>JARQOC010000001.1:605739496-605989215 GCA_033576535.1 Allobates femoralis
TGGTCATCTAATGAGAGTGTGGGTGAGTATGATGAGAACGCCTACCTGCAGGGACCAAAGGGAGGGTGAGTATAAGCTATTTTTTAAAAGTGTGTGGCGTAATGGGGGCCATGTACCAGGATGGGGGCCATGTACCAGGATGGGGCGTGATGTACCAGGATGGGGGATCATATATATTAGGATCGGGGCCGTATACCAAGTTGTGGGCCATGTACCAGGAAGGAGGCAATGTACCAGGATGGGAGTCATGTACTAGGATGGGGATTGCATATACCAGGATGGATACCATTTACCAGGTTGGGAGACATATATACCAGGATGAGGGCCATGTACCAGGATTGGGACATATATACCAGGATGAGGGCCATGTACCAGGATTGGGACATATATACCAGGATGAGGGCCATGTACCAGGATTGGGACATATATACCAGGATGAGGGCCATGTACCAGGATTGGGACATATATACCAGGATGGATACCTTGTACCAAGTTGAGGGATCATATATAACAGGATGTGGGATTATATATATCAGGATGGGGGCGATGAACCAGATTGGGGGATCAGATATACAGTACAAGGATAGTGCCATATACCAGGATGAGGGTCATAAGTAGGAGCTGGGAATGATTAATATAATTTAATTTAATTTTAATTGGCAAATTTAATTTGACATAAGAGCAAATTGAGTTAAAGGGGTATTCTCATCTAGAAGATCCAATCCCATTATTTAGTAGGTATAATAATATATATATATATTAGCTAATACCGTCAATTAGAAATTGAAATTATTAGGAACCACTGTAAATTACTGTGCATTGTGTATGCATAGATTGGGTATAACATAGAAGATAGCAAAAATTATTATACAATGCCATGTATGACAAATTGTAAACTTAATATAAGAGAAATCGCAAAAGTTTAAACAAAAGAAAAAGTAAAAAATGAGAAAAAAACCAATCATAAATCCAGATTATTGCAAAAGTGAAAAGACTCTTTATTGGTAGTGCGGTACACAAGGTAAAAGATGGGCACTCCAGAGGGAAAGCAGACACTCACCATGAACCAATACAGAATATTGAGTATATATTGTACAAAAAATAGTAGTAATGGAAAGGAAATCATAACAATAAGATCATAGCTTCCATAAGTTAACAGCACAGAAAAAGTCTATGTATATAAGGGAATCCCTAGGAAGCCTAGGAAAGGCCAATACAGGACGTACACTCCTATAAATCACAGTGATATACAAGACAGAATATATATATATATATGTCTATAGACACCAACACTGTCTAGCAGACAGCACACATGTTTGGCTGCCAGTTAGGTCAATATACAGCACAGTTATATACCAGACAAAAATATATATGTGTCCATAAGCATATCTAGAGGCCGATACAAAGAAAGAGGACCTACACTCTTATACTGCACTGGTATATACAAGACAGAATATACAGCGGGTACGGAAAGTGTTCAGACCCCGTTACATGTTTCACTCTTTGTTTCATTGCAGCCATTTGGTAAATTCAGTAACGTTCATTTTTTCCTCATTATTGTACCCTCTGCGCCCCATCTACACTGAAAATAAACAGAAATGTAGATATTTGTGCAAATGTATTAAAAAGGAAAAACTAAAATCTCCCATGGTCATAAGTATTAAGCCCCTTTGCTCAGTATTGATGGTAAGTATTCAGCCCCTTTGCTCAGTATTGATGATAAGTATTCAGCCCCTTTGCTCCGTATTGATGATAAGTATTCAGTCCCTTTGCTCAGTATTGTTGATAAGTATTCAGCCCCTTTGCTCAGTATTGATGATAAGTATTCAGCCCCTTTGCTCAGTATTGATGATAAGTATTCAGCCCCTTTGCTCAGTATTGGTGATAAGTATTCAGCCCCTTTGTTCAGTATTGATGATAAGTATTCAGCCCCTTTGCTCAGTATTGATGAACTCTTTATTTCTAATAAACTTTCATTCCTTGGCATCACAGAGACCTGGCTCACCCCCTCCGACACAGCCTCCCCTGCTGCACTATCCTATGGCGGATTCAATCTCTCCCACACACCCCGCCCCTCTGACAAACATGGCGGAGGTGTCGGCATACTCCTATCCGACACCTGCTCCTTCGCCCCTATTCCACTACCCCCCTCTGTTACTCTCCCATCTTTCGAAGCCCACTCTGTCCGCATCTTCTCCCCCTGTAACCTCCAGCTAGCCGTCATCTACCGCCCCCCTGGATCCATCCCCACCTTTCTCGACCACTTCACCACCTGGCTACTTCATTTCCTCTCTACTGACATCCCCACCATCATTATGGGCGATTTCAATATCCCCATTGACACTGCCCACCCAACCGCCTCTCAACTTCTTTCCCTGACCTCCTCCTTCGGGCTCTCCCAATGGTCCTCCTCTGCCACCCACAAAGATGGCCACACGCTGGATCTCATCTTCACCCGTCTTTGCTCCCTTACTAATCTCACAAACTCAACCCTCACCCTGTCTGACCACAATCTGCTGACCTTCTCCACCCTCTACTCCCCTACTACACCACCTCCTCTCCGCAAACTTGATCATCCCCGCAGAAACCTAAAACACATTGATCTGCACTCACTCTCAGAATCCCTTCTCCCTCTCGCCAACATAACATCTATACGTGACACAGACACTGCCACCACCCTCTACAACACCACATTAACAAAGGCGCTCGACCTAGCAGCCCCCCTCACATACCACGCTCCACGCACTAATAGGCAACCCTGGCACACCACCCTCACTAAAGACCTGAGACGGGCATCCAGGGTCGCCGAGAGGCGATGGAAAAAATCACGTTCCACTGAGCATTTTGCGCTGTTCAAACAGTCCCTCATCGCCTTCAAGACTGCACTTGCCACCGCCAAACAAACCTTCTTCTTATCCCTAATAACCTCCCTGTCCCACAATCCCAAGCAACTTTTCAAAACCTTCAATTCCTTACTCCGCCTGCTCCCCCTCCCTCTCCCCTTATCTCTGCAGAAGACTTTGCCTCCTTCTTCAAAGAAAAGATTGACAGAATCAGAGACAGCTTTGATCCACTGTCCCCACAGCCTCCCCTTTCACCTATACTGCCCTCTACTTCCATCAACTGCTTCCCCCCTATAACTGAAGACCAGCTCTCCTCCCTCCTGTCAATATCACACCTCACCACCAGCGCCCAAGACCCGCTCCCATCCCACCTCATTCCCAACCTCACCTCCGTTATCATCCCAGCCCTAACTCATCTTTTCAACCTATCACTCACCACCGGCACCTTCCCCTCAGCCTTCAAACACGCCTTGATCACACCCATCCTCAAAAAACCCTCCCTCGATCCCACAACTGTCTCCAACTACCGCCCTATATCTCTCCTCCCTTTCGCCTCTAAACTACTTGAACAGCATGTCCACTCTGAGCTGTCCTCTCACCTCTCCTCCTGCTCCCTCTTTGACCGCCTGCAATCTGGCTTCCGACCCCTGCACTCCACTGAAACAGCCCTAACCAAAGTCACAAATGACCTACTGACTGCCAAAAGCAAGCGCCACTACTCTGTTCTCCTCCTCCTCGACCTGTCAGCCGCCTTCGACACTGTTGACCACTCCCTTCTACTACAGATCCTGGAATGTCTTGGCATCACGGACCATGCCCTCGCATGGATCTCCTCATACTTAACAGACCGGACCTTCAGCGTCACCCACTCCCACACATCCTCCTCGCCCTACCCCCTATCTGTCGGGGTCCCCCAGGGCTCGGTTCTTTGACCATTACTGTTCTCAATCTACACTCTCGGCCTAGGGCTACTCATTGAGTCCCATGGCCTCCAATATCACCTCTACGCCGACGACACCCAAATCTACCTGTCTGGTCCTGACATCGCCTCCCTTCTATCCAAAATTCCACACTGCCTGTCCGCCATCTCATCCTTCTTCTCTGCTCGCTTCCTTAAGCTGAACATGGACAAAACAGAGTTCATAGTCTTCCCCCCAAGACGCTCCCCCTCACTACCTGACCTATCCATCATCGTCAACGACTGCTCTCTCTCTCCAGTCCCCCATGCTAAGTGCCTCGGGTTATCCTTGACTCATCCCTCTCCTTCAAGCCCCACATCGAGGCCCTCGCCACCTCCTGTCGACTCCAGCTCAAAAACATCTATAGGATTCGCACTTTCCTTGACCACGACACTGCTAAAACCCTTATTCACGCTCTCATCATCTCCCGCCTCGATTACTGCAACCTCCTGCTCACCGGCCTCCCTAATACCTCCCTTGCACCTCTCCAATCTATCTTGAACTCCGCTGCCCGCCTAATCCATCTGTCTCCCCGCTACTCCCCTGCCTCCCCCCTCTGCCAAGCCCTTCACTGGCTCCCTACTTCCCAGAGATCCCGGTTTAAAACATTAACCATGACATACAAAGCCATTCACAACCTGTCCCCTCCATACATCTCTGACATGGTCTCCCGATACCTACCCTCACGCAACCTGCGATCCTCCCAAGAGCTTCTCCTCTACTCCCCCCTCATCTCCTCTTCGCACAACCGCAGACAGGATTTCTCCCGTGCTTCACCCATACTCTGGAACTCACTGCCCCAACACATCAGACATTCTCCTACCCTGGGAACCTTCAAAAGAAGCCTGAAGACCCACCTGTTCCGCCAAGCCTACCACCTGCAATAAGACCCGGTCCACCACACCCCCTCATGACTGGAATTTCCCCCTCCCACTGTATCCCCACCCGCCCCTCGTAGACTGTGAGCCTTTGTGGACAGGATTTCTCCCCTCTTGTTTCTGTACAACTGAATTGTCAACACTTATTGTTACTTGTATTGTTACTATGTTACTTGTCCTAGTCTGCCCTTTTTAGCATGTAAAGCGCCTTGGAATATAATGGCGCTATATAAATAAATAATAATAATAAAAAAAAATAATAATAATAAGTATTCAGCCCCTTTGCTCAGTGTTGAGTGCTCCAAAGTTTAGGCACACAGGGGCTCTCCAACTGCGACATAGTGTCCGCTAACAATTGGAATGGAAAATCAGCTCTATTAGTCGTCACCATGTCGCGTATGGAGAGCCCCTGTGTGCCTAAACTTTGGAGCTCCCCCACAAGTGACCCCATTTTGGAAGCTAGACCTTCCAAGGCAAGGAACATATCTAGCAGGTACTTCACAAATTGATCCGTAAAAATGAAAAGAATATAGTTTTGAGTAGTTTGAGGGGTGCAGTTTTTGGAATGGTGTCACCTTTGGGTGTTTTCTGTCATGTACACCCCTCAAAGAGACTTCAAATGTGATGTGGTCACTAAAAAAATGGTTTTGTAAATTTTGCTGGAAAAATGAGAAATTGCTGATGAACTTTGAACCCTTATAACGTCCGAACAAAAAAAATGTATTTTCCAAAATTGGGCTGATGTGAAGTAGACATGTGGGAAATGTGATTTATTAACTATTTTGTGGCACATAACGCTCCGGTTTAGCAGAATAAAAATTCAAAATTTAAAAATTGCAAAATTTTCTAAATTTTTGCCAAATTCTTTATTTTTTCACAAATAAACGCAAAAATTATCGACCTAAATGTAATACTAACACGAAGCCCAATATGTCACGAAAAAACAATCTCAGAATCGCTAGGATCCGTTGAAGCGTTCAGAGTTATTACCTTATAAAGGGAGAGTGGTCAGAACTGACAAAAAGGCCAAGGTCTTTGGAGTCAAAATAGGCTGGGTCCTGAAGGGGTTAAAGATGCAAATAATGATGTGTTAATGAGAATTCCAAAAAGCACAACACCATCTCCACCATATCAGATGCCAGATGAGACCTTTGCAGAAAACACCTGACTGCTGCACTACCATAACCCACAAGCAAACCATCAACTTTTTTGAGGAGATCTCCTGTACCTCTTGTAAATGAAGGTAGAGATTCCACGAGTGGCTGTAACAATGTATCCATTTAGTTATGTTTTTCATAACATTCCGATTACATGAAACACTTGGTCTTCCGAGCAGTACTGCAGCATTTTTATGTACTTTTAGTAATAGATACAATATTGACACCGTTGGTTCCAGCACCTGTGGTGCTGAAGAAAGCCCCCCTAGTAACAACACTGACATTGACCGCAGCTTCAAAAGCACCTTCAATTCAGATGTATGTTTAGACAGAGGATTGAAAGTCAGTTTTATGGCTCGTTCTCTTACCTTTGGCCAAATGATGACGTTACCACCCTTATCAGCCGACTTCAGCACCTCATCAGGAAGATTTTTAATTCAATTAGTCTTAACCTCTATTGTGTTGACAAATTGTCACTATAATGGGAGATCTCCTCAAATTCCTTAAGGTGCGATGTTCCAACGATCCCGACAATGACTAGGATCGCTAGAACATCGCTGTGTGGTCGCTGGGGAGCTGTCAAAGAGGCAGATCTCCTCAGCGACCAGGGAACCACCTCCACATGATAAACATCGGGTATGTTGGCAGTGTGCGCTGCTTAGTTACCCGCTGTTTATCATGGTTACCAGTGTTACCAGTGCAGCCTGTAAGCGGGAGGACGCTGATAACCATAATAAACACTGGGTATCTAGACAGTGCGCTCTGCTTAGTTAGCCGCTGTTTACCATGGTTACCAGCCTGTGAGGTCGCTGATCGCTGGTCTCTCGCTGTCACACACAGCAATGCGTGCTGACCAGCGGGAGACCAAAGACCAAAACATGGTCCTGAAGGATGTGCAGCGATCAGCGACCTCATAGCAGGGCCTGATTGCTGCTTATCACACACAACAATACCGCTGGTGAGGTCGCTGATATCAGCGATATCACTGTGTGTGACGTACCCCTTAGACACTGTTTGGACAAAAAGATCAATATTTGCACAAGAACACGATGAAATCTTATCCCATTCAGAAATGTTCTGTTCAATAGAGAGATCATGTAGGATTCCTGTCGCCTTCTGTTCCTACTCTGAAGGAAAAACAGAGTGAACAGTGTCATTGAAGAAATACAGCTTAGGCCGGATTCACATTAGCGTTTCTGTCTGCAGCGTACACCTGCATACTTCTGTCCTGGCTTCCGCATGTGTTTTGCGTCCCTATACTTATCATTGTGTACGCAGGTACAAGCGCTGCCATTAGTTTGTATGCGTCTGCGTTTCGGTGCGTCATTCTGAGTTGCCCGCCGAATGCAACACATTGCATGTTTTGAGGTCTGAAAAATGCGCAGACATGTGCATGCAGATGAGTGCATCAAAACCATGATTGTCTATGGGAACGCATGGGTACGCAAGGACATGCGCATGGATGCGTTCTTTGCGCATGCATATTTCAGACTGAGCATGTCTAGGAAGTGATTTCAGCCCCTCCCAAATAGCAGCTGTATAAAGAAAGGGGGGATGGACGCTGGAAGTCCAGGACTGAGGATCTCAAGACGCCGGATGTAAGTATAGAAGCTCTGAAAATATCTGTCTGTCTCTCTCTCTCAATGGAGCCTGTACTCTGTCTGTGTGTGTACCACATTACACAGTATTTACTCTGTGTCACTGAATGCAGTCTGTACTCTGTGTCTCTCAATGCAGTCTGTACTCTGTGTCTCTTAATGCAGTCTGTACTCTGTGTGTCGCTTTATGCAGTCTGTACTCTGTCTCTCAATACAGTCTGTACTCTGTGTCTCTTAATGCAGTCTGTACTCTGCCTCTGTGTGTGTCTCTCATTGCAGTCTGTACTCTGTCTCTCAATACAGTCTGTACTCTGTTTCTTAATGCAGTCTGTACTCTGTGTGTGTGTGTACCACATTATGCAGTCTGTACTCTGTCTCTCAATACAGTCTGTACTCTGTGTCTCTGAATGCAGTCTGTACTCTGTGTGTCGCTTTATGCAGTCTGTACTCTGTGTCTCTGAATGCAGTCTGTACTCTGCGTGTCGCTTTATGCAGTCTGTACTCTGTGTGTCGCTTTATGCAGTCTGTACTCTGTGTCTCAATACAGTCTGTACTCTGTGTGTCGCTTTATGCAGTCTGTACTCTGTGTCTCTGAATGCAGTCTGTACTCTGCGTGTCGCTTTATGCAGTCTGTACTCTGTGTGTCGCTTTATGCAGTCTGTACTCTGTGTCTCAATACAGTCTGTACTCTGTGTGTCGCTTTATGCAGTCTGTACTCTGTGTCTCTGAATGCAGTCTGTACTCTGCGTGTCGCTTTATGCAGTCTGTACTCTGTGTCTCTTAATGCAGTCTGTACTCTGTGTGTGTGTGCCACATTATGCAGTATTTACTCTGTGTCTCTGAATACAGTCTGTACTCTGTGTCTCTGAATGCAGTCTGTACTCTGCGTGTGCCACATTATGCAGTATTTACTCTGTGTCTCTTAATGCAGTCTGTACTCTGTGTCTCTTAATGCAGTCTGTACTCTGTGTGTGTGTGCCACATTATGCAGTATTTACTCTGTGTCTCTGAATACAGTCTGTACTCTGTGTCTCTGAATGCAGTCTGTACTCTGTGTGTGCCACATTATGCAGTATTTACTCTGTGTCTCTGAATGCAGTGTGTACTCTGTGTGTGTGTGCCACATTATGCAGTATTTACTCTGTGTCTCTGAATGCAGTCTGTACTCTGTCTGTCGCTTTATGCAGTCTGTACTCTGTGTGTCGCTTCATGCAGTCTGTACTCTGTGTCTCTCAATGCAGTCTGTACTCTGTGTCTCTTAATGCAGTCTGTACTCTGTGTCTCTTAATGCAGTCTGTACTCTGTGTGCCACTTCATGCAGTCTGTACTCTGTGTGTGTGTGCCACATTATGCAGTATTTACTCTGTGTCTCTGAATGCAGTCTGTACTCTGTCTGTGTGTGTGTGTGCCACATTATGCGGTATTTACTCTGTGTCTCTGAATGCAGTCTGTACTCTGTCTGTGTGTGTGCGCGCCACATTATGCAGTATTTACTCTGTCTCTTAATGCAGTCTGTACTCTGTGTGTCACTTTATGCAGTCTGTACTCTGTGTCTCTCAATGCAGTCTGTACTCTGTGTGTCGCTTTATGCAGTCTGTACTCTGTCTCTCAATACAGTCTGTACTCTGTGTCTCTCAATGCAGTCTGTAATCTGTGTCTCTCAATGCAGTCTGTAATCTGTCTATCTCTGTGTTGCATTATGCAGTCTGTACTGTCGATGACTATGTTGCTCTGTCACTGACACTGTGTCCAGTGCCACATTAGGCACAGTGTGACACCGTGTACATTGTGACACTCTGTCTCATTTTGTGTATGTTTTGCATTTTCTGTTCCTTGTAGCCTAAACAGTGCCGCTGTCCCGTTTGTGTTTCGCTGTCCCCATTTTGTGCTGCTTTTCCGCTTCTGTGCTCTTGGCCCTCTCAGCTGCTAATTGATGTGAGTATAAGGCCCTTTTCACATCTAAGCCTGGTCTGCGTTCTGCTTCATTTCCATTTCCATGTGTTTTTACCGCTAAAAATGCATCCAAAACACATTAATTTCCCCATTAATTTCAATGGAAACGCATGCAAAAATGCATGTTCATTTTCCAAACGCAAAAACACATACGTTTTTGCAAACGCAGCCCTAGACGCATTGGCCGACCCAGATGCACACCGGCAACCGGGACCGAGAGCACACTGCTGTAAATCGTACTGTGAAAATAAGAATGTTGCAGTAAGTAAAATACCGGTCAAACTCAGGACTCTGTGTGAGAGATTTATTCTTGTGGTGATTAGCTCGCCTGCACCTGTGGAGCCACCGACTACATTTGCTGTGCAGGCAGAGACAGCCTGCAGGAACGGAGAAGACCGTGTCCGGACGGGAGCCATGGGTGCTCCAGGGATGTCAGTAAGTGACACCATCTTACCTTCACATGCATCGTACCATCACACATAGACTATATACCGGCCCAGGGGATAATCAGCCCTGCCTGCGGAGGGCTTATCACCTTGCTGCCCATTGCCATCATCCCCAGGACAGTGACAAGCAGTGGTGGTTCACATTGGCCACAAACCACAGGTGGCGTCACATCCTTGACAAACTCTTTTCCCCTTTTTCATTTGTCTATATTTTTTCCTTCTTTATTGACGTTGCCCAGGGCAGCAGAACTGGTCCACAGTCATAACTGTGACATCCCCAGGCAACAGAGACTGAAGGGGACCGATCCCGAGTACCCCACGGTCCTGATGGGCGACTCACATGCACTTTCCTTGGCTCTGAAATCCATGGATACTGCGGTGATTTATGTGTAGAACACAGCAACATAACTTGAAATTAGTAGGCACCACAGTAAATTATTGTGCATTGTATATACAACCCCTGGCAAAAATTCTGGAATCCCCGGGCTCGGAGGATGTACATTTAGTTGTTTAATTAAGTAGAAAAAAAGCCGATCACAGACATGGCACAAAACTAAAGTCATTTCAAATGGCAACTCTCTGCCTTGAAGAAACACTAAAAGAAATCAAGATAAAAAATGTGCTAGCCAGTAACGGTTACTTTTGTAGACCAAGCAGAGGGAAAAATTATGGAATCACTCAATTCTGAGGAAAAAATTATGGAATCATGACAAACAAACAAAACAACACTCAAATACATCACTCGTATTTTGCTGCATCACCTCGTGCTTTTATAACAGCTTACAGTCTCTGAGGCATGGACTTAATGAGTGACAAACAGTACTCATCATCAATCTGGCTCCAACTTTCTCTGATTGCTGTTGCCAGATCAGCTTTGCAGGTTGGAGCCTTGTCATGGACTATTTTCTTCAACTTCCACCAAGGATTTTCAATTGAATTGCGATCCGGCTATTTGCAGGCCATTACATTGACCTTATGTGTCTTCTTTCAAGGAATGTTTTCACAGTTTTTGCTCTATGGCAGGATGCATTATCATCTTGATAAATTATTTCATAATCCCCAAACATCCTTTCAATTGATGGGATACGAAAAGTGTCCAAAATATCAATGTAAACTTGGGCATTTATTGAAGATGTAATGACAGCCATCTCCCCAGGGCCTTTACCTGACTTGCAGCCCCATATCATCAATGACTGTGGAAATTTGCATGTTCTATTCAGGCAGTCATCTTTATAAACCTCATTGGAACGGCACCAAACAAAAGTTCCAGCATCATCACCTTGCCCAATGCAGATTCACGATTCATCACTAAATATGATTTTCATCCAGTCATCCACAGTCCACGATTGCTTTTCCTTAGCCCATTGTAACCTTGTTATTTTCTGTTTAGATGTTCATGATGGCTTTTGTTTAGCTTTTTTATATGTAAATCCCATTTCCTTTAGGCGGTTTCTTACAGTTCGGTCACAGACATTGACTCCAGTTTCCTCCCATTCGTTCCTCATTTGTTTTGTTGTGCATTTCCTCTTTTGGAGACAAATTGCTTTAAGTTTCCGGTCTTGACGTTTTGATGTCTTTCTTGGTCTACCTGTATGTTTCCCTTTATCAACCTTCCCATGTTTGTATTTGGACCAGATTTTAGACACAGCTGACTGTGAACAACCAACATCTTTTGCAACATTGAGTGATGATTTACCCTCTTTTGAGAGTTTGATAATCCTCTCCTTTGTTTCAATTGACATCTCTCATGTTGGAGTCATGATTCATGTCAGTCCAGTTGGTGCAACAGCTCTCCAAGGTGTGATCACTCCTTTTTAGATGCAGACTAATGAGCAGATCATATTTGATGCAGGTTTTCGTTTTAGGAATGAAAATTTACAGGGTGATTCCATAATTTTTTCCTCAGAATTGAGTGATTGCATAATTTTTCCCTCTGCTTGGTCTACAAAAGTTACCGTTACTGGCTAGCACATTTTTTTTTTCAAGATTTCTTTTAGTGTTTCTTCAAGACAGAGAGTTGCCATTTGAAATTACTTTAGTTTTGTGCCATGTCTGTGATCTGCCTTTTTTTCTACAAAATTAACCAACTGAATGGACATCCTCCGAGCCCGGGGATTCCAGAATTTTTGCCAAGGGTTGTACACAGATTAAGTATAACATAGAAGATAGCAAAAATTATGATACAATTCCAAATATGACAAATTGGAAACTTAATATAGGACAAATCGCTAAAGTTTAAACAAAAGAAAAAGAAAAAAAGATCATGAGTCCAGATTATTGCAAAAGTGAAAAAATTGTTTATTGGTCATGCGGTACACAAGATAAAAGATCTGCAGGACCCACACATCCACGATCGACGTGGCGAACAATAGTTGTATTGGGACTCCGGATCCGCGCTGCTGAATGAATGAAACCAGAAACTGGAACACTGGTTTCAACGGGTATTCTTTATTCCTACGCGTTTCGGAGCGTTACCATGCTCCTTCCTCAGCGACAAACAGGGAATGGTAACAAAAACTTCCTTATATTCAGATCTGTATCTGTACATAAGGAAGTTTTTGTTACCATTCCCTGTTTGTCCCTGAGGAAGGAGCATGGTAACGCTCCGAAATGCGTAGGAATAAAGAACACCCATTTAAACCCATTGTTCCAGTTTCTGGTTTCATTCATTCAGCAGCGCGGATCCGGAGACACTTCATCCCAATACAACACGATAAAAGATGGGCACTTCAGAGGGTATGCAGACACTCACAATGGTGAGAAGATCCCGACTCCTCCAGTCTTTGCACGTCCCCAGTCTCCTCTCTTCATATTCACAGACCGCTGTCACAAGCAGAAAAGGAGGCCGGGACAGATCACTGCTATAGTCATCATAGATCACAAGAGACTGTAGCGGGGATCGGTCCTTACCTGCTCTCCTGCTTGTGACCGTAGTCTGTGACTGTTTGGAGAGGAGTCCGGAGACACGCAGAGACTGGAGGGGATGGGGTTTTCCCCTGCAGGATGAGAAGCAGTGAGAAGTCGGAGACGGAGGGAGGGTGGGGTGTAGTGGTGAGCTCAGCCACATAGGACACCTGACATTGCGCTATCACCATGCGCGATGTCAGATGTAATGTGCTTGGGATACAGTGATAGGGAGGACGGGGAGGGAGGAGGGTTTGGCTTAGAGCCAAAAAAAAAGTAACCCAGCCCCTCATAATGATGCTGTGCTGCAATTATGCTAATGTGCTGCACTGTTTTCCTGGTATTTGGTAACATGTTTCTCTGCAATCATACATGTAATCATTGAAGTAAAGCTATGATTGCACTCAGCCTCCCAGTGCCTGTAAGGTAGTGGCTTCACTTTATAGACCTAAATCCTGCTGGTTGGTTTCCTTTAAACTCAAAGATCTCAGACTTTTTTGATGTACAAAAGGCCTTTTTTCTCTCAAATATTGTCTAAATCTATGTTACTGATCACTTCTTCTCCTTTACCGATATCATCCATCAACCTCACTGGTGCGGCTTATCAAGATGCCGCCGATTAGACAGCATTTTTGTTCAGTGTAAATAGTCAGGTTTAGCGATACAATCACGTAATCTTAATACGTTTCCTGTGTACTTTAATCCATGATTAGATCTGTATATTGTGCTTCATTTTTCCTGAGAAGAAGCTGCAGGGAAAATAATACAAGGTTCACAGCCTTCTAGAATTCCCCCTGTCAGACTTAGCTTGTGTATTATTCATGTCATTTGTATCCCTGGGGTTTTCTTGCACATATGTATATAAACACCTCTCTATTCATTCTCTACAATTTAAGGGGTTCATTCTTTCCCATTACTTCAGTCGTGGAAATGATACATTTGGTGCTAAAACGGTATTTTTTCCAACTTTAATTTTTATTTATTAAACATAACACAGAAACATGACAATGCAAGCACATGTACACAGTACACCCCCAATTGCAAGTAACCATTAGTATCAGCGTATGTCCTCTATTCATTACAGCTATAGTAAATCTACAGAAAGGTCCCATAGGCGCCAAGTTCGGGTAAATTTGTCCATTGAGTTATGGAGTGTGGCAGTCAAGTGTTCCATTAATCAAATGTCTTTCATTCGTGCATACCAACCAGATATCGAGGGTGGGGCCCTCTTCTTCCAGTTGAGAGATATCATGCAAGAAGATGCAGTAAAAGTCTACTCCCAGATTTATTCAAACCTGGGGGGAAAAGATTTAGTAGGTAAACAGCCGGGTCTACGATGATCCAGAACCCGGGACACCACTGTTACAACTGATCCTCAAAAGCCACGAATCAATGGGCAGTACCAGAAAATAGATGCTTTGCTCTGAGCACACCTCCAGCAGTTATCAGGTATAGTTGAGTTAAACTTATGAAGGAGTTCGGGCGTGCAATACCATGTGTCATGAAAATGAATATTGCTCATGATTTTTTCTGCAGAGACAGATCTACTCCCTCATCCCTCCCCCCTTTTTCTAGCTGGTTTGTAAGTAGCTTACAGAGGAACACTGTTGGCCTTCCCCCAACCAAACTATTTACGATGGGTCGTAAACCACTTCTAGGAGAGCCAGAGCTGGACAAACCAGTCCAAACAAGTTTTGTGTCTACCAAAGAAACCAAGTCCTTTGTCTAAAATTCACAGTGGTTTCAATATCGAGTTTAAGACGACCCGATCATACCACAAACACATAATGCATATTTTTAGATTACTTACCGTGTTGTGTATTCAATGATGTATTTTGTACAGTTGTACAACGTTCAGGAACCTGGGAAGGGAGTGCTGGCATTCCAAATAAGACCATCAAGTCATATTTGGTATCAAACTTCTCAGAATCACCTGACCTGGAAAATGAGCCATATCTTATGTCTGTGAGCCAACCCCATCTCTAGATATGGAAAAATGGGGATTCATTAAGCCTGGTGAGAGAGGATGGCTCAGCAGACACGCCCACAAAGGAGGGCTTACTTTGTGAAGGGGGGTCAAGGATTTCTCCTGGTTAATAAAAGCAAAGAGGACATTTTTGGGGCATTCTGCTCCAGGAGTCCAGAGGTCTGACAGTCAACACCAGCTGTCGACAGAATCTTACCATCCAGGGGAGGGGCCTCCTCCAAGAAACTAAGTACCAAGCCTGACTAGGTCTGAACCTTCTTTTTATCCCTTTTATTTTTTTCATAACTGTTATTCATACATGTAATTTGTCTCTTATATAAAATTCTGTAAATCTTTGTAACCATTGCCCTATTTCGGAGTAAACTATTTTAATTTACTAGTTCCGATCTCCTTGTCCTATACCGACTTCTCACGACCTCCCTGCTCGTTTTTTACGCTATCGCACAGGTTACCGATCCACCTGAAAAAAAAGGTCGGTGGTGGCAGCATACTTCTGTATTTATGTGATATTGTGGGCGTGAGGGTGACTGGATCGAGGTATATATACGTTCCTGGCAGGAACTGGTGGTATATATACATCCTGTCACATCACGTGCCGCAATAGACAACATAAATTAGGGCAGCTGGGCACCTTTCTTATCCTCTGGCAGTACCGGATTTGGCCAGAAGGCTAAGGGGGCGCCAGAGAGCTGCAGGTCCTGACTAAGCTAATCGTGACAATTGGTGGCAGAGCGGTGGGATCATAGGACATTAGTGATCTGGTTTGAGCAATCATTCCTCTCACTAAAAACTTGCACAGTTCTTACAAGAACTCTGCACAAAAGTTTTGAAGATCGAACTCAGTGGTTATTAGATCTGAGACAATACTGTGTGTGTAGCAGTTTCCCTCCCCCGTTTTTCTTTCTATTTTTTATTTGGCAAAGGCTGTCCATTGATATGGCCGCCCAACACAAGAAGAAGAACCTGCAGACTCTGATCAACCTCTGCGAGCAAAGAGGGATAGAGACTGCCGACAAGTCCAAGGATATGCTGGCTCACGCATTGGCGGAGCACGACTTGGCGCAGACTGATGAAGCACCTGATCAAAGACAGAGTCCACCTCTGACAGGCCAAGCAATGCCAGTTCTTGCACCGGAGATGCCCTCTGGAGGTGCCAGCAATACCGGTTCTGAGGAGTCCATGGACTTGTCTTTACAAATGGCCTTACAACAGCTGGGAACAGGCGATCCCAATCAGCGCCGGCAGCTTATTGTTCAGTTCCAGCAGGCTGAGAGAGAGGCTGCGGAACGCCGGGCTGAGAGAGAGGCTGCCCAGGCTGAGAGAGAGGCTGCCGAACGCCAGGCCGAGAGAGAGGCTGCCGAACGCCAGGCCGAGAGAGAGGCTGCAGAACGCCGGGCTGAGAGAGAGGCTGCAGAACGCCAGGCCGAGAGAGCGTTCAGGCTTCAGATGGCCCAAGTAGAGAGGGGTATCAATCCTCAGACAACCCCCTCCCAGGACACAAATCTAAGGAGACCGCGTTTGGAAAACTTCCCTGTGATGGAGAAGGACACGGACTTAGATACTTTCCTTCGGGGATTTGAGAAAACCTGCAGACAATACAATCTGCCCCGTACGCAGTGGGCATTGTATCTAGCCCCAGGACTGAGAGGCAAAGCTGCGGAGGCGTTTGCTGACCTCCCACCAGACCTAGATGGTGACTATAATGCAATCAGAGAGGCTCTGATCAGGAAATACAACCTGACTCCTGAGGTGTACCGTAGAAAGTTCCGGAACCTCCAGCGTGGACCCCACGACAGCTATAGTGATGTGGTCCACGGGCTCAGAACCAACTTTGAGCAGTGGATTCAAGGACTGAAAGTGACCACCTTTGAGCAGATAAAGGATCTGATGGTGAAAGACCAGTTCCTGCATCTTTGCCCCACGGAGGTGCGACAGTTCGTGATGGATCGAGAGCCACCAGATGCGAACAAAGCAGCACAGATCGCGGACACCTACGAGGCCAACCGGAGACCAGAGGGACGGAAGCCGATCATCACCAACTGGAAGGGGGGTAAGCAGATGACCACCATCCCTGCCCCTGCCAGCCGACCTTCTGGAGGCCTTGGCCCCCCTGCCAACCCCACTCGGCCGGTATCTGATCTCCGCAAGTGTTACTCCTGCAACCAGACCGGTCATCTCAGTGCCACTTGCCCAGAGAAGCAGAGGAAGAATCTACCACCCAAGGCTCCAGGGCAGAAGGCATCAGTTTTTTTTGTGGGTGGGTCGGTTGGGAGGGCCTGTGAAAATTTGCAGTCAGTCACTGTGGGGGACACTGTCACTGTGGGCCTCAAGGACACTGGGGCCGAACGAACCCTCATCCGACCTGAACTGGTGTCCACGGAAGAGTTTATCCCAGGAAAGACTCTGACTGTCACCGGGATTGGGGGCGTCCGCTGTCCCCTGCCAATGGCCCGGGTGTTTATTGATTGGGGTGCGGGGAGTGGGGTGAAGGAAGTGGGGGTTCTGAAAACTTGCCCACAAATGTTTTACTGGGGACTGATTTGGGGAAAATGTTCGCTTATTATGTCCCTGACTCACCTCCCCGATCTGATATGGTTAATAAGGTTAATGCTAATGATGGTAAGGTCAATGCTTTAACTGAAGATGTTGATGATGATGATAATGATGTTGATGATGATGATGACAATGTATCAGGAGGTACAGGAGAACTCAGCCATGTCACTCTGCGGGGTGATATTGCTGAGGATCCCCTACCAGGAGCAAGAGTTAGTGCTAAGGGTGATGGGAAGAGCCCCCGGGCCCTTGAAGCAGGGAGTGCCATGCAGCTGACCAGTGTCACCACAGACAGTGACATGGCTGATGGTAGCTGCCCCATGATGAGCACTGCTCCTAAGGTAACAGGGGATGATGGGGAAGTAGTACCCACAGCCAGGCAGGCTGATGGGACGGTGTTATTCCCCGGGGAGACGGCCTACATAGCCGCCGTCACCCGCCGTCAGAGTGCCCAGAACGCCAGGAACCCCCTGCCTTCTGGACCCTCCTCAGCCAGAGGAATAACCGAACCGGTTCCGGACCCAGAGCTGGTCCCCGAGAGTCCCGAAGAGGATGTGGCCTTAAAGTCCCTTCTGGCTGCCTCCAGCCAGGAGTTTCAGGCAGCTCTGCATACAGATGCTAGCCTAGAGACGTTAAGGATCCTCGCCAGTAAGCCCCCCTCCGAGACGGATAAGGAGAGGGTATTCTGGGACCAAGGGAGGTTGTATCGGGAGACTGTGCCCGGTACACCCCAACAGGATTGGCCTAGAGAACGACAGCTAGTCGTTCCCTACCAATTCAGGGATGAGTTGTTGCGGATTGCCCATGAGATTCCGCTTGCTGGACACTTGGGGGTTAGCAAAACCAAGGCCCGGTTGTCGCACCACTTCTATTGGCCCAAAATGGGGACAGATGTGAAAAACTACTGCAGCTCCTGTATCACGTGCCAAAGAGTGGGAAAGGCAGGGCCGGCTCCTAAAGCACCCCTGAACTCTTTGCCAGTGATAGAGGAGCCTTTCCAGCGGATTGCCGTGGATATCGTGGGACCACTGCCCATACCCAGCAGTTCTGGAAAGCGATTCATCCTCACTGTGGTAGACTTTGCTACCCGGTATCCAGAGGCAGTAGCTCTGTCTTCAATTCGGGCCGATAAGGTGGCGGATGCCCTGTTGGCCATCTTTTCCCGAGTAGGATTTCCCAGGGAGATGCTTACCGACCAGGGGACCCAGTTCATGTCTGGCATAATGAAGGCCCTCTGTAAGAAAATGCAGGTGCAGCATCTGGTATCAAGCGCATATCATCCTCAAACCAATGGTTTGTGCGAACGCTTCAATGCGACCCTCAAACAGATGTTGAAAATGCTGGTTGAGTCCCAGGGACGCGACTGGGAACGTTACCTCCCACACCTGCTATTTGCTTACCGAGAGGTTCCACAGGCCTCGACCGGGTTCTCTCCCTTCGAGCTCCTGTATGGCAGACGGGTCCGGGGACCCCTTGGTTTAGTAAGAGAATCCTGGGAAGAGGAGCAGAACACCCCAGGAGTGTCCATCGTGGAGTATGTCATGCGTTTCCGTGACAAAATGCAGACCTTGACGCAGTTGGTGAATGTCAACATGGCGCAAGCCCAGGCTGACCAGAAGCATTGGTACGACCAGAACGCCCGTGAGCGGACCTACCGGGTGGGTCAGATGGTGTGGGTGTTGGTCCCCGTACCAAAAGACAAGCTTCAGGCAGCCTGGGAGGGCCCTTACGTCATTCACCAACAGCTCAACCCAGTTACCTATGTGGTCACCCTCGACCCCGAGCGGGGTAGGCGGAAGGCCTTTCACGTCAACATGATGAAGGCTCATCAAGAACGTGGGCCCTGTGTCCTACCGGTCTGCAACCTGCCCGAGGATGGGGAGGAAGATCCCCTCCTGGACATGTTGGCCCAAGCGAAGGCCAGCGGGTCCATTGAGGATGTGGAGATAAGCACCTTGCTATCCACAAGCCAGCGGTCTCAGATGCGAGCGGTGTTGGAATCCTTCCAAGTCATGTTCACCAACATACCTGGAAGGACGGCGGCGGCGGTCCATGAGGTGGACACCGGTAATCATGCCCCACTCCGGCGGACAGCCTATCGAATCTCCGACGAGGTGCAGCACGTCATGCGCCAGGAGATTGATGAGATGCTGAAGTTGGGAGTGATTACCGAGTCCAAGAGCGCGTGGGCCTCACCTGTAGTCCTGGTGCCAAAGAAGGACCGGACCACCCGATTCTGTGTGGACTACAGGGGGCTCAACGCTATCACGGCCTCCGATGCCCAACCAATGCCACGCATTGAGGAGTTGCTGGAGCGGTTAGCTAGTGCAAGCTATCTCTCCATTATGGATCTGAGTCGGGGATATTGGCAGATTCCCCTGAGCCCCGAGGCCCGGGAGAGGTCCGCCTTTATCACCCCCTTTGGATTATACGAATCCACGGTCATGCCATTCGGCATGAAAAATGCCCCGGCCACTTTCCAGAGAATGGTTAACTCCCTGCTCCTGGGACTGGAGAGGTACGCGGTGGCGTACCTGGATGACATTGCCGTCTTCAGTCCCACCTGGGGGGATCACCTCAAGCATCTGCGGCAGGTGCTCGGGCGCATCCGCCAGGCAGGCTTGACCATTAAGCCAGGAAAGTGCCAGATGGGCATGAACGAGGTCCACTACCTGGGGCACCGGGTAGGCGGGGGCACGCTGAAACCAGAGCCCGGGAAAGTGGACGCTATCGTGTCCTGGCCCACCCCCAGGACCAAAAAGCAGGTGCTGTCCTTCTTGGGCACTGCAGGGTACTATAGGCGCTTTGTGCCAAACTATAGTAGCCTTGCGAAGCCTCTCACAGACCTCACCAAGAGGAACCTACCCCATGCAGTCGATTGGACCGAGGCCTGCGAGGTCGCCTTCCAGGCTCTGAAGACGGCCCTGAGCAGCTCCCCTGTGTTGAGGGCGATTGACGGCAAGCAGCCATTCCTAGTACAGACTGATGCTAGTGAGTTTGGCCTCGGAGCTGTGCTCAGCCAGGTCGACTCAAGGAACCAAGAGCACCCAGTGTTGTACCTCAGCCGAAAGCTCCTTCCGAGGGAAGTGGCCTATTCCACGATAGAGAAAGAGTGTCTGGCCATTGTATGGGCTCTGCAACGCTTACAGCCCTACCTGTACGGGCACCCCTTCACTGTCGTGACTGACCACAACCCCCTGAGCTGGCTGAACTCCCTGTCCGGTACCAACGGGAGGTTGCTACGCTGGAGCCTCACGCTCCAGCAGTACGACTTTACCGTGCACCACCGAAAAGGCAGCGAGCATGGCAATGCCGATGGGTTATCCCGGCGGGGAGAGCCCACAGGGACACGCTTGGAGGAGTACCGAGAGGTTCTTCCTCCATAGCGTCATCGAAAAGGGGGAGGTGTCATGAAAATGAATATTGCTCATGATTTTTTCTGCAGAGACAGATCTACTCCCTCATCCCTCCCCCCTTTTTCTAGCTGGTTTGTAAGTAGCTTACAGAGGAACACTGTTGGCCTTCCCCCAACCAAACTATTTACGATGGGTCGTAAACCACTTCTAGGAGAGCCAGAGCTGGACAAACCAGTCCAAACCAGTTTTGTGTCTACCAAAGAAACCAAGTCCTTTGTCTAAAATTCACAGTGGTTTCAATATCGAGTTTAAGACGACCCGATCATACCACAAACACATAATGCATATTTTTAGATTACTTACCGTGTTGTGTATTCAATGATGTATTTTGTACAGTTGTACAACGTTCAGGAACCTGGGAAGGGAGTGCTGGCATTCCAAATAAGACCATCAAGTCATATTTGGTATCAAACTTCTCAGAATCACCTGACCTGGAAAATGAGCCATATCTTATGTCTGTGAGCCAACCCCATCTCTAGATATGGAAAAATGGGGATTCATTAAGCCTGGTGAGAGAGGATGGCTCAGCAGACACGCCCACAAAGGAGGGCTTACTTTGTGAAGGGGGGTCAAGGATTTCTCCTGGTTAATAAAAGCAAAGAGGACATTTTTGGGGCATTCTGCTCCAGGAGTCCAGAGGTCTGACAGTCAACACCAGCTGTCGACAGAATCTTACCATCCAGGGGAGGGGCCTCCTCCAAGAAACTAAGTACCAAGCCTGACTAGGTCTGAACCTTCTTTTTATCCCTTTTATTTTTTTCATAACTGTTATTCATACATGTAATTTGTCTCTTATATAAAATTCTGTAAATCTTTGTAACCATTGCCCTATTTCGGAGTAAACTATTTTAATTTACTAGTTCCGATCTCCTTGTCCTATACCGACTTCTCACGACCTCCCTGCTCGTTTTTTACGCTATCGCACAGGTTACCGATCCACCTGAAAAAAAAGGTCGGTGGTGGCAGCATACTTCTGTATTTATGTGATATTGTGGGCGTGAGGGTGACTGGATCGAGGTATATATACGTTCCTGGCAGGAACTGGTGGTATATATACATCCTGTCACATCACGTGCCGCAATAGACAACATAAATTAGGGCAGCTGGGCACCTTTCTTATCCTCTGGCAGTACCGGATTTGGCCAGAAGGCTAAGGGGGCGCCAGAGAGCTGCAGGTCCTGACTAAGCTAATCGTGACACCATGTCACCAGTATTTTCATCTGATTCTCCTTGTATAATGTGTTAATTGACGTCCTAAAGGTTCTATCCCGTATCTCCCTCCACATCTGGCTAGAGATCTCTCGCCCCAGCCAAGTTTCCCATCTCGTCATATATGCATGTTTAATGGGACCCCAACTACCACGAGAAATTCAAAATGGTGTATATATTAGATGTAAGGCCCCTTGTAGAAGCTCCCCGAGAGCAAAGGTTTTCAAATTGGATTGGACCTGAGTGTTTTTTGGGCTCCATGACCGACGTGTAGTAATGAGTTATTTGCCAATACGAGAAACACAGACTTTCTGGCAGCTTATATAGCGAACGCAATTCGGCGAATGGTCTTGGCTTGTATGTAAGTGGGTTTAGTATGTCACGAAAACAAAAAAGGCCTGCCCCAGGCAATTTATTCAGTGTAGTAGAGTTCATAGCCCCCGAAGGTTGCGGGCTATACATAAAAGGTGCATTCACTGGGAAAGGGAAAGGGAAAAGGCCGCTCCACCGCCCATATCCTCCTGGATTCCTGCACCTGGTGTGGCAGCTTTGGCAACTGCCCAGGAAACAATGTAAAGTGGAAACCACCGGTGCTTGTCTTCATAAAATTTTGTTCTTTATTGTTAAATGAAATTTATAAAATCATTCAGGTGCTAGCTGGGCGCTAGACGCGTTTCGGAAGACACAACTTCCTTAATCATTAGCAATACAAAATACAAAAGTTTATACATTTATAAAAAAGAAACCTCCACCCACAGCTGAACCTAATTAACAATGGTGATAATAAAGAAACTAAAATTTAACTCTTTCACATGTTATGGAGTTGAAATTTGCACAAGAGGGAGCATTGCACTATTTTCTGACACACCAAAATATTACAATACATACAGTATATATTTAATAACTTCATGGATCTCCACCTTTAATGTTTTATTTTTACTTCCTTTTCCTTATCCTCATATGATGGAAAACCAATACATTGTAATACAAAGAAAATTTCAGTGCGTTCTAATATATTTATGATGATTATCACATATTAATAGATTTCATTATTACACTCCCAATGTGCGGTTGTTTTATTGTTCAAGCAGATTCTGAATTTAATCATCCCGGTAACTTTATAGCTAGTCTTGTTTTTTATTTTCATATATAAATACATTACTTCCTTACCTCAATTTAATTAAACTGAGGTATAGAAAATGTGTCTATCTGTAAAACAAACCATAATAGGGACTCTACTACATATCCTCCCACTTTTGTCACTCAATTCAGTAAGGATTTTAACAACATAAAAAAACTGCTAAATCGAAATGTTCCTATCTTATATCAGGATGACATCCTGCGCAAAATACTATCGGATGGCTGGAGAGTAGTAGCAAGTAGAGCGAGGAGTATTGGTAATATGGTATCACCTAGCACCTACATAAATAAGAAACAGGGACAACCCACATGGTTAACATATAAAGGGTCTTTTAGGTGCGGAGGAAATAGATGTAACATTTGCCAATACATTAATATCAGCAACATCTTCCGCAACAACAAAACTAATAAAACCTTTCTAGTGGACACATATATCAATTGTAACACCACACATGTGGTTTATTTAGCCACTTGTGGAATCTGCAACTTAAGCTATGTAGGCTGTACCACTAGATCTTTAAAAAAGCGTATATCCGAGCACATCACAGCATCCAATCCAAACTCAAAATCCTTAAAAACTGGAATGTCAGGTCTATCAAGACATTTTTGTGAGGTCCATGGTGGGGTTTTAACATCATTAACCATCATGGGTATAGAACGGGTTCATCGTCCTTATAGGGGTGGAGATTGGGAGCGGGTGCTCCATAATCGGGAACTTTATTGGATCCTCCAGTTGGATGCCCGTAGCCCCAATGGTCTAAATTACAGAAATGATTTATGTTACTTCTATTAGGAAATAAATAAACATTCAATGGGTTGGGACCCCCTTTTTCCCTTTTTTTTTTTTTTTTTTTTTTGGGTTATAAGATTTCCAGAAGCGGCTCATGTAATGGGCATCAAATATGGTAGTGCTAGATCATTCTAAACCTGTATTGTAGGCTAAAGTAGGAAATCAACATATATGTAAAAAACTGTTGACAATAAGGACCGAAATAAGCTTACAAGTTTAGACACAGAAAATGTGCCTGTCTTGGAAATAGTTCAAAATAGAATTTCTAACACAGATCCTTTTACTTTGACATTTGTTTTAGAAAGGATTGTAATATTAAACCTTTAACAAATAAATCAGTGAAATTAATCCCCCCCCAAAAAAAAGTTTGGAAATTAAAAATTTTTTTTTTTTTTTCTCTTCCCCCCCCCAGAATATAATTAAATTGAGGTAAGGAAGTAATGTATTTATATAAGAAACAAGTCTAGCTATAAAGTTACCGGGATGATTAAATTTAGAATATGCTTGAACAATAAAACAACTGCACATTAGGAGTGTAATAATGAAATCTATTAATATGTGATAATCATCATAAATATATTAGAACGCACTGAAATTTTCTTTGTATTACAATGTATTGGTTTTCCATCATATAAGGAAAAGGAAATAAAAATAAAACATTAAAGGTGGAGATCCATGAAGTTATTAAATATATATGTATTGTAATATTTTGGTGTGTCAGAAAATAGTGCAATACTCCCTCTTGTGCAAATTTCAATTCCATAACATGTGAAAGAGTTAAATTTTAGTTTCTTTATTATCACCATTGTTAATTAGGTTCAGCTGTGGGTGGAGGTTTCTTTTTTATAAATGTATAAACTTTTGTATTTTGTATTGCTAATGATTAAGGAAGTTGTGTCTTCCGAAACGCGTCTAGCGCCCAGCTAGCACGCTGAATGATTTTATAAATTTCACATAACAATAAAGGATAAAATTTTATGAAGACAAGCACCGGTGGTTTCCACTTTGCACGAATTATATATCTGAGACGAACTGATTCTCACCCATTCCCTAAACTTTTAAAGGGATATAATAGCTTCATCAAAAAAGCTTTTGATAATGGCATCATTAATTCCTCTGAAAAAAGATTTTTGACAAGTGTCCGGTAACACCGTTTTTATATCACCTTCCCAAAATACATAAGAACATAAAAAATCCCCCTGGAAGACCAATAATTGCGGGAATAGACTCTCTGACAAGCAATATGGCACACTATATTGACAAAATCTTACAGCACCATGTAACATCATTGGACAGTTATTTAAAAGATTCTACTGAACTCATTAATACTTTGAAAGAGATTAATTGGGAAGACTCATATTGTTTACTAACATTAGATGTGGCTTCATTATACACCAGTATAGACCATGACATTGGCATTGAATGCACAAAGAAATAGCTCTTATCGGACGACAGGATACCTGCACAACAGATGGTGTTTATCCTACAGGGATTAGAATTCATTCTAAAGAATCATTTCTTCACCTTCTTAGATTCTTTTTATCATCAAACAAAAGGGACCGCTATGGGCTCTAAAGTCGCTTGCTCTTATGCAAATTTGTTTATGGGGATTTTCGAGAATATATATATGTACAGTAACACCCATTCTGGAGGACTGAAACTATATAAGAGGTATATTGATGACATATTCATTATATGGGATTCTAAAGATTTCAATATCTATGATTTTTTGAGTGAACCAATTGAGAATACCTGGGGTTTAACATTTGAGCCACATATGCATGAAAGTACTATAGATTTTCTGGATCTTACTATCTATATAGAAAATAATAAAGTAATGACCAAAACATTTTTTAAACAAACTGACAGGAACAGCTATGTTCATTTTAAAAGTAACCATTATGGGAAGTGGCTACGTAATATCCCTCTAAATCAATTCAAAAGGATTAAGAAAAATTGTACTAGTCAAAAGATCTTTACTGAGCAGTCTACTATCCTAAAAACCAGGTTTATACAAAAAGAGTATCCCAAATGCTTTATAAGGGTGCCTTCACATTAGCGTTCCCCTCCGCAGCGTTCTGCGGAGGGGATCCGCAATGTGAACGCAGCACCGCAAGCCCCTATGTTTAGAATGGGAGCGCACGGTGCTGCGCTTGACAGCGCATGACCGTGCGCACCCATCCACTCCCATATGTGATCTGTGCACAGGCGGATGCCTGCGCACAGATCACACACTCTCGCCCGCACCAGGGACGCCTCGGTTAGGAGTCTCAAACACAGGACTAGCCAGATATCCTTCCAGGGAAGGACCCAGTCAAGGCATGGCTCCTTGCGGAGAACACCATAACCACCATGTTAAGTGGCCCTTTTAGTCAATATCCAGCTCTTTTACAAGCTTAGAGATATGACAAGGGAATACCAAGACCAGGTATCCATCCACAGACAGCTGTTTCGGGGTGTTGCACCTCATCAGTGTGGAGTAGGATTCTGGCTAGGTGGAAGCAAGGCCTAGTAGACCAACATCACAAAGTATTCACTGATCTCAGGGAGACCAGTCCAAGAAAACACTGCGGGCAGCTGGCTAAAGCGCTCAACACAGTGAATTCCTAGGCGCATTGCCTCCTGGGAATTGTGAATATGCAAATAAGTCTGTGGAGCCTTGGTTAGGAGTCTCAAACACAGGACTAGCCAGATATCCTTCCAGGGAAGGACCCAGTCAAGGGGTGGCTCCTTGCGGAGAACACCATAACCACCATGTTAAGTGGCCCTTTTAGTCAATATCCAGCTCTTTTACAAGCTTAGAGATATGACAAGGGAATACCAAGACCAGGTATCCATCCACAGACAGCTGTTTCGGGGTGTTGCCCCTCATCAATGTGGAGTAGGATTCTGGCTATTTAATGATCCTATATTAGGCAAAATTCTCCCTAAAAATCCAGGGATGACATACAGAAGAGCACCCAACATAAAAAGTATACTGGCACCTAGTAGACTCAAGAGAATCAATTCAAATAAGATCTCTAATGGTGGGTTTAAACGTCCCGATATCGGCGTCCAACTCCGACCAAAAGTCACGTGGTTCGTGCGTTGGACCCGATATCGTTCCTGCGTTGTATAGTATAAATGACCAATACGATGCATGAACGATGCCAAAACGATATCGGGGATCGAATGAGCCTGCTCTCCAACGGCCCGATATCGGATGGAGGTTGGAGCCGGATCGGGTTGTGTAAACGCCCAACTATGATGTGCAGTACAACTTCCCCTATTCTCTCCCATGTTAAATGGTCGTTCCTGGGTCGGCCGTACAAGGGGGGCGTAGACATCGTAGAGACGTTGTATGCCGATATCGCTCTGTGTAAATTTCCGATGTGATCTTGGAAATCTGGGCAGAAAAAGCGCGCTCCCGCACCGTCGGATCCAATATCGGACCGACGTTGGGACTTGTAAACCCACCATAAACCTGTCAGTATTAAAGGATCCAGAAAATGCAACAAGAAAAGATGCATGTGTTGTAAAATGATTCAAACACGTAGCATTTTTCATTCTGCTACAACTAAAGAAACATTCCAGATTAAACATGATGTGATTTGTGACTCTACACGTGATATACCTGCTGGAATGCCCTTGTGACATCCAATATATTGGAAGAACTACGCAGAGTCTGCACTGATGTATTACTAAGCATAGGTCCAATATAAGAAAGGGATTCCTACAACATGGGCTGTCCAACCACTTCAATCTGGTACACAACAGAGACTTTTCATTATTAAAAGTCACAGCGATAGATCATGTGCACGCTGTGCTCTTTGGGCCCCCTGCGCTCCCTTTGACCACCCTGTGCTGTCTTTACCTCTCTGCTCTGCCTTGTGTCTGTGGCACCTTTTTTGCTGTGTCTTTTTGCCTGTGTCTTTGGCATCGATTTTTTTCTGTCTGCTGCCCCATGTCTGTGCTTTCTGTTGCGTCTCTCTTGTGGCCCATGTTTCGGCTCCCCTTGAGTAATTCTGGTGAGCCCTTGTGTCTGTGCTCCCCCTTCAGTCTTTCTGGTGTCCTCTGGTGTGTCGGCCCCCCTTCAATCTTTTTAGTGTCTTCTTATGTCTGTCTGCTTCTTTAAATCTGTGCTTCTTACACCCCCCCCCCCCCCCAGTTTGTCTCTCTGCAACCCTTGAGTGTTTCTAGTCGCTGTTATGTGTCTCTGCCCCCCTTCGGTCTGTTTGCTGGTGACTCACCGTGGCCGGGGACTCCGGTTTAGACAGGCTGAAGCTCCTTCCTCCTTGTCACGGGTGGGCCGCGCCTGCCGGTAGTGAGGCCCGGTTGAGTGCAGATCAAAAGTTGAAGACGTCTTATAGGAACAGGTTAAAGGGGTTAATTTATTTGTGACGCCACCTATGAGTAGTTCGGTAAGTCTTACCGACGCTGCGGAACCTCCGGGGGATGGACAGCAGCAAGATGGAACGCTCCCCACAGGCTGAGCGGTGATCCCCGGAGGCTGGAGCTGCTTAAGATGTTGTGCGGCAGCTGCAGTTACTTTCTGTGCGGACGGATGCAATCATAAGGAAGCACGGACACTGTAAGTCTCTGTAACGGGTCTTTACTGTAACCAGCAAGCAGTACATGGCATACAGTTGCGGGTAGTGGACCGGGTGGACTCAGCAGCAGTAGGTGTTCCTCAGAGATCCGTAGTGTTTCTCCATTCTAGCTAGTTGTTTGCCATTGTCGCCCAGGAATACCAGGTCGGGTAAGGGGAGGCTGCTTCAATCCCTATCCAAAATATACGTTATGGATGTTTTGGGGAGCCTTGGATCCCTCGGTGGGTACACCGCTGGTTAGACAACTGGAATTTGGTGGGTGGTGGGGTGCTCCTGTGAAGCTGCTCCTCCACTCTTCTGGTTCGCGTAGCAGAGGTGAACTGCTGCCAGCTTCGGTACCAGTGAACCGGCTGTGAGTTGGGCACGGGAGTCTTTTGGAACCCGTGTTTGGTGATGCCCGATCCCGGTTGTTCAGGCCTCAGGTGCTAACACCCGACCGGTGACGGCCCAGGGGCTGCACGAGGTGCAGGCCCCTGCTCCTACTCCAAGTTCAAGTCTGTCTCTCTCTCTTGTCTAGACTCTTGTGTGTCTAATTGTGTTAACTACTCCTACACACTACCCTTGCACTCCGCCCACCAGGACCCTGGTTGGTCCCCTCTACTAGTGTTGCATGCAGGGTTTGGATCTCTAAGTTAACCAGATGGCTGCTGGGTCAGAGAATATTGCTGCTGCATTTATGGCTGCAATACCCTCCTGTGACGCACTCGTTGCGGGGCGCCACACTGGTTCGTTTCGTGTCTCTGCTTCCCTTTTCTCGTCTCTGCTCCTACTTCCCTCTGTCTGGCCCCCCTTCAGTGTGTGTACTACTCCTTGAGTGTTTGTGGTCTCCCTTGAGTCTTTATGGTCCCCCTTGTTTCTGGGCCTGGTACTTCAGTGTTTATGGTCCCCCTTATGTTTGTGTGCTCCCGTTTAGTATTTGTGGTGGCCCCCCTTTGTGTCTATGTTCCCCTTTCGCTATAGAAACAAACGTTATCCACAGCACCTCATGGAAAGAGAACCCTCTGGGTTCCAAACAGATAGACGCAAGTCCAGAGCCAGGGAGATCCACCCGGCAGTATTAACATCCAAAAATTAGAAGAACAGCGCCTTACAAGCTGGTAGTTCAACTCATCAATTCTTTATTCCATCCACCACAGCACAACGTTTCGGTTATAAAGAACCTTCTTCAAGTGCATGCACTTAGTTACTAGAATTTCTTTGATCTAAATAAGAGCTACGCGCAGGGACGTCGCTATGCATTAAGAATCGGGGCTGCAGCCCCGATTCTTACGCATAGAGCCCCGAATCTCGCCGGCGGTCAGGGCTCTCTCTCGCTGTGCGGCGGCACGGCTCTCGCACAGTAGCTCAGCCGTCACCACCCCTGCATAGATCCCTGAATCACGCTGTCAGGGCAGAGGAGAAAGTGCAGACATGCCCGACATGTTTGCTCTCTCTCACTGTGCGGCGGCACGGCTCTCACACAGACACACAGTACCGTAGCTCACAGAGAGCCGTCGCCGCTGGAGTCCCGCCCAGTGCCAGCAGAGTCAGACTCTGGAGAATTCATTGTTGTGCTCTGGGCTGGCTGCCAGTTAGGAAGAGGGGGGCTCCCAGCTCAGTGCAACCTGCTGGGACCTGCCGACCTGCCTTATTGAGGTAAGAACAGGGGGCACCTGGGGCAGGACATAGGGGCCAGTGGCCACAGACGTGCCACAGGGGCACAGGCAGCAGTGCAGGGGGCCAGCCAGGGGCACACTGGCCACAAGGGCTCACAGGAAGGACCCACCGGACCCTCAACCACCTCTAGTGGTAAGGACAGGCGGGAACCTGTTAAAAATATGAATCCCACCCTTGCAGCTGCCGCTCACTGGACCTGCCGCGGCGCTGCGGCTCCTTGGTCCCGCTGCCGCTCACCGGATCTACCACAGACACGCTTCCTGGACCCGCTAACGTCCTCTGTAATCACTGGAGGTACCTGCATTGTAATCACTTCTAAATGTCTGTGTAGAGGTGGTAATGTTATATTAGTTCTTATTATTGTTTGCATTTTTTATTTTATTTACTTGTTCAGAACAAGTTGTTCTAATTCATGCACTTTAAAATCACGGTATTAACGCCAGAAAAGCGTTCATGTGAAAGTAGCCTTAGGATTACTTGGATGTTGGCCTAATACTGTTATATTTTGTGTATTTATTGAGTGCATGTTGACAATCTCTATAATGTTTTAAAGCATTAAAACTGTTAATATTATATATGTAGAGCGTCACTGGTTATTAAAGTACGTTTTACTTGGGTATTATTTAAATTTATTCAAAAAAATGCAGCTCAGTGGGCCCGAGCCCCGGATGTTTTTTGACCCTAGCAATGCCCCTGGCTACGCGACCGTATGCAGTGATCTGTTCCCGGATCACTTTAGAGTTTAGCGGTTTAGCCCTGACCGTTTCTCTGGTTGTACTACAAAGATATAGAGCTCATTATTGATAGCGTCCCGAATTGTAGAAATCCGCTTTTGACACTGAAACCCATATTCTTAGAATATTAAAGAAATACATTATATAAATATATATATATATGCAATTTTTATTGATAATGAATTCTTTTTATTAATATTCTTACTAATACAATACTTATATGTTTTTACATTTTTCACACATATATACTTTTTTATTATATGCATTTTTTAATAAATAAAAAATTTGTTAATAGATTTTTTAATAAAATGAGTGTTTAGTATTAATTATTTTTCTATGTTTGATTGGTCCTAGCTAGCGTTTCCAGCCTTGCCATGATATATATATATATATATTTTCTCCTTGATCCCTTTTTTTTTCCTTGATTTCTCCTTTTTGGCTATATTCTTTGCTCCTGAAAAAGAACTAACACATTATACATTTTAATATTAGGATACAAGAGATCTTAACAACATATTTCAGTATCGGATTGTCTTTGATAGGGATGATTCTTATGAAAATTACTCCCAGCACTCTCCTAAAACCCTATAGCTCCTCTACAGGGGCGGGCTGGCCCAGGTGGCAGGGGGGCAAGTGCCCCCTGGGCTGGTGGTATAGCCCCCACCTAGGGCCGCCCACCCACAGAAATGGGACCTCACCAAAGGGCTGGCGGCTCTGAGATGGACCGCCGAAAATTTCTGACAGCACACCCCCCCAGTCCTCACCTAAGGGCTGGCGGGACTGAGATGGGCCGCCGAAGATTTCCGATAGCACCCTCCCTTCCCCGGTCCTCACCTATGGGCTTGCGGAAAAATATTGCCACCCAGGGTTTGCGTCGCCAGTCAGCCCCTGCTCCTCTAGATGAGCAGACACATCATTAATTTTTCCTTTTACACTCACAGATTCTAATCCGATCTCTAACTTGTTCTTTTTTTCAGTTTTTTCTTTTTTCACCTCATTTTTGCAATATTAATGTGTACTAATTATCTTTACTATCATATTTTACACTTTTGATATGTGATCCTTCTTTACTATTTTTTACTTGATCACACTGTTAGGGTACCTTTACACCCGGCTACATTTCTAGGGTGGCTACAGGTAACTTACTGGCTGCAGTGAAATCATGGAGAGATTATTCCATTTGTACACAGCAACAAGATAGAACCTTGTCTCCATGATTTCACTGCAACCAGTAAGTTACCTGTAGCCACCCTAGAAATGTAGCCGTGTGTAAAGGGGCCCTTAGGGATCTTTGTGTACATAACATCGTGACGTCACTTACATACCTCCTTGTTTACCTACGTCACATCCAATTTGATTTTCGCGCTTTTATCATGTTATAAGAGTTTGTCTGCACTGTAATCTTGCTGTCCCCTGAGGAAGGAGTTTGGGATACGACTCCGAAACGCGTTGGAAAATAAACTAGCCACTACCATATCCAGGCATACCGGTGTCTCTGGTTTTTCCATCATACGAAAACAGCAGCTCGGACCACAAGGTACTTTGTCCTACTGAAACTTATCGTGACCACAGTGACCTGTGGAGGTATGGTCCTTGGAGCAGCTGTGTTGTACTGAGCGGTCACGCCGGTTGTGTGCTACACAACCACATCAGGTGAGCAGTTCCTATTAGGGATGGGCGAATCCTAAAGTACTCGGAATCGCTAGACTGTAACGAGTCTGAGTCAGGGACTCGCTACTCGTTGCGAGTCTAGCAAGTCCAATGTTAATTAATGGGGAAGCGAGTATTGCAGCGATTCCTCTCCTATTGTTTATGTTAGGTTGAACCGAATTGACTGTCAAAAATGATACAGTGATAGCGAGTTTAGAGACTGAGAAAAATCCTGAATGCTCTCGGATTGAAACTATGAATGCATGCAAATGAGCCAAAAATCGTTTTTCTCTTGGATTCTAAACTCTGAATGCATGCAAATGAGCCAAAATCGTTTTTCTCTTGGATTCTAAACTCTGAATGTATGCAAATGAGCCAAAATCGTTTTTCTCTTGGATTCTAAACTCTGAATGTATGCAAATGAGCCAAAATTGTTTTTCTCTTAGATTCTAAACTCTGAATGCATGCAAATGAGCCAAAATCGTTTTTCTCTTGGATTCTAAACTCTGAAAAAACTAGGATTGCCATTGATTTGCATTGGACTCGTTGCTGTGCGAGTAATCGCTTGGAAACTCGCAGAGTACTGAGTCCTGCGAGTCCCCTACTACTCGCAGAGTAACGAGTCCAAGCGAGTAGATTCGCCCATCCCTAGTTCCTATATTTCACCTAAATAATCCTGTCTCCTAAGGATAAGACCCTATTTGCGCATTCTCACCCTTATCTTAGAGCAGGTGGAATCATTAGTGATAAACGCACCCGCCTGTCAACTGAAAATGCTGACAGGCTGACTCTGATCAAGATGAACAAGAGTTGGATTGGGCCTGACTTCACCACACCACCACCAAATGATAGTATAATTTAAATTTTGTGCCGGTAAATTGCCATGCACCTCCGCACACCCACACATCGGTACACACTTCATGTCTTTGGCTACTTGCTGTACTGCTCCTCCTTCTCCTCATCCGCCACCATCATATGATCAGTGTGACCGTGGTTCATGATGCCACAAAACCATAATTTATTTACATCATATTTATGATGATGATGACCCTAACCATTCAAAAGTTAGGCATAAGTTTCATGTATACCCCCCAGGGGTAAATGTTTTAGTCCATGCTTACAGAATGGGCTTTACAAGTACAGGAGACCCGCTCCTTTGTAATGGGAACAATATTTAGAGGCTCTCCTCCATGTTTCTTTCCAGGGGCATTGAATTGCCTCACAATTTTTGGCTGCCCTGCTTAGGGCAATCCTACAAAAGGCCCACTTCCTTATAATGGGCACATTATTTAAAGAGGCTCTCATGCACGTCTCTATCCAGGGGCATGATGGTGCCTCCTAATGTTTAGCAGCCCTGCCTAGGGCAATACTACAAAACACAAAGTTCCTTAAAATGGGCACATTATTTAAAGAGGCCCTCATGCATGTCTCTATCCAGGGGTATTGAAGTGGCTCCCAACTTTTGGCAGCCCTGCCTAGGGCAATACTACAAGAGACCCACTTTCTTAAAATGGGCACAATATTTAAAGAGGCCCTCATGCACGTCTCTTTCCAGGGGCATTGGGGTGCCTCCCAATTTTTGGCTGCCCTGCTAAAGGGCAATACTACAAAAGACCCACTTCCTTAATTAACCCTCCATCACATACAATAGGCCTGACAGGCACATCTCTTTTACTTTGTCGGGGGTTTTGAAATGTTTGTATTTCAGAATTATTAGTTTTATGTTAAGTAAATGGTTTTTTTTTGCACCTGATTATGTGTAGTCTCTTTTATTACATCCCTATGAAGGTCACTGATCACTTTTAGAGCACTGAAATTGCAAACATTAGATATTATAGGTATTTTTCTAGCCTGCGCCTGACAGTCACATTGTATGTGAACTCGTTAGAACTGATATTGTATGTGACGGAGGGTTAAAATGGGCACATTATTTAAAAAGGCCTTCATGTACATCTCTTCCCAGGGGCATCGGAGTGCTACACAATTAAAAAAAAAAAAACTTTCATGTAATCCAAAAAACTAACATACACCACCTCTGTCTCACAAGTGGGTATGAGCCCTTAATATTTTCTCCAGGAAAATCCATTTTGGTTTCATTTTGTAACGTTTTCTTGACAGTCCGTAAAAGTGGCGTAATAGTCTGACAACATTGTTCACAGCAGTGACCTTGAAGTCTGAAATGCTTACAGGGGTCTTCCCCATGCTGGTCCCATGTCATTTGAGCACTGTTCTGATACTTTTGTGACATTTTTAGGGTTTTTCCATGCTGCTTGGGGTCATGTCAGAAAAATACTCGGGTCTCCCATAGGATAACATTGGTCTCGGTGCTCGGGCCGAGTACATGAGTATCTTGGGATGTTCGGCCCAAGCTTCGAGCACCCGAGCATTTTAGTACTAGCTCATCTCTAGTGTAAAACAATCATTCACTATATGTATTAGAACCTGGTGACAAGTGGAATAATCCAATTGAGATATGATATTTAGTGATCTTACCTGCTGTGCTATTGTGCTTTATTGTATTTTTGTCAGTAAATTGGGAACATGTGTGTTACCCCAGTTATACAATGCAATCTCATATTGATGTAATCTTAATTTGGATTATAGAAAAATGAACTAATCTGGATATATTATAATTCTGCTATCTTGTTATGGGAATTCTTGGTGCATTGACACGGATCAAAGCAGGTACCATGGTTACCTGAGCTGTCCTCGGGTGACCTCAGCAAGTCACTGCTTACGGATGGATCTCACAGTTCATTCATTCAGTGACTGGAGGCTGTGGTGGCAGGATGCTGTATTCTTCACTACAGCCTCCAATGAACAAGACATTGCAAAGGATCCAAGAGCTGTAAAACTGAGGGGTTAATAAAGATTGAGTACCTATATGTCTTTGTGTTTTTATTTCTGTAATGAGGTGTACAATTCAGATTGTATTATTGAAATTGACACTGAAATGAACTGTGCACAGTCCGCACTTGTCCACCAGGGGGCATCAGTGGACTCTACAATCACAGAGGGTGGAAATCCCCCACCATCTCTGTTGTTTACCCAGGAAGTGAAAGCAGAGAATCAGTGCAGCATAAATCCAGAGTTGAACCAGAGAAGATCTGCCTGTGGATGTCTGTTGAAAGTGGACTGGACTTTGGTGCTGTGACTCTGGCCGCTCTGCAAAACCTTGCCCGCCGAGCACCCAGGGTGCATGTGCAGGGGCCGTGACCGACATAAGGGAGCCAGTTGTACTGCCGTGATCTCCCTCCTGCTGCTGCTCGGTGTGCCCCAAGACTGAGAGAGACTTCTGTGCTGCTGTGGGCTCCCTTCTGCTGCTCGGTGTGCCCTGAGACTGGGAGAGACTAACAAAGAAAATTCTGTTACCTGCGGAAGGAGACCAAAGAAGAAGACTGAGGAGATCCCCAGGCCTGCTACGTGGGAGCGACATCTTCTTCTGTGATAGACTGGTACGTGATTTTAGGGAAAGTTAGGGAAAGATACCTTCATTGTTGTGTTTTTTCTTGCTGCGTACCCAGCAGAAGTGAAGATTCAGAGACTCTAATATATATACAAGTGCGCATATAGTTCGGTTGACTGTGATATAAATATGTTTTACAGTAAAGAAACGTTATTATCGGTTAAACCTGAGTATGGGGATTCTGTTGAGAAAAATCATACACACACACCCGCGGCCTTACCACCGGTCGCTACATTTCCACTAAAAGGTTTTCTCTCTGTGTTGTGTCTTGTTTACAATTTACTTGAAATTCTTAAAGGCCAAGTCTAATATTGGCCCCACAATAAGAATTTCGGGCTTAATGTCGTGTGGCAATACAACATCACAAAGCACCCGCTAATCTCAGGGAGACCAGTAAAGTAAAACACTGCGGGCAGCCGGCTAAAGCACTCAAGCACAGTGAAAACCATGATGCATTGTTGCCCCCTGGAAAATTGAATATGCAAATGGAGTCCGAGGAGCCTCGATTAAGAGTCTTAAACACGGGACTAGCCAGATATCCCTCCAGGGAAGGACCTAGCCCTGGGGTGGAATCCTTGCAGAGACCACCATAACCATTTATTAAGTGGCAATTTTAGTCAATATCACACTCAGTTACGAGTTAAGGATATGACAAGGGAATTAACAGAGCCAGGTATCCATCCACAGACAGCTGTTTCGGGGTATTGCCCCTCATCAGTGTGAAGTAGGATTCTGGCTAGGTGGAAGCAATGCCTGGTAGACCAACATCACAAAGTATTCACTGATCTCAGGAAGACCAGTCAAGGAAAACACTGCGGGCAGCTGGCCAAAGCGCTCAAACACAGTGAAATCCATGACACATTGCCCCCTGGAAAATTGAATATGCAAATGGAGTCCGGCCGCCCCCGAGACAGCTGATTGGCTGCCCGGGGTGCATATTAATGTGAACGCATGCGCAGATTCTCCGCTGCGTTCACATTAATATGGCTGCATTTGCACTGCGTTTGCGTCTGCATGCCATACGCATACAGACACAAATGCCAGTGTGAAACCAGCCTAAGATCATCTCTCAACCGTTGAAAATTTGCCTTCCTGAAGTTTAGTGTCCTTGTAGCCCCTCTACTACACATCTTAGTAAAGGATACTTGAAAACATATTATGTTATGATCACTATTACCGAAGTGACCTCCAACCCGTATATTTGATATGCGGTCCGGCCTGTTGGTTAATATTAGGTCCAGCAGTGCCCCCTTCTTGTTGGGTCTTGAACCAGTTGTGAAAGGTAATTGTCTCTCATAGTTTTCAAAAACGTATTACCTTTGCTGGAACTGCAGGTTTCTGATCCCCAATGTATTTCAGGGTAGTTGAAGTCCCCCATAATAATGACTTCTCCCTGAGTCGCTGCTTCATCTATTTGCTTTATGAGGATATTCTCCTCCACTTCCATTATTGTTGGGGACTTATAACAAACCCCTATCAGTAATTTATTATTTTTTCCCCCTCCCCTTATCTCCACCCACAGGGATTCTACATTTCCATTAGATTCACCTATATTATCACGCAGGATGGGTTTTAAGGATGATTTTACGTATAAACATACACCTCCTACTCGCCTATTTGTACGGTCATTTCTGAACAGACAATAGCCCTGTAAATTAACAGCCCAGTCATGGCTCTCGTCCAGCCAAGTCTCCGATATCCCCACCATGTCATAATTATTTTCCAACAAAATCAATTCTAATTCCTCCATTTTGTTGGTGAGGCTTCTGGCATTAGTGTACATGCACTTTATGCATCTCTCTTTACCTCTATTCCTTCCTACTAGATTGACTGTTCTAACCCCCCCCCTCATGCCAACCCCAATTTTATTACTTGTGCCAGGTTACTATTTACACTATCTTCCGCTCCTGTACAATAAATATCCTCCCCCCCAATCCCTAGTTTAAACACTCCTCCAAGCTTGTAGCCATTTTCTCCCCCAGCACAGCTGCACCCTCCCCATTGAGGTGCAGCCCGTCCCTAGCATAGAACCTGTAGCCAACAGAGAAGTCGGCCCAGTTCTCCAGGAACCCAAACCCCTCCTTCCTACACCAATTCCTGAGCCACTTATTTATCTCCCTAATCTCCCGTTGCCTCTCTGGTGTGGCTCATGGTACAGGCAGTATTTCAGAGAATACTACCTTGGAGGTCCTTGCCTTAAGCTTGCAGCCTAATTCCCTGAAATCATCTTTAAGGACATTCCACCTACCTCTAACTTTGTCATTTGTGCCAATGTGCACCATGACTGCTGGGTCCTCACCAGCCCCTCCCAGTAATCTGTCAACCCGATCAGCGATGTGCCGGACTCGAGCGCCAGGTAGGCAGCCCACTGTTCGATGATCTCTGTCTTTGTGACAGATTGCCCTATCTATTCCCCTAATAATTGAGTCCCCCACTACCAGCACCTGTCTGGTCTGTCCTTCTCTCCTGTTTTCCCCCTTACTGGAGCAGACACTCCTCTGGCATTCAGAGGTCATGCCCTGCTGCAGCAGTGCTATCCCTGAACTCACACCCCCCTCATCTGCCAGCATAGCAAATTTATTGGGGTGTGCCAGATCAGGGCTAGCCTCCTGGCACCCTTCTCTCTACCCTGCCTTCTAACTGTCACCCAGCTAGCTACCTCACGGTCCTGCAGCTCCATACTACCATCCTCCCCCACATCTATCCCATTGAGCAGCTGTTCAGTGAGCAGCAGACTCCTTTCCATATTGTCTATGGATCTCAGCGTTGCCAGTTGTTCATTTAGATCCAGTATCTGGGCTTCCAAATGCACAACATACTCACATCTCACACAGCAGTATGCACCCTCGACCCGTTGTTCAAGGATTGCATACATGTGGCAAGATGTACACCGGATGGCATTGTCAATTATGGAGCTCATTTCCTAATGGGGATTGCACCAGACAGAAATGATAAGTAAAAAGAAATGCAAAGTATTAATAAAATACAACCAGCAGTTCAGTAAGTCCTCCCTTCCAAACTCCCTGAATCCAAAGTCACTGAATCACAAGTCACACACTTACTTCTGTCAGCACTTACGCTCCCAGTCACACTAAGCTCGTGTCACACTCGCTAGGAAATAAGATTTAAATATTTTTTTTTTCCTAAGCAGAAAATCACCCTACAGCTCAGTGTACTTCCAAAGGGAGTGTGGAGTTTGAACCGTATACTGACAGCCTAGTTGATGCTGGTACTCAACAATTGCCCTTTTCTGCTCACAAATCCTGACCAACATGTGCAGTGTGGAATTACAACGCGTGGGGACATCACACACCAGTCTGTGAGCCGGAAGCTGCAAACGCTGCTGAAAGCCGGCAAGACCGGCAGAAGCAGTAGGTGACTTTCTAAAATGGGCACACAGGCGGCGTACTTTGACGAGCAGATCCGACAGCTCCGGGTAGGATTTCAGAAACCGCCGAACCACGAGGTTCAGCACATGGGCCACACATGGAACATGTGTTAGCTCGCCTCGCCTCACAGCCGCCACCAGGTTCCGGCCATTGTCACACACGACCATGCCTGGCTGTAGGTTCATTGTGGTGTGAGCCAGTGATCTGCCTGCTGTTTCAGAGCTGTCCACAACTCTTCAGCGTTGTGGGGTTTGTCACCCAGGGCCGCATCATCAATGAGCCAATGTGAGCGCTCTGCTCAGGCGGTGATGAGTCCCTGCAGACAGGAAGCGGCAGAGCGGTCAGATTACTTACTGCTGTGCTCCTGCAATCCTGTGTGTGTTGTCAGTGTGGAGCAGCTGCGGTCGGGACTGGGAAGGGAGGAGGCTCCTGGCTTCTTTTACTTTCAATACAGCAGCAATTGGCTCTGCCTCCTCATCGTCTGCCCCCTCCAGCCAGGGAGTGTGCTGATTGGTCATTCCAGCAGTCATTCTACCTCTGTATCAAGTGACCCTGTGTTCATCGGGACTCCAGGTGCTGTATATGGGGGAGCTGTATATGGGGGAGCTCTGTATATGGGGAGGGTCTGTTGTATATGGGGCTGGGGTGCTGTATATGGGGGGCTCTGTATATGGGGCTGGGGTACTGTATATAGGGGTCTCTGCTGTATATGGGGCTGGGGTGCTGTATATGGGGGAGCTCTGTATATGAGTGTCTCTGCTGTATATGGAGCTGGGGTACTGTATATGGGGGAGCTCTGTATATGGGGAGGGTCTGCTGTATATGGGGCTGGGGTGCTGTATATGGGGGGGCTCTGTATATGGGGCTGGGGTGCTGTATATGGGGGTCTCTACTGTATATGGGGCTGGGGTGCTGTATATGGGGGAGCTCTGTATATGGGGGGGTCTGCTGTATATGGGGTTGGGGTGCTGTATATGGGAGGCTCTGTATATGGGGCTGGGGTGCTGTATATGGGGGTCTCTGCTGTATATGGGGCTGGGGTGCTGTATATGGGGGAGCTCTGTATATGGGGGGCTCTGCTGTATATGGTGCTGGGGTGCTCTATATGGGGGTCTCTGCTGTATATGCGGCTGGGGTACTGTATATGGGGGAGCTCTGTATATGGGGGTCTCTGCTGTATATGGGGCTGGGGTGCTGTATATAGGGTGCTCAGTATATGGGGATGGGGTGCTGTATATGGGGTGCTCTGTATATGGGGCTGGGGTGCTGTATATGGGGGCTCTGTATATGGGGGTTTCTGCTGTATATGGGTCTGGGGTGCTGTACATGGGGGCTCTGTATATGGGGGTCTCTGCTGTATATGGGGTTGGGGTGCTGTATATGGAGGGCTCTGTAAATGGGGCTGGGGTACTATATATGGGGGGCTCTGTTGTTTATGGGGGGCTCTGCTGTATATGGGGCTAAGGTACTGTATATGGGGGGCTCTGCTGTATATTGGGCTAGGGTACTGTATATGGGGGGCTCTGCTGTATATGGAGTCTCTGCTGTATATGGGGCTGGGGTGCTGTATATGGGGGCTCTGCTGTATTTGGGGCTGGGATACTGTATATGGGGGACACTGCTGTATATGGGGGACTCTGTTGTATATGGGGCTGGGGTGGTGTATATGGGGGGCTCTGTATATGGGGCTGGGGTACTGTATATGGGGGCTCTGCTCTGCTGTATATGGGGGAGCTCTGCTGTATAAGGGGTTGGGGTACTGTAAATGGGGGTGCTGTATATGGGGGACTCTGCTGTATATGGGGGACTCTGCTGTATATAGGGGAGGTCTGTATATGGGGGCTCTGCTGTATATGGGGAGCTGTATGTGAGGCTGGGGTACTGTATATGGGGGCTCTGCTTATATGGGGGAGCTCTGCTGTATATGGGGGGCTCTGCTGTATATGGGGCTGGGGTACTGTATATGGGGGTGCTGTATATAGGGGGCTCTGCTGTATATGGGGGAGCTGTATAAGGGGGAGCTCTGTATATGGGGGCTCTGCTGTATATGGGGAGCTGTATGTGGGGCTGGGGTACTGTATATGGGGGCTCTGCTGTATATGGGGAGCTGTATGTGGGGCTGGGGTACTGCATATGGGGGCTCTGCTGTATATGGGGGCTGGGGTGCTGTATATGGGAGGCTCTGCTGTATATGGGGGAGCTGTATAAGGGGGAGCTCTGTATATGGGGGCTCTGCTGTATATGGGGAGCTGTATGTGGGGCTGGGGTACTGTATATGGGGGCTCTGCTGTATATGGGGAGCTGTATGTGGGGCTGGGGTACTGCATATGGGGGCTCTGCTGTATATGGGGGCTGGGGTGCTGTATATGGGGGGCTCTGCTGTATATAGGGCTGAGGTACTGTATATGGGGGGCTCTGCTGTATATGGGGGCTCTGCTGTATATGGGGGGCTCTGCTGTATATGGGGCTGGGGTGCTGTATATGGGGGTGCTGTGCCATATATGGTGGTGCTGTATATGGGGGTACTGTGCTGTTTATGGGGGTGCTGTACTGTATATTGGGCTTCTGTTCTGTATATGGGAGTACTGTGCAGCTTATGGGGGTGCTGTTCCGTTTATGGGGCAGCTGTGCTGTATTTTGGGGTACTGTATATGGTGGTACTATGCTGTTTATGGGGGTGCTATATATGGGGCTCCTATGCTGCACATGGGTGGTGCTATATATGGGGTGCTATATTGTACATGGGGGTGCTGTATGGTATATGGAGGGCTATGGGGTGCATTATACTATATGGAGGACTATAGGGGATGCATTATAGTATTTGGAGGACTATCCATGGTGCATTATATTATATGGAGGGCTATGGCGATGCTTTATAATATTTGTAGGTTTATGGGGTGCATTGTAATATAGTAATATATGGAGGACTATGGGGGAGCATTATAATATATGGAAAATTATGGGGTGTATTGTCTATGGGGGTGCATTATATTATATGGAGGGCTATGGGGGTGTATCATAATACAGTATATGGAGCCAATTATAATATATGGAAGTCATTACAATATTTCCAGGGCTCTGTGGGGCAGGATAATACTTGCAGGGCTATGATGGAGCCTTTATACTTTATGGGGGGCTATTTGAGGGCTGTGTTGGGGTCTATTATACAGTGTGAAGAGGTTTAGGGACCATTATACTATATGGAGGGCTGTGAGGGGGTCACAGTTGGGGATCATACTGTGCAAGAGTAGTTGGGGGGTACCGTATATTACGTGTGGAGGGTCCTGTGGAGGAATTCACTGTGGGGGATCATAGTGTTTGGGGGACAATTTTGGTGGCATCATACTTCATGGGGGCAATGAAAGATCAATTCTCCCGCTGGTTGGTTGGCACTTGTCCTCCTTCCTGCTCCCACATTGGGGGATGATGGGTGCTGCAGGTGGATGATGGGGGCTGCAAGGGACATTGGGGGGTGATGGAGTTTGCAGAAGAATGATGGGGACATTGAGGGATGATGGGGGCTGCAGATGGATGATGGGAGCTGCAGGAGGATATTAGGGTATGATCGGGGCTGCAGATGGATGATGGAGGCTGCAGGGGGACATTGAGGGATGATGGGGGCTGCAGATGGATGATGGGGATAATGGGGATGATGGGGGTTGGAAAAGGATGATGGAGGCTGCAGGGGGATATTAGGGGATGACGGGGCTGCAGATGGATGAACTGGTCTGCAGGGGGATATTGGGGGATAATGGGAGCTGCAGATGGATGATGGAGGCTGCAGGAGGACATTGGGGATGATGGGGGCTGCAGATGAATGATGGAGGCTGCAGAAGGACATTGGGGATGATGGGGGCTGCAGATGGATGATGGCGGCTGCAGGAGGACATTGGGAATGATGGGGGCTGCAGATGGATGATGGGGGCTGCAGATGGATGACACAGTTTGGTTATGCTGGTCTGTGATGACAATTACTGTACAGTATGTAATAAATGTTTATTTTTTTTGTTCATCAATAAATGTGAATTCTTCATGGAGATAAGACGTCCCCTGAAAATAAGACATTGCACAATTTTTGGGGACAAAAATTAATATAAGATGGTGTCTTATTTTCAGGGAAACAGGTTATTAGCTCCGGACAGCCCCGTGTGCGGCGCTTGTGATTGGCTAAGCGTTTCGGGAGGCGGCGTGGTCTGTTGGGGAAGACTCGCCATTTTACCAGCTTAGTGCAGTGGCAGCTTGTTGATGCTCAGACTGCAGTAGCCATAGATAATAGGTGGCAATCAGTGCTGCCTCCTGTGCTATAAGGCTGCAGCCACCATTGTGTGACTGTAGCTTGTGCCAAGCTGACATTGCCATTAATGATCCTTATTCTGGATTCCTCTATGTGATTCTGGCATGTGCGTGTGATGGTGCTGACGTCCTTGTGTTTGGGGGGGGCGCCATTTTAAAGTTCGCCTCAGGCAGCAGAGAGGCTAGGTTCACCCCTGTTGTCACCTACGCATATTAGCTTCAGCACAGCCTGTTGCCGCTTAGCCAAGGCAGTGCTGCAGTGCTTCCAGCTTGGGACTGGTGTGGAGGGTGAAGAGGAGGAGGAGGAGGAGGCTCAGGAGCATGACGTTCCAGAGCTATACACTGTGGGAGAAACCGTGACTGAGTTAGGGCCTGGAATCCTTGGTGTCGGAAGGACGTGTTCCGTCCCAAGGTCAGACTGGGTCCCGGCTTCCAGAATATTAACCCAGTGTGCCGTCAGTGAGATGTACCGGCCCTGCCCACAAGCACTTGTCCACGTGTCCGTGGTTAGGTGGACTTTGCCTGAAACTGCGTTCTTAAGGGCATGTATGATGTTTTGTGACACGTGCTTATGTAATGCGGGGACGGCACACCGGGAAAAATAGTGGCGGCTGGGGACCGAGTAACGTGGGACAGCCGCCGCCATCAGGTTGCGGAATGCTTCCGTCTCACCAGCCTAAAAGGCAACATTTCCAGCGCAAGCAGTCGCGAAATGTGTGCATTTAGAACTGTGGCATGTGGGGTGTTGGCAGCGTATTTGCGCCTGCGTTCCAAAGATTGGTGTATGGATAACTGAACGCTGCACTGGGACAAGGACGTGGCTGATGATGGTGCTATTTCTGCTTGTGCAAGTACAGGTGAAGGACAGGAGGCAGTGGAAGACGCAGCGGTGTCACTCGCAGACAATGCTCCTTGACTCTGCTGTACATCCCACAAAGTCGGGTGCCTGATCATGCTGGTTTTGGTCAGGCTGCTACTTTTGCTACCCCTGCTGATGCTGGCATAGCAGGTGTTGCAAATGGCCTTTTTGAAATTATCTGCAGAGACCTTAAAAAACAGCCAGACTCGGTAAGACCTAACAGTTGTACTGGCAATTTCTGTCGTGTTGTTGTTCCGGGGAACAGTTGCCTGCCTTCTGCCTGCGGACACCACCTTGCTTCTTCCGGCCTGTTGTGATGCGCCTAACTCCCCCTGTACACTGCTGTCCTCGCTCTGCATGCCCTCCTGCCAGGTTGGGTCAGTTACTGGATCATCCACCACGTCGTCTTCCACTTCCTTACCCTAGTCCTCCTCCTGACTTTCTGGCAATTGTGTCTCATCATCGCCCACCATTGCCTTCGTGAGACCGTGGCTGCTCAAATATTTGGGCATCGGTACATACGATCTCCTCATGACCCCTTCAACTGGAGCTGGCGAGAGGCCAGAATCTAAGAATGGATTAGTGAACAGCTCTTCAGAGTGTCCAAGTGTGGGATCAGTTATGTCCGGGGCCGGGCACTCGGCCTGGTGGGAGGAAGGAGGATCAGGGTGTGAAATGTGCGGTCCAGTCTCACGGCTACTGACACTTGACCGTGTGGAAGACAGGGTATTTATGGTGGTGCCAAACTGACTGAAAGCATTATCCGCTATCCAACTAACAACCTGTTTACACTGGTTTTGGTTTAATAGTGGTGTACTACTGCGGTCTCCTAGAAATTGGGACAGGAAGGTCGAGCGAGATGATGTGGGCGTTTGTCGTGGCAAGACAAAAATGGGACAAGAAGCGCAGATCCCAGACACAGGAAAGAAAGGAGCAAGAAGCTCGGGCGGGAGTTCGCTCAAAGTAAGAAACCGGGTACCGGAGCCCGCACCTACAGGAACCTTCACGGCCTGTAGAGAATCCGTAGAACGGGGGTATCTTCAGATACGGCCCTGACTCCTAAAGCACCCATTAGAGGGGAATCAGACACCGCAATGACCAATTGTAGTGATCAACAGAAGGTTCACCCGACGGGAGCAAGGGAGGTAAAGAGAGACAGCAGGAGGTCAGATTTAATCTTCATGTAGACAGGCTTCACCCCGCTACTGGGAAGCAAGGGAACAGGAGGAACAAGAAAGGCATATGCGAGGGGTCCGTCTACCTACCATAAAATCTACTTGCAGCCACCCGTAACCATTTGTCTGATAATATCATACTGCACTGTGAACTGTAATGACTGCTGAGTTCCAGTAAAGTACCAAGTGAAGTGACTCTTCGACTCTGCTGCATCTTTCCTTGCATAAACTGATTCCTTCCACAGAATCGCTGCCCCGGCAGTCCAGTCCTGCCTGCGGAGGACTACACCATCATTGCCGCAATACCATCGACCACCGGAGGACTGTGGCGCTGGTGACATCTCACCAGGTACTGCAGGTGGTGTCACGAACAAACTTTATTTTACTTTCCCCCTTATTCATTGACCACCAGGGCCACAGCCTCAGGCAGCCACCCGTGATCCCCAGACTGCCCGCCTGAGATCTGAGTACCCTGGCCTAGGTGAGTCAGTAAGAGCAGCTGTCTAGTGGGTGCAGCCTCGATCAATATAAGTGTATGAAGCAGGCGTGTCTGACTAGTAAGAGCAGCGGTCTAGTGGGCGCAGCCTCGATCAATATAAGTGTATGAAGCAGGCATATCTGACTAGTGAGAGCAGCTGCCTAGTGGGCGCAGTCTCGATTAATATAAGTGTGTAAAGCAGGCGTGTACGACTAGTGACAGCAGCTGTCTAGTGAGCACGGCCTCGATCAATATAAGTGTATGAAGCAGGCGTGTCCGACTAGTGAGAGCAGCTATCATATTGATCGAGGCCATGCCCACTAAAGTGTATGGAGTGGGCGTGTCCGATTAGTGAGAGCAGCGGTCTAGTGGGCACGGCCTCGATCAATATAAGTGTATGGAGTGGGCGTGTCCAACTAGTAGGAGCAGCGGTCTAGTGGGCGCAGCCTCGATCAATATAAGTGTATGGAGTGGGCGTGTCCAACTAGTAGGAGCACCGGTCTAGTGGGCACGGCCTCGATCAATATAAGTGTATGGAGTGGGCGTGTCCAACTAGTAGGAGCAGCGGTCTAGTGGGCACGGCCTCGATCAATATAAGTGTATGAAGCAGGCCTGTCTGACTAGTGAGAGCAGCTGTGTAGTGGGCACGGCCTCGATCAATATAAGTGTATGGAGCGGGCGTGTTCCGATTAGTGAGAGAAGCTGTCTAGTGGGCGCGGCCTTGCTGCATACATTTGTATAACACTTATTTCTCCTTCAGAAGTTTCTCTACAACTATTGCAATAAACAAACTCCTTAGAAACCAGGAGGTAAGTTCCTAATGCCCATTTAATTCCTTCCAAACCATAGACTGGCCCCAAATAGTTAACCCTGTTAGTGTCCATATAAATGTTGTTCAGAAGCGATACCCACAGTCTTACATTCCTTTACAGGCACATGATCCAGAGAAATGGTTATACATATTTACTTCTGCAATGTGACTGATACATAAGACGATCATAAGTGTTTGTTCTAAACAAAGACCTCGAGCTGTAAAAGCTTAACAGTTCCCAAACAAGTTCTAAATCATGATGAAGAAAATATTTTTGAAAAATTGAAAAAGAAAGAAAACAGGCTTATGTTATGGTTTATTATGTCCACTATCATATATTGGGAAATGCAGTGAAATCTGCCAGTCTGTAGCAAAACATTACACTTCCAGAAATGTTTCCGGAATTAAATCCAACAACTTGCGTAATTTTCCAGACTTTATTGATACATTAAATTGATTGTATGGACATACAAGGAAAAGTGTAGTGTTAATAACCCTACATAGTTTACACCATGTTACACCAACATTTCATTCGGTAAGTATGGGGTGCAACACCATATATACAAGGTATTACTCAACCGAAGCTCTAGATAGCTGTCATGCAGACACTTGCTACCAGGCTGCACAACCACTTTCTTCTTCAGTAAAGCTGTTTGTATATGACACGCCCACTACAGGGACGGGGGTACTCGGGAATCAGGCAGTAGTTGTTCCTCACTCTCGGGTCTTTTCATGGGGACAGACGGGGGCTGAGGTTCGGTCCCATGACCCTGGCGGTGTCATTTAATAAAAGAGGGGAGATGACAGGGAAAAGGGGTATTTGTGATGCCACCTGTGGTGCCCGGCCATGGGTGGCCGCCGCTGCTTCAGAACCTCTGGGGACGGTGACCCCGCAGGTGGAGCACGGTCCCCAGGGCAGCGGGGTGGAGGAGTCAGTTCGTACCTTAGCAGATGTTTATTAGGTCACCAGCATCCCGGTATTTCATGTGGCCCCCGTGGCCGGTATGTCTCGCATACCACAGATGGAGTTCTGTTACTTTTACTCAGTTGTTTAAGCATGGCCGCCGGGTGTTTCCCTTGCCAACCTCTGGTTCAACATTGTTTCCAGAACCGGGAAAGTGCTGTCGAGCCTCAGTTGGTGTTCCTTTCTCTCTCTCTCACTAGGTGTTTCCTTCTCTGGTGGTCCCTCAGCGCTATACAGTAAGCTAGTCTCTCCAATCCGCTCAGCGCCTTCGCACACAGAGCTCAGGTACCGACAGCCACGAGTGATCCGTTGTACTCCTTCTGGGTACAGCTCCCTAATTTGGCCGCCTTCTCCAAGTTGTGTCTGGTGTTCGGCCGCAACTCCCCTTAGGAACTCGGGGCCTCCGGTACAATGGTTCGGGCCTACAGCATCCACACCGTGTTCAGGGCCAGTTCCCTGTGTCATACACCAGCCCCTCTGTACTCTCACCAGATACGAGCGTACGGAGACCTACATCTCATTCCGTACCCCAAGGGCTCTACCTCTTTCTCTACACCTATCAGTCTTTCCCTCCTGGGGCGAGCGTGGTCATGCTCCAGCCCACAGGAGTCGACACCAATCCGCTCCTTCACTCCCGACCTCTCTCATCCACTTCTTCCACTCACTCACTTCTACCACTTCTACTACTGCCTCCTACTCCTCTTTTCCCTTCCGGCTACACTTGGGTCCTCCCCATGGGTCCACCCACCGTCCGGGGTCCTGAGTGTTTTTTTTTTTTTTTTTTTAAATGACAATAACAATTAGCATCATTTTTCTTCCCTTTCAGGTGGCACTATGCTTGAACGTTGCTGTAACAAAACACACAAGTCCCGGGACTAAAGGGAAAGTTCAACATAGTCAACATACCAAGTTCTCAGTCAAAGTCTCTGCATAGCAAAAATAAAAGAATATAAAGTGCTCTTAAAAACAAAAATAAAAAGTGCTCTTTGCAAAAACAAAGCATAAAGTTCACAGTCTGTTTAGCACTATTCCCTACAGGGGTTCAAAAACTGTTTCTGGTCAAAGTCCTCCGCCCAACTGTACAGCGACCATGGCGGGTTTACTATGTCCTATTTACATTTCACAGTTTCCCGGTACCTAACTAACCAATTGCTTAGAATATTTACACGATTCCACAGTCTAACTACTATTTGCACTGACTTTCCAGGTCTTACTTTATAGGTAAGGGTCGCTTGCCTGCAAAGCTTCCTTCCCACTCGAACGTCCAACCGGCTCTGCATATGGGGTTTGGGGTTGGAAGATATTGTAGACCCTCAAGGCATACCTGCCTCATCGTCTCATACACCGGGTGTAACTTACCACTTCTCTGGAGTAGAGGTCCTGATCGGGGTGTCACTTCGGGAGATACGACTCGATGTCCCTTCTGCTGACAAAGACCTCTTGCTACAAGCCGTACTCCTTTATGAACCCCCAGCCGTCTTTAAGGTGGAAGTCTACAACAACTCCTCGGCGCCGCTCCGCCGGGTTGGGTACCAGAGTCTTTCATACGTAGGCTTTCTCCTCCAGGTTAGCCTCCTCCTGCTGCTGCCAGTGGTCTCGGCCCTGTTGTCACTCCTCTTCTTCAACAGCTTGTCTTTGTGCCCAGTTGTCACCATCACATCTGCTCTCTACTCTGCTCACCACCTGGGACACTATTGGGCACCACTGCTAGACTCTCATAGGATAATTTATCAAAAAAGACCTCGAAGGGACTATGGAATGTCTTTAAAATCTCAATTTCTTTATTAAAGAGCTTAAAAAGCATAACAAATGCAAGTAATTACAGCTATAACACAAAATACAATGTGGTCATCTAATGAGGAGACAGAAATAAACATCAATTAAGGAAGATCAATAGAGGTCAGAATATTGTGTAAGGAACCTCCGGGCTCACACTGGAGATAACTATACTCAGTCAAGCTCAGGATGACAGATGACACCCCGCAACACCATTGGCTTCTGGTACTCAGTATATTTTGCCATCATATCAAGCTTATAACAGATATCATAGACTGAGCCCTCTCAATTTTAGCTAAATTATGCAGTTTTTGCTCATTAGCACCTATAGAGACCTATTATAGTTGCCTGTAAGCTATAGAGTAGCACAGGGAACTACACAATAGTCATATCCCTAGGTAAACAAATGCCCAGTCCAGAGTTAGTTCTGTATTGACATGAAATGTGGACTCCTACTTAATTACTGGTCCAAATACTGGCCAAATAGTGTATCCTAGGGCATATTGCCCATGAGTCACCCTGCTGCAGATGGTACTGACCTGAGTGGTTAGAGCTCCTTATCGCCCCGACGGCGTTTCGTCTGGTGAGACTTCTTCAGGGGGTCAGTGTGCCAGTTATAATGCTCCCCTGACGGTCTTATATAGAGCGTTCCATCAGCTCACCCTGGAGCTGATGTGTATTACCGCCCATCCGCGTCATTACTGCGCCGCGTGTCACGTGACAGCCTCCGATCACATGCGTCCGCGCACTTCCGGTCTTTGGACCGCAAGCTTGGGTGACGCGCTTTTGCGCGCCACCGTCGCTCGCGGCCGACGCGCCGGAAGTGGGCGGAGCCGGAGACTAATCACACTGCACGGGCGACATGGGCGGGAGGGAGGTAATGCTTATGGAGCGATGCTGCGCCATCTAGTGTTTTTGGAGGATATTGCAGGTGGATCTAAAATATATTAAGGTGCTTATCACTGCTACTATGCATAGAATAAGTGCTCAGTGTATGTATATCTCTCAAAACTTGATTAATTGTGCAAAAATGCTTTAATTTAGTTGCTATAAAGTGCAGAGTGCTGTGCATACCAAAATATAATACAATATCTCAGCTCAATCAAACATATATAAAAGCGTACTAGTATTAAAATGCCACATATAAGACAATAACTCAATATACAAAAATATTTGCATAGTTATAAGTGAAAACCTAAAAAGGAAGAAAATCCAGCCCCACAGTCCATCCAGTCACTAGGGCATCACGCACATCCTCCGATCTTCCAGCCTCAGTTCAAGTCCGGAACAGGACACAAAATCATACAGTGCTATATAACGATGTGAAATAACTGTAAAGAATATATTCGAGCCAGGCGAATTTGCTCGGATGAGCAGTCGTTTGAACTTCAAGCATTGGACCTGAAGAGCAGGTTTCAAGAGAGGGGATACAACTGGAAAACCATTAAAAACGGGTATAATAGAGCAAAATCTCACCAGCGAGTGGATCTCCTACATAATACGGGGAAGAAAGAAAGTGATTTGGAACAACACCATCGGTTGATTATGTCATATAACAAACAATGGAAGGAGCTAACACAAGTGGTGAACAAGCACTGGAATATTCTTTTGAGTGACCCGGTCTTGAAATGGTGTATACCAGAGAGACCACTCATCACTGCCAGACGGTCACAGAACTTGAGGGACATATTGGTGAAGAGCCACTTTGTGCGTGAAAAACCTAAGGGAATTGAGTGGTTGGATGTGAAGGGATGCTACCCTTGTTTGAACTGTGTCACGTGTCCGAACATAAAAAAGAGCAAGACCTTCCATAACAGCGATAACACTAGGACATATGACATCCGCCACCATATCACATGTGGTACTAAGGGGGTCATTTATATGGCTGAGTGTCCCTGTGGTAAAATCTATGTCGGCATGACTACAAGAGAATTACGTGTACGGGTACGTGAGCATGTGCTGGATATCGAGAAAGGAGCGGCAGCGGAAGATCCATCAATCTTGAAGACTATTCCAAGACACTTCTATCTTAAGCACCAAAGTAATTCCAGTTTATTGAAAGCAGTGGGCATAGATAGGATTAATATGGGACAGAGAGGAGGCAATATGAGTAAACAGTTGGGAATGATAGAAAGTAATGGATCTATAGATTAAATTGCGTCACACCAAATGGGTTAAATGAAAATTTTGGATTCGGGGCATTTTTGTAGGTACATATGATACGGTTATTCTCTGATTGATAATGTTTTGTTGACACCTCTGTCTCAGAAGGCGGTCATTCATGTAATAATAACATAAGCTTTTGTGCCATTGATTTTAACGGTATGTGTTTTTTTATTTTTTACAGTTATTTCACATCGTTATATAGCACTGTATGATTTTGTGTCCTGTTCCGGACTTGAACTGAGGCTGGAAGATCGGAGGATGTGCGTGATGCCCTAGTGACTGGATGGACTGTGGGGCTGGATTTTCTTCCTTTTTAGGTTTTCACTTATAACTATGCAAATATTTTTGTATATTGAGTTATTGTCTTATATGTGGCATTTTAATACTAGTACGCTTTTATATATGTTTGATTTAGCTGAGATATTGTATTATATTTTGGTATGCACAGCACTCTGCACTTTATAGCAACTAAATTAAAGCATTTTTGCACAATTAATCAAGTTTTGAGAGATATACATACACTGAGCACTTATTCTATGCATAGTAGCAGTGATAAGCACCTTAATATATTTTAGATCCACCTGCAATATCCTCCAAAAACACTAGATGGCGCAGCATCGCTCCATAAGCATTACCTCCCTCCCGCCCATGTCGCCCGTGCAGTGTGATTAGTCTCCGGCTCCGCCCACTTCCGGCGCGTCGGCCGCGAGCGACGGTGGCGCGCAAAAGCGCGTCACCCAAGCTTGCGGTCCAAAGACCGGAAGTGCGCGGACGCATGTGATCGGAGGCTGTCACGTGACACGCGGCGCAGTAATGGCGCGGATGGGCGGTAATACACATCAGCTCCAGGGTGAGCTGATGGAACGCTCTATATAAGACCGTCAGGGGAGCATTATAACTGGCACACTGACCCCTGAAGAAGTCTCACCAGACGAAACGCCGTCGGGGCGATAAGGAGCTCTAACCACTCAGGTCAGTACCATCTGCAGCAGGGTGACTCATGGGCAATATGCCCTAGGATACACTATTTGGCCAGTATTTGGACCAGTAATTAAGTAGGAGTCCACATTTCATGTCAATACAGAACTAACTCTGGACTGGGCATTTGTTTACCTAGGGATATGACTATTGTGTAGTTCCCTGTGCTACTCTATAGCTTACAGGCAACTATAATAGGTCTCTATAGGTGCTAATGAGCAAAAACTGCATAATTTAGCTAAAATTGAGAGGGCTCAGTCTATGATATCTGTTATAAGCTTGATATGATGGCAAAATATACTGAGTACCAGAAGCCAATGGTGTTGCGGGGTGTCATCTGTCATCCTGAGCTTGACTGAGTATAGTTATCTCCAGTGTGAGCCCGGAGGTTCCTTACACAATATTCTGACCTCTATTGATCTTCCTTAATTGATGTTTATTTCTGTCTCCTCATTAGATGACCACATTGTATTTTGTGTTATAGCTGTAATTACTTGCATTTGTTATGCTTTTTAAGCTCTTTAATAAAGAAATTGAGATTTTAAAGACATTCCATAGTCCCTTCGAGGTCTTTTTTGATAAATTGTTCTGATAAGGAATGCATTGAATTGATAAGGTTGTGATTCACACTCTCATAGGATGCCCAATGCGCCCTGCCACTCTCGACTTCCGGGGTATGCGCTGGGCTCTCACTGCTCTCCAACTCAGCGGCATCACCCTCTGGCTTCGGCGCTGGTTCAGGTGGGTCTGGTGCGGCACCCAGTGGCATTTTGGTCGGCTCCGGGGTTGCTGGTCGACTCTGGTTCATTGGTTCTACAGGTGGTGCTGCTTCTGGTGGTTCAGGAGGCTCCAGCACCTGCACTCATTGTGCCGACTTTTGTAGCTGGGACCGCCTCCAGGCGTTAACGGCCCACAACTGTGCACTGTTCAGTAACTAGCGCAGCTCTTTTATCGCCTCTTTGAAGTCGTCAGAACCGATAAACTGTACCCAGTCTCTAGCCTCCCCAGTTGCATTGGCTGCTTTTTCGCCCTCTTGTCCGCCAGCCAGAATGTCTGTCCTGCTGCTCGCCATGGTGCTACACGCTCCTTGCCCCACGCAACTCTCTCTGGTTCTGTCTCTAGGCAGAGTCAGCAACCACACCTTAGCAGGACCCCTTGGCTTTTCTGTAGTACTCTGTACATGGGCCTGCTGTTTCGCGCCTTCACTAAGGTCCTTCCCACGACAAGGGTCTAGAAACACCCCAGACCTACACATAGCATTTTTGCGGGCTAGTTCTTACACAGTCTCTTAACAGTTCTTTAAGGTGCATGAGACCAGGTGTTATTGGGCCGCTCACATCCTGTTCGTGATGCCAGGTCGACATGCCCACTCCAGAGCCGGGGGTACTCGGGAAATGGGTAGCAGTTGTTCTTCACTCACAGTTCTTTTCACGGGGACAGACAGGGGCCATGCGGCCGCCGCTGCTTCGGAACCTCTGGGGATGGAGACCGGCAGCTGGGATGGTTTCGATCCCCGCAGGTGGAGCGCAGTTCCCAGGGCAGCGGGGTAGAGGAGTCAGTTCATACCTTGGCAGATGTTTATTAGGTCATCAGCACCCTGGTATTTCATGCGGCCTCCGTGGTCGCCGCTAAGAAAAGTCTCACACACCACAGCTGGAGTTCTGTTACTTTTACTCAGTTGTTTCAGCATGGCTTCCGGGTGCTTCCCTTGCCAACCTCCGGTTCAACGTTGTCTCCAGAACCGAGACAGTACAGTTGAGCCTCTGTTGGTGTTCTTTTCTCTCTCTCTCTCTCCCTCTCTCTCTCTCTATCTCTCACTAGGTGTTTCCTTCTCTGGAGGTCCCACAGCGCTATAAGCTAGTCTCTCCGCTCCTCTCAGCGCCTCCGCACACAGAGCTCAGGTACCGACAGCCACGGGTGATCCATTGTACCGCTTACGATTACTGTTCCCTAGTTTGGCCGCCTTCTCCAAGTTGTGTTCGGTCGCAGCTCTCCTTAGGAACTCGGGGCCTCTGATTCAACGGTTTGGGCCTATAGCATCCGCGCCATGTTCAGGGCCGGTTCCATGTGTCATCCACCAGCCCTATGTCTCATTCAGTACCCCAAGGGCTCCGTTCTTCCTATACACCTGTCGGTCTTTCTCTCCTGGGGCGAGCGTGGTCGTGCCCCAACCCATGGGAGTCGACATCACTCCGCTCCTTCACTTCCGACCTCTCCCCTCTACTTCTTCCACTCACTCACTTCTACTACTGCCTCCTGCTCCTCTTTTCCCTTCCTGCTACAGTTAGGTCCTCCCCATGGGTTCACCTAATGTTCCGGGGTCGTAAGTGTTGTGTGTGTGTGTGCGTGTGAAGCTCAACTGCACCATCCAAACACCTGGAGAGCTTAGACACTACTCTCCCTCTAATGGAGGAGTGTAGTACCTCTGGTGGTGGCTTACCTAGTGGGGCACCACATATACAGGTGTCTGACCCCTACTTGTAAGTATGAAAGGAGAAAGTTTTCTGCTCTTTGCATTGTTTCAGGGGTAGGGTGTGCACTCTAAAGCCAAACTCATTCTGCTTTCTGACCCCAGTGTGTCCCCAGTAGGTTAGTGCTTCGATTCTTAAAGGAAACAGCCTAACTCCCAATCTTAATTAGCAGCTACTCCGAACTAGTGACTTTTTACAGTGGCATCATGCAGAGCACTACATGACCAGGGAGATTTTTTTATTCAAGTCATTTACTAGTCATTCAGTCATGACGAGGCATTCTTGCATTCTTTAGTAGACAGGGTGGGCCATTTATATGGATGCACCTAAATAAAAGGGGAATGGTTGGTGATATCAACTTCCTGTTTTCAGGAAAGTAAAAAGTGTAGGTCTGGTTGGAGCGTTAGGACTGAGGACACAGAAGATGAATAATTAAACCGTCTGAACCTCTGTTGTTCCCTTGTGGGCCCAAGCGCTTTTCAACAGTCAATGTGCTGTCTTCCTCAGTTGATGAGGGAATGCTTTAGGGAATTAACCCTGCTGCTCTGTTCCCATGTACTATACACTTGTATTGCTCCTGGGTCACTATGACCCGGTTTATTAAATCTTGATTTTAGATACTCTAAGGGTACCGTCACACCTGGACATATCGCCGGCGATTTCACAGGCGACGTTAAGGCGTGGCCTGTCGCCGGCGACATCGCCAATGCGTCGCCTAATGTAAATGGGCGAGGGCGAAACATCTTTGCGGTCGCCTGGTTTCACATCAGAGCTGTGAAAGCAGGCGACTATTCTTGGGCGATGTGTGCTGATCGCCCTGTGTAACGTCTCATGAGCGATGTCAACAGTGACAGGACCCATCGCCTAAACCATTCCTGTAGGCAGTTCAGGACGTATTTACTACCTCTGCCGGTCTGCGTGGATTGGTGCAGCTCTAGCGTTCCGATTCGTTGTCTTGTTCCTCAGCGCCATATTTGATGATGTGTGCGTCCAAACCTGTATTACCCAGGCGCGTACATACTGTACAGTAGCGCATTGATGTGGCCTCTGTGTTTGCGGCTGTGTGCAAAAGTGCAGCTATGTGCGACAGGCATAAATGTGTGTTAACATCAACACAATTGTCATTACATGTCAACTAATCTCTGACTGAGCGCTGTAGTGCCAGCCTTCCTGTTTAAAGTATATGATGCAAAAGCATACAGTGTATCCTGTGGCTTTTGCGCCTCTGGTCCCCCATCAACATATGACAACTCTCCCGTGCGTTCATTCGCCATAACGTTGTCAATCTTTTGGAGACGCCTTCCTGGTGCTTTCCCTTCCCCTGCAGAATAGTAAAATGGCGGCACCCAGGCGAGCTGCAGTGTGGGGGGAGCCTGAGCTCCTTATACTTGTGGATGTATGTGACACCAGGGATTACTGGTGTCACCAGCAGCACACCCATCCACGCCTCCACAAGCAGGCTGTCCTGCTGAGGGTGCAGAGGCGGCTGGAGAGGAGGTTGGGGGTTGTGCGCAGCCCAAAGCAGATCTGCAAGAAAATCGCAGATATAAAATATAAGACGCCCGGACGCATCACCCAACTGCGTGCCAGGATTTCCCAGATAAGTGGTGAGTAGCATGACAACATACACATACCCTTCTGTGTAAAGAAAGACATATGAAGGCCAGCACATGCCACTGTACACCCCAACATATATAGGGACAATCTATGTGAGAGCTTCTTCATGACTCTGCAGTTGCAGGATCATCTTCCTGCTTCATCCACATACACCCTATACTTCTGTGGGTCATGTGTCACAACAACTTGTATGCACACACAATAACCACAGGCCTACAGTATGTGTGTAAATATGCATAGAGCAGCCTCAGCATGTAGGCCATTATCTCACACCACTCAGGTCACACACTGGAAACCTGTGTATTTCAGTTTAACTTTTGGATTTGTGCCATGTAAATTATATGTCTACTGTACCTAGCCACATATTGTCATATGTTTAGCCTACCCAAATATTACATAATGTTGGCCTATCCTGGCCTTCTTTCAATCGCATTCAACCTGACCTAATGAACTGCAAACAGCACATATCTGGCCATGTTGTTATTGTGATTAAGTATGTTGTTGCCTCAACAGGTAGGGACAGAAGGCGGGAGCATCCCTCATCACCTGAAGTTGGAGCACCACCAAGCCAACCAGGCTCTCCGGGCCAACCGCCAGCAGGAACACCAGCTTCAACAACAGAAGCATTGTCACCATCCCCAGAAATTCATGGGCAAACACCCCCGACACCACCACATGTACAAGGGCCCACATCACCCCCACAGTCCTCGACCATCAGGCTCAGAAGGGCCACCAAGGGCTGCACCCACCCCACCCTTGGAAGGAGAGATCTCCAGTGGTGGGAATACAGCACAGTGGTCCCCTGAGGACCCCACAAACAGGCAAGAAGGTGTGTGTTATGTCAATATTACTCATATATACGATGCACTATATCTGTCTTTCTGTTTTTTTTGCCATTAATTTGTATGTAGGGACCTTTGTTATGGGCAAAACAAAAACACATATGCTGATCTCATTACAGATGACACAATTAATGGGGTGGACTGGGTAATAAGCCCCTCACCATCCCCACCCCCCCCAAATAGTGGGTCCCCAGCCCCCTGGTAAGTGCAAACACTTCTAAGAAAACACACCTGCTATGTGTTCAAAACATGTTGCTGATGTTGATGTTATGTATACTCTGTAGGTGGCCCATCCCTGCAGGACCTGGAGGCCGCCCATGAGGAAGCGGCTTTGAAACTCACCCAATTAGCCCATATGATTGAGAAATACAAGCGTGCCCATCCCAGCTCGGCCCCTCAAGAAGGCCAGGCTCTTAATACTCACGCTTGATGTGTGATTTTAACATTTTACCAAGTTTATGGGATTTTTCTAATGACTTTTTGATTTTATGGACCCTGTTGGTCCAGTGTTTGAATAAAGAATACTGTGTTTAAAACCATGGACCCTTGTTAAGTGTTTTTGTGAATGTATGTATATGTGTAATATTTGTTACCCCTGTAAACGGGGTTTAACCCCATACCATTATTACGTAAGAAAGGTTGACACGATACCAAAAGTACATTTTTGTGTCCTCAAATGTGTTTATTTGTCACAGGAAAGAGATGCATGTCCCAGTATATGGTGTACCAAAAACGAATGGTGACATAATGTCTGATCTGATTTATAGGGGTACATAAGCATTGGGGACATATGTACGGGACCCAGGGACAGGCCTTTGTGGTGACACTGTATGGTGCCTGTGTGTGTTATCCTCCATATACATGTATTTCATTATACATATTCTGTACACACACATGGCCAAGGAAATGTTAGCTGAACAATACATATGGCCCACATAACTGCCAACACACAAAATATCTGTGCACACACATGCTTGTTCAAGGCTCCAATATTCTCCTGACCAAGAACGCAAGAGTGAGTTTATTAGCCAACGTAGTAGCCCAACACCCATTGCATCAAAGCGCCATACGGCTTCACTATACAATTACTCGACACGCGAGCGCCGTGTTTTGCCTTGTTGGCCACGCCAATGCGTATAGCAATAATCCGCGACACATCACACGAGAGTTGAATGAGCACCGAGCCAATACGCACATGCATGCTTTACATTTTAGGATGTGGCGCTGGGAAGAAGGACACAGTAATTGGTGTTTGTTTGCAACCAATCACACGTCTTCGAGGCGTCACAAAAATAATGTGAACGCCTACCTTTGAGACGCGGGACAAAACAATGCCCACGTCGCTAATATGGTTGCTCTGTGTGACGCGGAAGCGGCGACCAACGACTTGATCCCCCGTGGGGTTTGGGCGACGCACAGGCAACTTCCGGGCAGGCTCATCGCCTAAGCGTCGCCTGAGTTGTCGCCACGTGTAAATAGGCGACGGCGACGTTGGGCGACACGCATAAACGTGCGCGCGCACGTGCGTCGCCTGTGAAATCACCGGCGATATGTCCAGGTGTGACGGTACCCTAAGGGTGCGTGCACACGATCAGGAGATGCAGTGTTTTGGACGCAGCGTCTTGCCGCTGCGTCCAAAACGCTGCGTAGTACAGTACTAGCATAGTGGATGGGATTTCAAGAAATCCCATCCTCACTATGCGTAACCTGCCCGCAGCGTGTTTGGAGCTGCGGTGCGGGTTGCCGGGAGTCCGCTCCTCTGCAGCATGTTAATTTCATGCTGCGGAGTCGGAAGCGGCTCCCGTCGGGTGACTGCAAGGAGAAGCCGTGCCGCACCCACCGCACACGGTGAGTACAGGGCAGCTGCGGTCTCCCTGCGGCCACCCGCGGCTTCCCTCAGGTCCGGAGGAGCTGCGTCCAACACGCAGCTCCGCCGGACCGTGTGCATGCACCGTAACTTAATTATTTTTTATACTTTTTGCTTACTAGACTGTATGAGAACATGTTTGGAAATTAAAAAAAAAAGAAAAATTTAATTGAAATCTTTTTTTTTTTTATTCAGAAAAAACTTAGTAATAAGCAAAACGAAAAATAGCAAACTACACATGTGGTAAAAAAAAACAAACCAAAACAAGCAAATCAAACATTTTGTGAAAAAAAATTAAAGAAAATAAACACTTCAATTTGAACATATTCACATGGTAATATTACTTTATGTATTCTTGCATGAAGAACAATAAACATGGGCTTTGCATAAGAATTTTTGGCATCCAGAACATGTAATACTTGTTTTATTATCACAAGAATAAGGGCAATGGCTGCACCTTTTTCTTTTTATTCTTGACGCACCGCTGGTAGAGCCCATGGGGGTAGAAGTGGTTGTGGAGGCCATGGTTTCACTTTCCTGAGCATGTTGCTGGATGCTCTGTACAAGGCATGCTGCTCCTTTCATTCTGGGTGTTACCTTTCCATCCTCAATATACAGCCTAACCAGTGCTTTTCCAAGTTCTTCTAAAAAGAGTCTTTGTTTATGGAGTTTGTTTGTATTTCAATTCGGGTTCATGTCATCATTTGGAGGCCTTTAGAGCTCAGCTTTACAAAATAAGGCCCTCTTACACAGCGCGTTCTGCGCAGTCTGTTCTGCGCAGAATATACACGTGTAGTGCACACCTAGTGATCTGTCTGGATGCGCTCTGCATTTTAGTATAGACTGCACACCAAAAATAATCAATAAAGCCATTTTTATGGTGCGCAGATCTCAATGCATACACCCGGCAGATCGTGTGTACGACCCAATTGAAATAATTTAGGAAATAAATCAATTGATATACAATAGCCGATGCAATAAATAGACCCAACTGAGGTTATAACTCCTTTATTTCACTGAAAATATGGCCTCACAGCTGTAAAACATGATGCCGGGTCACTAAGACCCGAACACGGCAAGTGTACAAATCGGCGTGTAGCTAAAAGTACACCCACAAAAAAAAAAATACTCATAGATAGGTCCCCCCAATGAGGAAAAGTCAAGTAACCTCAAGTTTTAGAAACTTATAGAAAAATATCTACAGGGCCACAAAAAATTGTCTATGGGTCACTATGACACAGAACAGCAGGGTTAACATATATAGGAGGTGCCAAGACATGTTTGGTTCACCAATAGAGTCATGATTGGCTCACCAATAAAATAACCCTATTAAGGCCAATAGAAAACAATATTACACTATATATCAACAGTAAAAGATAAAAATGACATTAAAAATGTACATCTGTATACACAAAAATATGTTATTAAAATATATACAAAAATACATTAAAAATAAAAAATAATTTTCTGCCCCTAGCTGTATAGTTTTACCTTGGCTGGTAATTAAAATTAGGAAGGAGCCCAACACTTTTTCTCCATTTTTTATTTATTTTTTGTCAGGTTACAAAGAGGGCATCACACAGCAGTGAATCCCACTGTGGCCCAGCCATGTTATTAGATGCGTTTTTGGAAGCAGATTTTAAGAATCTGCATGTCTATCCTGAATGCAGCAAAGTCTATGAGAGTTCAGAAGTGCTGTGCCAATGTGTTCTTTTTAATGCAGATTTGCTGCAGATTTATAGGGGCAGAAAAAAGAAATATAAACTATATGTGCAAGGAAACAAAAAAGCAACGTGGGCACAACACTCTGACCTGTCCTACACTTTGCTGGCCTCAGGATATATAGTACATGCAGATTCGCAATCTGCGTAAAAAAAACCATCAAACAATGCACTGTGGGCACAGGGCCTAAGAGTCCAGGGAGAACTGCATCTTCTTCACCCATCTCTGTAGGGCAGTATTAAAGGTGATGAGTAGTGAGAGAAAACGTTTTAGTACAGTTCCTGCCCTGCTACATGATGAAGCAGAGTTGTACACTGCAGTTCTAGGATCTATAGATCTTATTTAATTCAATAAAATCATACCTGCTCCTCTGCATGTCAGCTTCATCTAGGAGCAGTGAAGAGGAGATGTGTCAGGTATGTGGATGCTGGGGGCTGCAGGATCATCCTACATTCCAACCCTCTCGCATTTCTGTATAAGGAAGGGGTGTGGCCACTGGCCCTATGCTCACACATACAATCCAACCCCTAATATACCATCCTATATTACAGGGGGGGTCCAGGCTTCAAATAGCAATCATGTCTCCAAGCAGACACTAACACATGCTGTGATCCTCTGCTGTATGATGATGCATAATGTATACTGTTATTATGAGGATACAAGCAGAGGCAAGTCATTACATTGATCGATTCAGCTCTCCATGGTCTCCCCTTCCCCATAGGAACATGGTATCCTCTTATCTCTCCAATTTTCAATGGATCATCATCATCACTCCTCACTGGAATGTAGGCTGATCCTGCAGCTCCCAGCATCCACGCCCCTGACACACCTCCTGTTTTTTGCTCTTACATGAAGCTCTCATGTTGAAGATTCCAGGTTCCCTGAGGTGGGGGCCAGAGCAGAGGAGCAGGTATGATTTTATTGAATTATAAGAGATCTATAGATCCTAAAATTGAAGGGTATGGCTCTGCTTCATCATGTAGCAGGGCAGGAACTGTACTAAAAAGCTCTTTCACTGGAGTTCCCCTTTAAAGCAACTGTTTGCAGAATCAGTCCAGCACACAAGGAGTAAATTCAAAAAACTTTACTATATATACACACACACACTATAAGTCTCAAAAAAGAAAAAAAACATAACAATATACTGTACATAGCATAGAAATATAATGAAACTCCCACAGGATTCAGAAGCAACGCATACACTGTTAAAGCGGTGACAAGGCAATGAAGGGCAGAGTCCATTAAGGTCTTTCACTTGGACCCTAAAGGCTGCATGAATGCCCAGTAGTGGGAAGTGCAAACAGCAAAATATGTTTGCACTTTAACAAAACCACATGCCTTGTAGTAATAAGCGAGTACTGTAATATTGGTAATCGCTATACTCGTTACGAGTACTTTGTAATATTTGTGTATTCATTCCAAATAGTGAGTACTATGTAAGTCAATGGGAAATGCCAGTAATTTTCTGCTGGACCCTACAAAGGGGTCCGGGGGCCTGAGGAAAAGGCTGAAATGAGTGGGAAAGTGAGGGAATAGCTTTGTCCCAGGATTACACCACTGTTACAGATACACAAGAACAACTACCAAACCTCACCTAAATCACATGTAACAGGCCAAAACGGTTAAGACACAGAGACTTCATGGAAAAAGTACAAGAGACATGGAGTAATAAAAGGCAGTGAGTAGAGATGAGAGATGTTCGATTAAGGCACCGTTGCACGGCACAACATCATTAACGATATCTTAATAGCTTAAACGTCACTGGTTTGGAGTTGTTCAAGCGACATCGTTAGGACATCGTTGCGTGTAACACCGAGATTCAACTACGATAAGTCGTTGGATCGCTGATCGCAGGTTTGAGAACATGTTCTCAAATCACACTATCAACAATCAGCCAACCTGCTAGATCATTGTGTGTGATACCACGATAACGATGTTGTTGACGACTTCGCCTATTCACAGCAATGAGCAGGGATCGTTTGTGTTCGGGTTGTGAGAACGATATCTGCTTACTACATCGTTGGTGCGTCGCCCACAATATCTAGACGATGTCACCAACGATGTCAAAACGATGTTGGAAATGACCACGCGCCCACGAGATCGCTGCCGACATCGTTCCAACGTCGTGCCGTGTAACGGTACCTTTAGAATTGTTCGCCAATTGGAAATTCGACCTGTTTTGGGCGATGTTCGAGTCATTCGACGAATTCGAATAATTTGCTAAAAATCCAGTAAGGGCCCTTTCACATCAGCGGTATTTTCAAATCGCAGCAGATGCGGTGAAAAAACCGCATCCGCCGCGATTACCGCATAACCGCTACACTTGCGGCACACTTGCGGCAAGCCCCATGCAATGTCTATGGGGCTTGCGGTAAGGGTGCGGCAGGTGCGGCAAGTGCGGTTTCGGCAAGTTCGGCTGCGAAAAAAACGCTGCAAGCAGCGGTTTTTTTCGCGGCCGCACCTGCCGCAAGTGCCGAAACCGCACTTGCCGCATCTGCCGCACCCTTACCGCAAGCCCCATAGACATTGCATGGGGCTTGCCGCAAGTGTGCCGCAAGTGTAGCGGTTATGCGGTAATCGCGGCAGATGCGTTTTTTTCACCGCATCTGCCGCGATTTAAAAATATCGCTGATGTGAAAGGGCCCTAATTCGAGTTTCTGTTCGATAACGCTTCGTTAACCAAAAGCAGTGGCGGATTATAATGAGGTCAAATGGGGCTACTGCCCCGGGCCCATGTCTCCAGGAGGGCCCAAGTTCCAAAAAGTAAATAGCCCCAAATGTCCCCATTATAATCCTCAGCAGTGCCAGCATCACGGCGCCGGCGCTGATTTAAAAGATGCTGGGGGCAGGGCCGCCCTCTTACGGTACTGACATGCGGCACCGCTGCCGGCAGGGCACAGCGCGGGTTTGTGCAGCTGCTGGAGCCACCATCCACACATACTTCTCTGCCAGAGAGGAGCTGCTTCCTCTGAGTCTGCTGGGAGGCGGGGAGCCCAGCCTGCACTCACAGACCCGACGGCGATGGAAGAAGAGAAGGTGCCCAGGCTGTCTCAGCCTGATCTATTGTATATTTGTGTTACTCCTGCTGCTGTGCCTGCACTTCAGAGCAATGCACGAGCAGCAGAAGGAAGCTCCGTATGTAATGTGATCCAGTCACAATGGGGGTCAGTGTATGGGGAGACTACAGGCAGTGGAGGAGCCTAGGACTGTCCAAAACTACATGGGTCAAGTGCTGGTGCTGCACACTGTGCCCCTCTATCTAGATATTTTGCTTCTATCATCATGTATGTAATGGTTATATAAATGCATGATGTGAGCAAAATATCCAGATGGAGCAAACACACAGTGTGCAGCAGGGGCCTGGGACACTTGAAATGATGCATCATGCAACTGTATCCAAGATGGAGGGTGGAGTGCACACTTGTGCTGGGGGGCTGGTGTGTTCGAAATGATGCATCATTTCAAATGCCCAAGGCCCCTGCAGCACACTGTGTGTTTGCTGCATCTGGATATTTTGCTCACATCATGCATTTATATATCTATTACATACATGATGATACAAGCAATATATCTAGAAGGAGGGGCACAGTATGTGGGACCAGCATTTGCCCCGTGTGTTCTTCTGCATGTGTGTGGTGTGTGCGGTCTGTGTTCTTGTGCATGTATGCCTGTCTGTGTTCTTGTGCATGTGTGTGCCTGTAGCACACTGTGTGTTTGCTCCATCTGGATATTTTGCTCACATCATGCATTTACATATCTATTACATACATGATGATACAAGCAATATATCTAGAAGGTGGGGCACAGTATGTGGGACCAGCATTTGCCCCATGTGTTCTTCTGCATGTGTGTGGTGTGTACTGTCTATGTTCTTGTGCATGTCTGCCTGTCTGTGTTCTTGTGCATGCATGTGCCTGTCTGTGTTCTTTTCCATGCGTGTGCCTGTCTGTGTACTTGTGCATGCATGGGCCTGTCTGTGTTCTTGTGCATGTGTGTGCCTGTAGCACACTGTGTGTTTGCTCCATCTGGATATTTTGCTCACATCATGCATTTACATATCTATTACATACATGATGATACAAGCAATATATCTAGAAGGTGGGGCACAGTATGTGGGACCAGCATTTGCCCCATGTGTTCTTCTGCATGTGTGTGGTGTGTGCAGTCTATGTTCTTGTGCATGTCTGCCTGTCTGTGTTCTTGTGCATGCATGTGCCTGTCTGTGTTCTTTTCCATGCGTGTGCCTGTGTTCTTGTGCATGCATGTGCCTATCTGAGGTCATGTGCATGCGTGTGCCTGTCTGTGTTCTTGTGCATGTATGCCTGTCTGTGTTCTTGTGCATGCATGTGCCTGTCTGTGTTCTTGTGCATGCGTGTGCCTATCTGTTTTCTTGTGCATGTATGCCTGTCTGTTTTCTTGTGCATGCATGTGCCTGTCTGTGTTCTTGTGCATGCGTGTGCCTGTCTGTGTTCTTGTGCATGTATGCCTGTCTGTGTTCTTGTGCATGCATGGGCCTGTCTGTGTTCTTGTGCATGTGTGTGCCTGTAGCACACTGTGTGTTTGCTCCATCTGGATATTTTGCTCACATCATGCATTTACATATCTATTACATACATGATGATACAAGCAATATATCTAGAAGGTGGGGCACAGTATGTGGGACCAGCATTTGCCCCATGTGTTCTTCTGCATGTGTGTGGTGTGTGCAGTCTATGTTCTTGTGCATGTCTGCCTGTCTGTGTTCTTGTGCATGCATGTGCCTGTCTGTGTTCTTTTCCATGTGTGTGCCTGTGTTCTTGTGCATGCATGTGCCTATCTGAGGTCATGTGCATGCGTGTGCCTGTCTGTGTTCTTGTGCATGTATGCCTGTCTGTGTTCTTGTGCATGCATGTGCCTGTCTGTGTTCTTGTGCATGCGTGTGCCTATCTGTGTTCTTGTGCATGCGTGTGCCTATCTGTGTTCTTGTGCATGCATGTGCCTGTCTGTGTTCTTGTGCATGTGTGTGCCTGTAGCACATTGTGTGTTTGCTCCATCTGGATATTTTGCTCACATCAAGCATTTATATATCTATTACATACATGATGATACAAGCATTATATCTAGAAGGAGGGGCACAGTATGTGGGACCAGCATTTGCCCCATGTGTTCTTCTGCATGTGTGTGGTGTGTGCAGTTTGTGTTCTTGTGCATGTATGCCTGTCTGTGTTCTTGTGCATGCGTGTGCCTGTCTGTGTTCTTGTGCATGCGTGTGCCTGTCTGTGTTCTTGTGCATGTATGTGTGGGCTATGTGTGGGCTTATGCTGCATACAGGAGGCTATTTGTTGGCTCCTGTATACACAGGGCTATGTGTGGGCTCCTGCTGTATATAGGGGACTGTGTGGGGGGTCCTGTGCATACTGGAGGCTATTTGTGGGCTCCTGCTGCATACATTGGGCTATTTGTGGGCTAATACTGGGTGTTATGTGTGAGGTCCTGCTACCTTAATCTCCCACCCCTACTCTGTTATATATAGTTCTATCTATGTTATGTATAGCGTGCCACAGTTTTTTTCTTGTTTTCCTTTCATGGAACTGCACCTGTGTGCTAATCATATGACATAACACACGTTGAGTATTTGGTCAGTTTTTACCTCAATATCTGTAAGGCCTCGTGCACACGCTGAGTATTTGGTGAGTTTTTACCTCAGTATTTGTAAGGCCTCGTGCACAAGCTGAGTATTTGGGGAGTTTTTACCTCAGTATATGTAAGGCCTCGTGGACACGCTGAGTATATGATGAGTTTTTTACCTCAGGATTTGAGGACAAAACCAAGAGTGGAGCAATCAGAAGAAAAGTCTAATAGAAAAAACTGCAACACTTCTGTATTTAATTATCCACTCCTGGTTTTGGCTACAAATCCTGAGGTAAAAACCTGATCAAATACTCACAGTGTGCACGTGGCCTAAGTATTTGGAGAATTGTTATCTCAGTATTTGTAAGGCTTCGTGCACATGCTGAGTATTTGGTGAGTTTTTACCTCAGTATTTGTAAGGCCTCGTGGACACGCTGAGTGTTTGGTGAGTTGTTACCTCAGTATCTGGAAGGCCTCTTTCACATGCTGAGAATTTGGTGAGCTTTACCTTAGTATATGTGAGGGCCGCTTTACACACACCAACTTCTGTGTCCAACTTCTGAACATATCTCTGGTTACAGTGAAATCATGGACACATTGTTCCATTTTGTACACAGCCACAAAATGGAGCAATGTGTCCATGATTTCACTGCAACCAGAGATCTGTTCAGAAGTTGGACACAGAAGTTGGTGTGTGTAAAGCGGCCCTAAGGCCTCGTGCACACGGTGAGTATTTGGTGAGTTTTTACCTCAGTATTTGTAAGTCCTCGTGCACACGCTGAGTATTTGGTGAGTTTTTATCTCAGTATCTGTAAGGCCTAGTGCACACGCTGAGTATTAGGTGAGTTTTTACCTCAGTATTTGTAAGGCCTCGTGCACACGCTGAGTATTTGGTGAGGTTTTACCTCAGTATCTGTAAGGCCTCGTGCACACGGTGAGTATTTGGTGAGGTTTTACCTCAGTATTTGTAAGTCCTCGTGCACACGCTGAGTATTTGGTGAGTTTTTATCTCAGTATCTGTAAGGCCTAGTGCACACGCTGAGTATTAGGTGAGTTTTTACCTCAGTATTTGTAAGGCCTCGTGCACACGCTGAGTATTTGGTGAGGTTTTACCTCAGTATCTGTAAGGCCTCGTGCACACGGTGAGTATTTGGTGAGGTTTTACCTCAGTATTTGTAAGGCCTCGTGCACACGCTGAGTATTTGGTGAGTTTTTATCTCAGTATTTGTAAGGCCTAGTGTACACGCTGAGTATTAGGTGAGTTTTTACCTCAGTATCTGTAAGGCCTCGTGCACACACTGAGTATTTGGTGAGTTTTTACCTCAGTATCTGTAAGGCCACATGCACACATTGAGTATTTGGTGAGTTTTCTTTACCTCAGTATTTAAAGGTATCCTGACCCCTAAAAATTAGCCCCCAGTCTCTCACGCTAATTATTCACACCCTCATGGGCGTGCTAATCAGCAGAGAGCCGCCGCGTCACATTACATGGGCGGTACAGCTGCTGTGACGCTAAACGCGTCATAGCGGCTATACCGCCTATGTAATGTGACGAGGCGGCTCTCTGCTGATTAGCACGCCCATCAGGACCTGAATAATTAGCAAGCAGGCGGCGGGGAGAAGCACGAGGCAACACCTTTTGCGGTTTCGAAGCCGCAGTGGGTGCAGGTAATAAAGTCACTTTTATGAACTTTACAAATACGCTTTTTTTAGCACAAAGGGATGGCTAGAAATGTCTAAGAATGGGACAGGGACAGGTCTTAAGAGACTGGGGGCTAATTTTTAGGGGTCAGGTTCCCTTTAAGTTTTGTTCACACAGGGTGTTTTTGCAGCATTTTATTTTCTATGGTTTTTCATGATTTCATTTGCTTTTATTTTTTTTTACTTAAATGGAACACAGCTAATCTGTTTCAGGTATATGATGACCCGTCACATGACCGGGGGGCCCACAAAGTCTGAACAGCCCCGGGCCCCGGCTACCCTTAATCCACCCCTGACCAAAAGCGTTACTGACTTTTCACAGTAATGCTTCTATTCAATGTTATGAGTTTCAGTGTCTAGGAATGTATAGTGGGTGGGAGGCGGGCTGGGGAGAGATCTGTGATGAAATCTGTAGATCTCCTTTTTTTTTTTTCTTGGCCGCTTATTTACGTACTGTGGGTGGTTCGATGTGTCAGCCTATCAGCACGCATAGAGCAAAGTACACTTTTTGCACACAAGAGTTTGTGTCATTGGCTGGGTATGTCACATGTCCTTGCCATATAAAACCCGGCTATTTTACCCTCCTCGCCATTTTCTCAGTGCTGCAGCCCAGTGTCAGACGGCACCACTGCTGCTGTGTGAACTACAGAGCAAGCTAGTTAGATAGATAGCGATTCAATTACAAGTTAGATGCAGAGATAGTTGGTAGGTTAATGGTACCTTTACACGCCGCTACAGCAGGGTGGAAACAACCGAGTTTATGAGACAAATGTATCTTGCACCGTCAAATCAACCCGAGGTAGCGGCGTGTAAACTAGGTTGTTGCCACCCGTCACTGTCGACACCTGTTTTAGAGCAGTGCTCTAAAACAGGTTGATTTCAACCCGATGGTAGTGGCGTCTAAATAAGGTAGGGTAAGGTTGTTTCGTCACCTAGTTAACTCCCTGGGGCGTGACACAGCCTCCGTGAAACCGCCCCCCTCTAGCGATCATTGGAGGAAGCTCCTGCGTTACCATTGGTAGTCGCTGCATAGGGCAACATATTTAAGGAGCTGACCAGTCACACTACACATTTGCAATAGCGTCATATATTAGCCAGCCTTCCTGCGCTGGCTGGCCAATCATGATACTATTGCATTGTCCAATCATCGTACGAGTGTCTCGTAATCCACAATTCTGGCACGCCTATGTGTTGTCCCTGCTGCACCAGGTCCTCCCATATTACCTTCTGTAGTGGCGTGTAAATGAGGTAAGGTGCTCTGCAGAAGGTAACTTGAGGCACCCGGCGGTGCATCCAGAGATAGATTAAACCTTCTGTAGAGCACCTTGTAGCGGCGTGTAAAGGCGGTATCGGGTACCGTTTGTAATCGTTGCTACGTGCTCGTGCATGTGAAACACCCGGTTGTTTCCACTCTGCTGTAGCGGCGTGTAAAGGTACCATCAGGGATTACTTCCAAGAACAGCCTTTTTGAGGGCTTAAAAGCAGTTTTTTGCTAGGCAGATCTGTTCCAGTGCTGTGCAAGCATTTTGTTTTACAGCATCTGACCAAATCTAGCCCAGTAAATCCTTTTGGGCTAATAGCATTGTGTGTCAGGCATTGGTATAGCACTGTTGTGAAGAAAGCTACACCACCTGTCAGTAATAGCCATGTTTTACTGCATCTAGCACAGTAAATCCATTTTGGCTAGTAGCAGTGTGTCAGGCATTGGTGCAGCACTGTTGTGAAGAAAGCTACACCGCCTGTCCGTAATAGCCATTTTTTACTGCATCTAGCCAAGCAAATCCATTTTGGCTAGTAGCAGTGTGTCAGGCATTGGTGTAGTCATAGGCAAGGGTCACACATAGAAATCCGTTTTTGAGAGGCTTACCCAAGCCAAATCAGGTTTTTTTTAGGTGACAATAGTGTCTTCTGAGCTCCCGGCCATTTTTTGGACTTGGTCATTCTTTCCCCAAAAACGCATATGCGTTAACGCATGGTACCTATATGTACTATGCGTTAACGTATGCGTTTCCCATAGGGCCCCATGTTAAAAAAGCATGCATTTTTTTTACTGCACCCAAGAATATTGCTAGCAACATTTTTTTTGCGCCCAGGAAAACCGGATGGCCGTTTTTGAATAACGCAGGTGCACCATCCGTTAATGGATCCATTTTTGGGACTTTGAAAAAGAAATAAAAAATTTTCCAGTAAAAACGTTTCACAAGCAAAAGCGGCTGGGCTATGTCACCCTAGCCATAGCCATTTTTTACTGCATCTAGCCAAGCAAATTTATTTTGGCTAGTACCACAGTTTTACTAGGTAGCAGTATTTAAGTGTTCTTTGAAAAGTACCGCCACACAGCGCAGAAAACACTTTTGTATTGCATCTGCCTAAAACTACTTACCAAAACTATTCAGTCTAGTACCACAGATTTACTAAGTAGCTGCATTTCCGTGTTCTTTTGCAAAGTACCGCCACACAGTGTAGAAAACACTTTTGTATCGTAACTGACCAAAACTACTTACCAAAACGTTTTAGGCTACTAGCACAGTTTGACTAGGTAGCTCTACTTCAGTGTTCTTTTGAAAAGTACTGCCACACAGTGCAGAAACACTTTTGTATTATAACTAACCAATACTACTTACTAGGGATGAGCCAGTATGCTTGTCACTACTCGGTACTCGCACGAATATCTCGGTACTCGGGGTACTCGGCGAGTACCGAGTAATGTCGCGATACTCTTGCTATGCTCGGGGTCCACCTCCCTGCATGTTGGCGCTCTTTTCAGAGCCAGCCCACATGCAGGGATTGGCTGGCAGACACTGTAATGCCACAGCCATGTTGGTTGTGGCATTACAGTGATTGGCTGGCGCTCAGCGTCATCAGGTCTTTATAAGACCTGACCGCGCCGTGCTCGTCACTCTGCTCCACAGACAGTCAGTGTAGGGAGAGCTGCTGCTGATTGAGGGACAGATTTGTGGCCTTTCAGCTAGAGTAGGCGCAGGGCTGCCAATCTGATTACCACAACAGTCCTTCTGAGGACTAATAGGGTACCTTTACACGCCGCCACGGCAGTCTGGATACATCACGCTACAGGCTACAAATGTAGCTTGTAGCGTCAATGTAGCCCGTCGTAGCGGCGTCTGAAGACGCGACGCTACAGCCGGCGACAGATACATCTGTTTATGGGCTCTGCTCGAAAACAGATGGCTACAACGCCGATGGTAGCGAGCTGTATCGGCGTGTAAAGAGGCAACGGAAGGGAACTCGGGACAGCCTGCAATGTAGCTAAGGCGTGACCCTGGCTCCGTGGTACCACGCCCCATGTGCGATCATTGGTGGAAGCTGCTGCGTGCCGATTGGTAGTCGCTGCATAGGGAGGCATATTTAAGGAGCTGACGAGTCACACTACACAATCGCTCGAGCGTGCTGTATTACTCAGCCTCCTGCGTTGCCTGCCCAATCAGGATGTTATTGCTTCGTCCTATCAGCGTACGGACGTCTCGTACTCTCAATTGTGGCACGCCTATGTGCTGTCCCTGCTGCATCAGGTCCGCCCATAGTAGCTGGTTATAGCGGTGTGTAAATGAGCAACAGCTGGCTACTTGAGACACCCGGTGATGTAGCTAGCTATAGATGTAGCGTGGCGTAGCGCACCTTGTGGCGGCGTGTAAAGAGGGTGCGTTGACCGTTTGTAGCCGTTTGAGCGTGCTCGTGCACGTGAAGTAGCGGGATGTATCCAGCCTGCCGTGGCGGCGTGTAAAGGTACCCATAGAGCTGTATACTGGCAGGCAGGGAGGCAGGGTATATAACAAACTTCGTTGTGCCAGTATACCAGCCTGCATCACATCTGGGCTGGTGTACAGGCTGTAAATCTCATCCATCCCAAAACAGTGCTTTTAGGGATTAATTCAGCTCTTTATAGGCAGGAGTAGGTTGTAGCAGAAATTATGATACGCCAAAACACTCTGTATTTTCGTCAGCATTTGTGTCTGACCAGTCCTCCTGCTGGGCTTTAACCTCTAATCTCTAATTTCAGTGTCCAGCTAAAAACCAACTCTTGTCTTCATTAATTTAGCATCTTAGTGCGGCAGGAGTAGGTTGTAGGGGAAATTAGGACACGCCAAAACACACTGTATTCTCGTCAGCGTTTGTGTCTGACCGGTACACCTGCTGGGCTTTAACCTCTAATCTCTAATCTCAGTGTCCAGCTACAAACCAACTCGTCTGCATTAATTTAGCATCTTAGTGCGGCAGGAGTAAGTTGTAGCAGAAATTATGATACGCCAAAACACTCTGTATTTTCGTCAGCATTTGTGTCTGACCAGTCCACCTGCTGGGCTTTTACCTCCAATCTCTAATCTCAGTGTCCAGCTAAAAAACAACTCTTGTCTGCATTAATTTAGCATCTTAGTGCGGCAGGAGTAGGTCGTAGCTTAAATTAGGATACGCCATAACATTCTGTATTTTTGTCAGTGTTTTTGCCTGACCAGTCCACCTGCTGGTCTTTAATCTCTAATATCAGTGTCCAGCTAAAAACCAACTCTTGTCTGCATTAATTTAGCATTTTAGTGCAGCAGGAGTAGGTTGTAGCGGAAATTAGGATACGCCAAAACACTCTGTATTCTCGTCAGCATTTGTGTCTGACCAGTCCACCTGCTGGGCTTTAACCTCTAAACTCTAATCTCAGTGTCCAGCTAAAAACCAACTCTTGTCTGCATTAATTTAGCATTTTAGTGCAGCAGGAGTAGGTTGTAGCGTAAATTAAGATAAGACAAAACACTCTGTATTCTCGTTAGCATTTGTGTCTTACCAATCCACCTGCTGGGATTTAACCTCTAATCTCTAATCTCAGTGTCCAGCTAAAAACCAACTCTTGTCTGCATTAATTTAGCATCTTAGTGCAGCAGGAGTAGGTTGTAGCGTAAATTAAGATAAGACAAAACACTCTGTATTCTCGTTAGCATTTGTGTTTTACCAATCCACCTGCTGGGATTTAACCTCTAATCTCTAATCTCAGTGTCCAGCTAAAAAACAACTCTTGTCTGCATTCATTTAGCATTTTTGTGTGCCAGGAGAGAATTGTAGCGTAAATTAGGATACGCCAAAACACTCTGTATTCTCGTCAGCGTTTGTGTCTGACCGGGACACCTGCTGGGATTTAATCCCTAATCTCAGTGTCCAGCTAAAAACCAACTCTTTTCTGCATTCATTTAGCATTTTTGTGCGCCAGGAGAGGGTTGTAACTCCAAGTAGTATACACCAAAGCATGGTATACGCGTCAGCGTTTGTGTCTGACCGGTCCACCTGCTGGGATTTAACCTCAAATCTGTAATCTAAGTGTCCAGCTAAAAACCAACTCTTGTCTGCATTCATTTACAATTTTTGTGCGCCAGGAGGGGGTTGTAGCTCCAATTTGTATACGCGAAAACACTCTGTATACTCGTGTCAGCGTTTGTGTCTGACCAGTCTAGCTGCTGTAATTTAATCTCTAATCTCAGTATCCAGCTCAAAAACAACTGATCAGCATTTTCATTTGACAGGCGGGTGCGTTTATCACTAATTATTCCACCTGCGGCAATAAAAACACGCTCTGACAAAACGCTAGCGGCAGGGCAGGCCAGGACTTCCAAGGTGTAGAGGGACAATTCCTGCCACGTGTCCAGGTTGGGTACCCAATAATTATAAGGCACAGAGGAATCTAGGAGCACTTTCGTACGATCGGCAAGGTACTCCTTCTCCATCTTTACAAACTTTGGAGTCCTTGTGACAGTACCCCGTACCTGAGGGCCTGTGCTATGTGAGGGGCTGAGAAAACTCTCCCAGATCTTTGAGAGTGTTCCCCTACCTCTGTTGGATTGGATTTGTGCCTCTCTCTGCCAGACACCTTGGTTGTCCACCGAACCGTGACCTCTGCTGAAAGCGTTTTCAGAAGGGAATTCTTTGACTAATTCCGCAACTAGGGCCTTCTGGTACTGCAGCATTTTTGTAGACCTCTCCGCCTCGGGAATAAGAGAAATAATTTCTCCTTGTAGCGTGGGTCTAAAAGTGTCACCAACCAGTAATGAGTGTCTGCCAAGATGTTGATAACGCGAGGGTCACAAGACAGGCAGCATCACATAAAGTCAGCCATGTGCGCCAGACTGTTAACAGGCAAAACTTCAGGTCCTCACCAACTGGAAAACTGACCATGCTGTCTTCATCATCCTCCTCCTCCCCCTCTCCCCTGTCCTCTGGCCATCCATGCTGAACCGACGGTATGACGGTTGTGCATGTATTACCGTTAATTCCGCATGAAAGTGGCTCCATTTCTTTATCCTCCTCCTCGTCATAGTCCTCCAATGCATGTTGGGATGAGATGAGCCTGGGCTGTGTGTAATCATCCTGTACGGTTTGTTGCTCCAACTCATCGTGCTCTGCCTGCAATGCACCGTCTTTGATTTTGAGCAGACAGCATTTTAGAAGACAGAGAAGCGGGATGGTGACGCTAATGATGGCGTCATCACCCCTCACCATCTTGGTGAAGTCCTCAAAGTTTTGGAGGACGGTACATATGTCGGACATCCATGTCCACTCCTGAGGTCTTATGTGTGGAGTTTGAACCGTATACCGACAGCCTAGTTGATGCAGGTAGTAAATAACTGCCCTCTTCTGCTCACAAATCCTGACCAACATGTGGATTGTGGAATTCCAATGCATGGGGACATCACAGACCAGTCTGTGATATGGAATCTACAAACACTGCTGAAAGCTGGCAAGGGCGGCTGAAGCAGTAGGTGACTTTCAAAAATGGGCACACAGGCAGCATACGTTTACGAGCAGATCCGACAGCAGCTCCGGTTAGGATTTAATAAACCGCTGAACCACGAGGTTGAGCACATGGGCCACGCATGGAACATTTGTCAGCTCGCCTCGCCTCAGAGCCGCCACCAGGTTCCAGCCATTGTCACACACGACCATGCCTAGCTGTAGGTTCAGCGGTGTGAGCCAGTGATCTGCCTGCTGTTTCAGAGCTTTCCACAACTCTTCAGCATTGTGGGGTTTGTCACCTATGCATATTAGCTTCAGCACAGCCTGTTGCCGCTTAGCCGAGGCAGTGCTGCAGTGCTTCCAGCTTGGGACTGGTGTGGAGGGTGAAGTGGAGGAGGAGGCTGAGAATCTTGACGTTCCGGAGCTGTACACTGTTGGTGAAACCCTGACTGAGTTAGGGCCTGGAATCCTTGGTGTCGGAAGGACGTGTTCCGTCCCAAGCTCAGACTGGGTCCCGGCTTCCAGAATATTAACCCAGTGTTCCGTCAGCGAGATGTACCGGCCCAGCCCACAAGCACTTGTCCACGTGTCTGTGGTTAGGTGGACTTTTCCGGAAACTACGTTGTTAAGGCCATGTGTAATGTTTTGTAAACAGGAGAAAAGGAATTGACAAATAAACAGCAGCACACCACCAATGCATAAATGAAACAACATCAAGATTTATTAAACACGAGAGACATACATATAAAAACAATTAAAACCACTCAAAAGAACCACAGACCCAAAATGGTGGAAGTAGTCCCCCAAAGTGATAAAGCATTATCACAAGAAAGGCACATCCAAATGCAAAATAACAGAAATGGCAATAACAACAATAATCTAGTTGAAAAAACAATGTAATATAACAGTGAAGGCACAAGAATGGTTATCAAGTACCGTATTTTTCGCTTTTTAAGACGCACTTTTGTTCCCCCAAAACTGGGGGGAGAACGGGGGTGCGTCTTAAAAAGAGAATATAAAAAAAAATGTAAAAAAAAAAATATTACCTAGGGGGGATGTGGGATGGGATGGATCGGAGGTGCCTGATGCGGTTGTTGGAGGAGGTTGGGGTCCAAGGCACAAGCTGTGGGGGTGTTGCGCCAGTCTCCGGTGGGCGCCGCCATTATTATTTACCAGCATGCATTGCCGGTCTTGCAATGCATGCTCTTGTGTCTGTAAATGGCCGCGGATGGGGTCTGCGCATGCGCCGCGGCCATTTCTATGTACTCCAGTACTGTTTTCCAGTCTTCAATAAAATGGCCGCGGCGCATGCGCAGACTGCGATTCGCAGACAATTCTGGACACTAGAGCGTGCATTGCCAGACCGGCAATGCATGCTGGTAAATAATAATGGCGGCGCCCACCGGAGACCGGCGCAACACCCCCACAGCTTGTGCCTTGGCTCCCAACCACCGTGGCACCCCCTCAGCCTCTTCCTTAGCCCCAACATCTGTGGCACCCGCGCAACCCCATGCTTAGGACCCAACCTCCATGGCCCCAGAGCACCACCGGTAAGAGTTGGGGGGCTATGTAGCAGGATGCATGTCCCCCATTTTGGGACATTTATGAGGAGGGGGAACAGAAACAAGGATTGGGGCATGGATACCAGGAGGGGACCATATATTAGGAGGGGGGACATATATCAGGAGGTGGACACATACCAGGATTGGGGCATGGATACCAGGAGGGGACCATATATTAGAAGGGGGGGCATATATCAGGAGGTGGACACATACCAGGATGGGGGCATGGATACCAGGTGGGGGACCATATATTAGGAGGGGGCACATATACCAGAATGGAGACAAATATACCAGAATAGGGTACATATAAAGTGATTGTAAGATGGACACTGGCATTATAAGATGGACCCCGTTTAACATTAAAAATAATTTTTTTTCTCTTTTCCTTCACCAAATTTGGGGGTGCGTCTTATAATCAGGTGCGTCTTATAAAGCGAAAAATACGGTACACTGAATGGCAATAGCAGCAACAGTGAGATGTGCAAACTGCGCACTATAAAGTGCGTTTGTGCAAGCCCTCAATGAGAGAAAAGTGCACCTGTTCCCAGTAGGGAAAATAATCAATGACCCCTGAGAAATCTGCTCAATGTCAACTAGAGATAATTGTGCAAAATGCAAAAGTAAAGCACTGGATGCTGCCCAGAGTACTACAAGTAATCAGCCATGGCAAAAATGAAACAGCCCAGACCTCAGAATAACTGAACTGCTCTCACCTAATCATAATAGTCCTGTAATAGGAGAAATCCAGGGAAATCCCTGATCAGGGGAGCAGAACCAGGAGTGGTGACTGAGCCATGCTGAGTATAGTGGAGAGGGACCCTTCTCCAACGCGTATCGCCGCGTTAATGCGGCTTCATCAGGGAGGCGTCTTGTTGACAAAGCAGCACCCCCTTCCTGACAGGATCATTATTGCTGGTGGTGCACCCATCCTTTTAATATAAATGTGTAATGTTTTGTGACACGTGGTTATGTAATGCGGGGACAACACACCGGGAGAAATAGTGGCAGCTTGGGACCGAGTAACGTGGGACAGCCGCCGCCATCAGGTCGTGGAATGCTTCCGTCTCCATTAGCCTAAAAGGCAACATTTCCAGCGCAAGCATTTGCAAAATGTGCGAATTTAGAAGTGTGGCATGTGGGGCGTTGGCAGCGTATTTGCGCTTGCGTTCCAAAGATTGGTGTATGGATAACTGAACGCTGCGCAGGGACAAGGATGTGGTTGATGATGGTGCTATTTCCGCTTGTGCAACTACAGGTGCAGGACAGGAGGCATCTTCGCATGCAGTATGGACAGGGGATTGGCTTGCACGCACAACAGTGGAAGATGCAGTGGTGTCACCCGCAGACACTGCTCCTGGACTCTGGTGTACATCCCACAATGTCGGGTGCTTGCTGCCATGTGCCTGATCATGCTGGTGGTAGTCAGGCTGCTAGTTTTGCTACCCCTGCTGATGCTGGCATGGCAGGTGTTGCAAATGGCCTTTTTCGAATTATCTGCAGACACCTTAAACAGCCATAGCAGTTGTACTGGCAACTTCTGTCATGTTGTTGTTCCGAGGAACGGTTGCCTGCCTTCTGCCTGCGGCCACCACCCTGCTTATTCCGGCCTGTTGTGATGCTCCGGCTCCCTCCCCCTGTGCACTGCTGTCCTCGCTCTGCATGTCCTCCTGCCAGGTTGGGTCAGTTACTGGATCATCCACCACGTCGTCTTCCACTTCCTTACCCTAGTCCTCCTCCTGACTTTCTGGCAATTGTGTTTCATCATCGTCCACCTCTTGTTGAGACACGTTCCCACCGTTGCCTTCGTGAGACCTTGGCTGCTCAAATATTTGGGCATCGGTACATACGATCTCCTCATGATCCACTTCAAGTGGAGCTGGCGAGAGGCCAGAATCTAAGAATGGATAAGTGAACAGCTCTTCAGAGTGTCCAAGTGTGGGATCAGTTATGTCTGGGGCCCGGGCAGTCGGCATGGTGGGAGGAAGGAGTATCAAGGTGTGGAATGTGCGGTCCAGTCTCATGGCTACTGACACTTGACCGTGTGAAAGACAGGGTGTTTGTGGTGGTGCCAAACTGACAGGAAGCATTATCCGCTATCCAACTAACAGTTTACACTGGTCTTGGTTTAATAGTGGACTACTGCTGCGGTCCCCTACAAATTGGGACAGGAAGGTCAAACGAGATGATGTGGGTGTTTGTCGTGGCGCAATTCGAGCTTGCACATGGCCTCAGCCTCTGCATGCACCACCATCACGTCCAGTTCCTTGTCCCTTGCCACCGGCCTTGCGCATTTTCAATGGTGTGCTGCCTGTATACAGCTAAATGAAGGCATCCAAAAGATGGTTTTTAGCTGAACACTGAGATGACAGGTTAGAGATTAAATTACAGCAGGTATACCGGTCAGTCAGAAACGCTGAGATGGGTATACTGAGTGTTTTGGCGTATACAAATTGGAGCTGGGTTGGATTGGATTGGGCCTGACTTCACCACACCACCACCAAATGATAGCATAATCTAAAGTCAAAGGCATTGTATTTTTTGTGCCGGTAAATTGCCATGCCCCTCTGCACAACCACACATCGGTACACATTTCATGACTTTGGCTACTTGCTGTACTGTTCCTCCTTCTCCTCATCCGCCACCATCATATGATCAGTGCGACCGTGGTCCATGATGCCACGAAAACATAATTTATTTACATCATATATATGATGATGATGACCCTAACCGTTAAAAAGTTAGACAGTAGTTTCATGTATACGCCCCAGGGGTAAATGTTTTAGTCCATACTTAGAGAATAGTCATTACAAGTACATGTGTCTTCCCATGGGCATCGCAATGCCTCCCAATTTTTTGCAGCCCTTCCTAGGGAAAACTATGGAAGACCCACTTCCTAATAATGGGAACCATATTTAAGTAGACCCTCATGCACATCTCTATGCAGGGACATTGGGGTGCCTCCCAATTTTTGGCTGCCTTGCCAAAGGGCAATACTACTAAAGACCCACTTCCTTAAAATGTATAAGTGTAAATAAGCGGTTTTGGGGCGCTCAAAGAAGGAGACAGAGATTGATTAAATATACTTTCCTTTACTGGACATAAGGGGGTCTTCACAACGCGTTTCGGCGGTAGCTCCGCCTTCATCAGGTGATCACCCCAAAACCGCTTATTTACACTTATTCACTTTTCCTAGCCCTAGGGCGAGCGGTGGGCTGCTGCACACTGAGGAGACTTCTAAATCCGTGAATGCTGAAGAGCTGAAGGACCTGTGGTGACATCACTCCATGTGACTGCACCACGTGACCACCCCCCCTTACTGCTGGATTCCCGGCGTTTACACCTCCACCTCACTGTGCTTCTCCACGGTGTTATGCCTGCTGCATAACCCTCCAGGTGAGCGTATTATAACAAGCCTGGCTCCCTGCACTAATAGACCTTCACAAGGAGCGCCCCTCCTCCTCTTTTTCTTTGTTTACTTCCTTAAAATGGGCACATTACTTAAAGAGGCTCTCATGCACGTCTCTATCCAGGGGCATTGAATTGCCTCCCAACTTTTGGCAGCCCTGCCTAGGGCAATACTACAAAAGACCCACTTCCTTATAATGGGCACATTATTTAAAGAGACACTCATGCATGCCTCTATCCAGGGGCATCAGAGTGCCACACAATTTTTGGCAGCTCTGCTTAGGGCAATACTACAAAATACTCACTTCCTTATAATGGGCACATTATTTAAAGAGGCCCTCATGCACGTCTCTATCCAGGGGCATTGAAGTGCCTCCCAAATTTTGGCAGCCCTGCCTAGGGCAATACTACAAAAGACGCACTTCCTTATAATGGGCACATTATTTAAAGAGGCCCTCATGCACGCCTCTATCCAGGGGCATCAGAGTGCCACACAATTTTTGGCAGCCCTGCCAAGGGGCAATACTACTAAAGACCCACTTCCTTAACATGGGCACATTATTTAAAAAGGCCCTCATGCACGTCTCTTTCCAGGGGCATTGGGGTGCCTCCCAATTTATGGCTGCCCTGCCAAAGGGCAATACTACAAAAGACCCACTTCCTTAAAATGGGCACATTATTTAAAGAGGCCTTCACGTACGTCTCTTCCCAGGAGCATCGGAGTGCCACACAATTCTTTTTAAAAAAAATCTTTCATGTAATCCAAAAAATTAACATACACCAACTCTGTCTCACAAGTGGGTATGAGCCCTTAATATTCTCTCCAGGAAAATCCATTTTGGTTTCATTTTGTAACATTTTCTTGACAGTCCATAAAAGTGGCATAATACTCTGACAACATTGTTCACAGCAGTGACCTTGAAGTATGAAATGCTTACAGAGGTCTTACCCATGCTGTTCCCATGTCATTTCAGCACTGTCCTGATACTTTTGTGACATTTTTAGGGTTTATCCATGCTGCCGAGGGTCATGCCAGAAAAATACTCGGGTCTCCCATAGGATAACATTGGGCTCAGTGATCGGGCCGAGTACACGAGTATGTTGGGATGCTCGGCCTGAGCTTCGAGCACCCGAGCATTTTAGTACTCGCTCATCTCTAGATATTACCAAAAAATAACCCTGAGTTTGCTAAGACTCGCCGCCCTCTATATCTGCAGGAACTTTTGTGAATCAACCTAGAATAAATAGATTCTAACACCAGCCGAACTGGAAGTTGCAGACAACAGTGAATAACAGTTCATACCTAGGAAGAAAACTTCCCAACTGAGAGCAGGTAAACAAATATTCAAACTAAATATCAAACCACAACTCCGAGCAAGACAAGCAATATGCAGGTCCTCAAGCACACAACATGTGTGCCACAAAATAACAAAACACCATTCACTTAGCATGCAAGGATTCATCAGAGCAGGAAGGAACCAGGGAGAGATGTGAAAACCTCCAGGAATATTTACAACTGGCAGAAATTGATTAGCTCCAACCACCTATATGCTCCAATCCGAAGCAGACTGCCAATCATCAGGATCAGCTGAGGAACTCTCCAAAACACAGCCAGCTGCATCACCAACAACAACCACAGGAGGGAGCTCACAACCTGAATTCTTCATCAATCAATTCACAACACAGGGGGTCGGCATCGGGATCCTAATCTGTCACCCTGGAATGCGGGGCCGTACAGTGAATGCACCAGGTTCCCACCCTGCTCCATGAATACAGTATAATCTGGAGCAGGATGGGATCTGCTGCTGATGTCACTGGCAGGAGGGTTTTGCAGCTGACGTGATCAGCTCTAACACATTGATAGCTCTGCACCTGCGTCAATTAAGATGATGAGGGGCATGTGCAGGGAGGAGGGGAGACAAAATAAAGCAGGATCATGAAGAGAGGGCTGGGGGCATTACTGAGGGGGCTGGAAGTGTTACTGAGAGGGCTGGGGGCGTTACTGAGGGGGCTGGAGGTGTTACTGCAGGGGCTGGAGGTGGCACACAGAAGGCTGGAGGAGGGGAGGACTCCAGCAGCAGTGATGAGTCATCAATCAGTAAGTCCCTCCAGTCTCACTATATGCAAGCTTTCTAATGTATATTTCTCAGGATACAGGGGGGGCTAGAGACATGGGGGACCCCTTCCCTGAATGCAGCAGACATGATGCATTCAGTGCTGCATTTAGTTGGCCATGCACCAGGGGGGTGACAGGTCCTCTTTAAAGGGTATTTCTTGGTTGGCAAATCCCCGATTTTAAACACCCTCTCAGAAGTAAAGCTGAGACTTTCATTTTGCCCCTCCGTCAATTATTCGGAGTGAAGACGGTCTACAGAGTGTGCCTTGATGTGATGGACCCTGCCTGGTCATGAAATGCTCATCGATTTAACTGAGCTCTGTATCAAGCTTCATTACTCATGGGAATACGCTGCAGGGAAGATAATGTCAGGTTCCCAGCCCATTAGAATTGCCCCAAAGTTATATTTGCTTTTAATACTGCTTTATTTGTGTCATGCAAGTCATATTTATTTTTCATGACACTCATATTCCCAGGGTTTTCTTACCCGTATAACTGTGTATAAATACCTCCATGTTCATTCCCTATAATCATCTACTGCAGTACAGAGAGATTGACATCATGTCCGGAGTTGCCTCTAAGATCGCCCAAGACAGGGCCAAGGCTAAGGGTCTCGGCTCCACCAAGAACCCAATAAAATTTGCAGGTCAGGACTATGAGAAGCTGAAGGCCGAGTGCCTGGCATCTAACAAACTGTTTGAAGATCCGGAATTTAAACCTGAGCAGTCCTCCCTAGGAAAAGATAACACAGAGTTGGGTCCAGATTCAGACACAGTAAAAGGGATAGAATGGAAGAGACCTAAGGTAAGAATCTGTTCAAAAATAATGTGTATGGGTATTTCCTTCTGTTTAGAATATAGTACATATATGTATAGTATATATAGTACCTTCAGTTATAACAAATTTTATAAACTGCTTATTTTTCAGATTAGTAAATGTGAAAGTGCTACCTCACTGAACCATGTGATGGAGGAAAAAAGAGCTGAGCAGATTGATATATTACTTACTGGAAACAATTCTGTATAACTTTAGTCTAGTGGGAGGTCTCACATAGTGACTCCGCCTACTGGACTCACCGTATTAACTTTAGTCTAGTGGGAGGTCTCACATAGTGACTCCGCCTACTGGACTCACCATATTAACTTTAGTCTAGTGGGAGGTCTTACACACTGGCTCCGCCTACTGGACACATTGTATTAACTTAAGTCTAGTGGGAGGACTTACACAGTGGCTCCGGTAAGAAGGAGTTATAACAATTCTATATATTTATCTGCTGAGCTCCTTCTACTCCGTATCATGCTGCTCAATATTCAGTATGATAGATCCACTCTAAATAAACCGTTTAAGCAAAAATAATAAACTGAGTTATAACGAGTGCAAATGAGGAGGCAAACGGGGTTCTTTTAAGTAAACATTTTTTTCCACATGTCATTCTACAGAAGAATTCAATTTACATATATGTAATCACTCTCGTTGGATGTTTAATCATTCTGAAATATATTTAGACAATGACAGAGTATTAATAATTTAATGCAGGCAAAAGTTTAAAAATAAATGTTTAATTTTGCAGGATATACAGGCGGATGCCCAGTTTAAAGTAGGATGGATAGAAAGTGAAGATATCCAACAAGGAGACTTAGGTGAGTGGAACTACATTTTTATGAAATATGGAAATGTGAAGGCATAGAAGTCACAATAATGCACTATTCACTCTGATGAGGCAGTTTATTTTTCTCTAGAGATCTGCAATAGAATTGCCCAATGAATAATATACACATGATATGTAGTGATGAGCGAATATACTCGGCACTGTAGTACGGTATTTGCGATACTTGTTACAAGAGATGAGCGTACCTTTTGAAGTCCGGTTCACCAAACTTCCAGAAGTTTGCCGATTAGTTTGGCGAACATTTTCCTGAACCTCCTGAACACCACTGAATTCAATGGGAGGCAAAACCAAAGGGATATAAAACACTAGGGAGGCCCAAAAGCTGCTAAAAACCGCTCAAATTAGGACACCAGCAAAAGTGCCATTTATTCACCGGAGGTAAAATTTTTATCATTGTGCAAATAGAGTCTGTGGGGCCTTGTTTAGGAGTCTCAAACACAAGACTAGCCAGATATCCGGCCAGGGAAGGACCTAGTCATGGGGTGTCTCCTTGCGGAGAACACCATAACCATCATATTAAGTGGCCCTTTCAGTCAATATCCAGCTTTTATGAGTTTAAAGATATGACAAGAGAATACAAAGGCCAGGTATCCATCCACTTATATCTAGAGGGTTGAGAATGCGCAAAATAGAGTCTTATCTTTTATAGACAGATATATATAGTCAATATTGGTATTGCTCACCTGATGTGGTTGTGTAGCACACAACCAGCGTAATCGCTCAGGAAAAACCAGCTGCTGCAGGGACCGTACTTCCACAGGATGCGGTGCTCAAATCACAGGTTATTTTTCGGACGAAGTACCTTCGCGTCCGCGCTGCTGTCAGAACCATATACCACTGACTCAGGATGTCTAGGTATTAATGAAGTTTTATTTCCTTATTTCCAACGCGTTTCGGAGCCACTTGCCGAGCTCCTTCCTCAGGGAATATCAAGATCACACTGCACACATTCCTATTTATCTTAAAAAAGGCGCCAATACATAATTGCTATGACATCAGCTTACAGGGAGGGTCACAGAGATACGTCACAATGTTTGTCAACAATGCTGCGTAGTAAAAATCAATCCCAAAGAAAAAACAGTCATATTCCCCTATATTCTACACAACAATCTAATCATATATGTCATGTAGTTGTTATGACATGTAGATGATTCAAAGGATGGAAAAAAGAAGAAAAATAAGAAAAATAATAGAAACATGTATTATGCCGAGTGGCACCGCGCTGATTAGAACTCAAAAAGAAGGGGAAAACCTATATGCCCAAATACTATGTGCTATGCTTGGGTGCTATACTTGTGCATCTACTACTGTGTTATTTGTTCCTACATATTTTCTTGTGGTTTCAGTGTTGGTGTGCGTGATTTAAATATGTGTATCTCAAATATGCAGGAAAGGAAGAAGAAAAATAGATAAATATATATAATAGTGAAAAAGAATTAGAAATATTTGAAAACTGTGAAAGCCTGGACGTCAAATATTATACAACAATAGGTATTCTGAAGACAATTTATTAGAGTGAGAAATGTGGTCTTATCGTTGGTTGTGTTTATCTTAGGGGAAAAACAAAGAAGAAGTCATCGAAACAAAGAAGTTCACTATGGAGATGACAAAAACGAAACTCTCAATATTGGAAAGAGAAAAAAACTTCTATATAAAAAAACTCTCTATACAAAACTTTTATATAAAAAATATATATTTTTATATAAAAAATATATATATATATCCCTTTAATGATTTATATATGAAAATGCACTAATAATTGTATAAATAAATTTTATTCTATTAAAAACATTTAATATAGTTGGTTTGTGTATTGTAAAATGTAATAATATGTAAATATATGTCTCAAAAATATATTAAGAACATATATATATCAAGGAAAGAAGAAAAAAGAATTATTTTTAAAAATCATAAAAATCAAAATAAAATTTTTTTTTTCATATAAGAACTCTGTGATATATTTTTTAAAACAGAAAGACTTGATTTCATATGGATTACAACAGGATCTGAACCAGTGCTGGTCTGTCTGGATCCTCTAACAACTATAGTGTGTTGTGGCTTAACAGTCCAAACCACCCTAGAAGTCAGAAAAGACCTTTTCATTTGGGGAGGTGAGAGTAATAAAACAATTGAATGTGCCCATTATTTAAAAACTATGTAGACAGGGCATTGAAAATGAGGAATAGGTAGGTATAGGGTATGTGATTAAATATTACCGCAGTGGATTGATAAAGGTATTTGGAATCAAAGTGATGCTAGGGCTGCATCCATGCTGCAGTTTCAAACCTAGAAGATGCCGGTAATTGCACATCTTCCTCAATATGTTAGTATTCTGAAGTCGAAACACGCTGCCTGTTGGTGTTTGGCTAAATAGCTCAAGCGTATGCCTTCAATACAAATTTTAATTGGAGGCACACGTAGTACTTGTGTCAGTAGTTAGAATGTATCAACATCGCGCGCGCCTAGAAACTCGATACATCGGGCGGCACGCGTCTCTAATTGAAGAAGTAAGCTCTAGTGTGCGTCCTCATTATAAGGCCGATATACTACATATGTCGAACAATAGAAAGCAGCAACAACTTTTTATGAATCTTGTGTAGCCAGAAAAAATATATATGTAATCAGTGACATGCTATGACAAGGGACAAGTGTAGAATGTATTTCTAAAGGTGGAGAGGAGTTTGTAATACAGTTTCCACCTGAAATTATTTATGCTGTGTACTTTACATAGACCTATGTTTACTTCTATTTCAGCCCAAGCAAGGGCTCAGCATAATGCCACTTAGCACAAGACATATAAGACACGAAATATAGAATTATATAGGATATCAAAGGCACAAAATATAAAATTATTGAAGGCACAAAGTATAAAATTGTATACATCGTGCATCAGGGTGTATACCCAACTTCACATGCTGTTATAATTCCAATCAAATACCGAGAATTTATACAATGGTATACTGTACTACGTCTATGTTGTAAAATTATATGCTGATGATGGAAAAACAGTGCTTTGGATAAGTAAATTGTTCAGTGCTCATTAGGATATAATTTCTGTTACCAAATTGAGACCTTTTGGCTTTAAGGTTTTCAGTTTATATATCCAAAAACGTTCCTTATTATTTAGGGCATTTATTCTATTATGGATATGTTCGGGGACATGATCAATAGCAATTAGTTTGAGCTTTGTGTAATCCCTTGCATGTACTGTATTGAAGTGATCTGAGACCCCATGTTGTTTGCATCCAATTTTGATGTTTGATCCATGTTTATTCATACGGCAGTGTAATTTTTGGGTTGTGCTACCCACATATTGGATGCCACATGGGCATTCTAACAAATAGATTACAAAGGTAGAGTTACAATCTAAATTGTATGTGATGGAAAAGACTTCATTAGTTGTTGTAGATCTGAAGGAGTCACATGTTAAAATTATTCTGCAACATAGACATCTTTTGTTCCCACATTTCTTGGACCCCTTTGTGATTGTTCGTTCTGGGATATTTGCCTTCTTGCCTGTTCTTAATCTGCTCGGTGCTAGCATACTTTTGATATTGGGGGCGCGCCTATAGGTTATACTTGGTTTTGTTGGTATAATTCTGCTTAATACCATGTCATGTTGTAGTAACGGCCAATGTTTTAATAGGATATTTTTAATTTCTCTATTCTTCTTGTTTTATGTTGCAATGAAGTTAAACGAAAAGTCATTGTTATTATTTTTCTTTTCATTATTTCCCTTTATTAAGCTTTCTTGTGTGATCCCTTTACACAGATTGAAGGCATTCGAAATCAATTCTTTGGGGTATTTCTTCTGTTCAAACCTGTTTTTCAATATGGATGATTGTTCTGAAAATACTTTTGCATCAGAGCAATTCTTCCTTATTCTTTTTGTACTGGTTTATGGGGATGTCCTCTCATAAAATGCACATAGCTATTTTTATCTGTTTCTTTAAAGTATGTTTTAGTCATAATCTTATCATTTTTAAGGTATAGAGTGAGATCCAGAAAATTGATATTTTCACTATTAGTATGGGGCTCGAATGTAATCCCCCATATATAATTCTGTAGTTCCACCAAAAAGTTATCAATTTTAGCTGTTTCAGTGTCCCATATGATTATGATGTCGTCTATGTATATTTTATATAGCTTTAGACCTTCAGCATAGGTGTTCCCATATATATGGATTTTTTTCAAACTGGCCCATGCATAAATTAGCATAGGAACATGCCACCTTCGAACCCATTGCAGTCCCCCTTAGCTGATGGTAATATGTATCTAGAAAGGTGAAGTAATTGTTATGTAGGATAAAACTGAGTCCTTGGAGAATAAAGTTTTTTTGTTGCTGGGGAATCCTATTGTCCCTGAGTAGAAATGCTTTAGTGCATTCTATCCCAATGGCATGATGAATATTAGTATACAAAGAGGCTACATCAAGTGTTAAGAAGCAATAAGAATTTTTCCATTCGAAATCAGTTAAGATATTGCTCAGATGTGTGGAATCTTTCAAGTAACTATCTAATAAGAACACATGGTGCTGCAGAATTCTATCTATGTAATTAGCCAAATTACTAGTTAAAGATTCAATTCCAGAGATTATGGGTCTCCCTGGTGGATTTATTGCGTTTTTATGTATTTTTGGGAGGTGGTAAAAAAATGGTGTCGCAGGACTTTTGTTGTATAAAATTTTTTTCTCAGAATTATTAATTACCGTATATACTCGTGTATAAGCCGACCCGTGTATAAGCCGACCCCCCTACTTTTGCCCCAAAAGTCTGGAAAAACCTATTGACTCGTGTATAAGCCGAGGGTGGACCCCAGCACAGGTATACAGCCCCCAGCAGTGTGGTATACAGGCCCCCCCCAGTGGTATACAGGCCTCCCCAGTGGTAGTATACAGCAGCCCCAGTGGTAGTATACAGCAGCCCCAGTGGTAGTATATAGCAGCCCCAGCAGCCCCAGTGGTAGTATATAGCAGCCCCAGTGGTAGTATATAGAAGCCCCAGCAGCCCCAGTGGTAGTATATAGCAGCCCCAGTGGTAGTATATAGAAGCCCCAGCAGCCCCAGTGGTAGTATATAGAAGCCCCAGCAGCCCCAGTGGTAGTATATAGCAGCCCCAGTGGTAGTATATAGAAGCCCCAGTGGTAGTATATAGAAGCCCCAACAGCCCCAGTGGTAGTATATAGAAGCCCCAGTGGTAGTATATAGAAGCCCCAGCAGCCCCAGTGGTAGTATATAGAAGCCCCAGCAGCCCCAGTGGTAGTATATAGAAGCCCCAGCAGCCCAGTGGTAGTATACAGGAGCCCCAGCAGCCCCAGTGGTAGTATACAGCAGCCCCAGCAGTCCCAGTGGTAGTATATAGAAGCCCCAACAGCCCCAGTGGTAGTATATAGAAGCCCCAGTGGTAGTATATAGAAGCCCCAGCAGCCCCAGTGGTAGTATATAGAAGCCCCAGCAGCCCCAGTGGTAGTATACAGCAGCCCCAGCAGCCCCAGTGGTAGTATACAGGAGCCCCAGCAGCCCCAGTGGTAGTATACAGCAGCCCCAGCAGTCCCAGTGGTAGTATATAGAAGCCCCAACAGCCCCAGTGGTAGTATATAGAAGCCCCAGTGGTAGTATATAGAAGCCCCAGCAGCCCCAGTGGTAGTATACAGATTCCCCAGCAGCCCCAGTGGTAGTATACAGCAGCCCCAGCAGCCCCAGTGGTAGTATACAGGAGCCCCAGCAGCCCCAGTGGTAGTATACAGGAGCCCCAGCAGCCCCAGTGGTAGTATACAGGAGCCCCAGCAGCCCCAGTGGTAGTATACAGCAGCCCCGGCCGCCCCAGCGGTAGTATATAGCAGCCCCAGTAATCCAGGGCCCCCCCAGCCTTGCTCCGGTAACCTGTAAAGGAAAATATACTTATCACTGTCCTGCTGCCATCCCCGCTCGCCGCGTAAATAATTTGGACCATACTGAAATAAATAAAACCATGGTGGATAAAGTAGATCTAACACAACAAAGGAAGAGATCCTTCTCAGATTCTAACACAAGTTTTCCTACAAGACGTTTCTCAAATAGCCAATGGTATAAAGGTAACATGAAATCTAATAATCCCAATAAACACACTAATTATGAAGCCGCAAAGAACATAAATAGAGAAATAAAGAGGTTGCTAAAGACCTCTGAATCAAACGAAACTAAAGACAAAAGTCCTGTGAGAACATCAAAAATAGTGGTTATTAATGAGGGTAATTTAACAGAAAAGGAACATCTGATTATAGATGAAACTGTTACAGATACTACAAGTAAAGATGATATAACCGATTACACTGAGGAAGAGGATGTGAACTCTTCACTATCTGAGTGTATATTGTCTAGTCAAGATTGGGAGAAAATTGAACTAGCCAAAAATAAAAATAAAGATAAAATTATGACTGCCATCCCGGACATGACCAATCTAACCAGAAATAACATAGAAAAAGTGCCAAACAATGAGACCAGGGGCAATACCACAACAATTAGAGCAATGGTTCACAGAGAGGAATCAGAGACAACACCCACCACTATACCTGCTGAAGAACACTTAAGGAAAATAAAAGAACAGATTAATAGAATTAATAGAGAGAAACCACTAACTCCTGTAATTCTATATGACAACAACATTAATGTACCCACTAACCAAATTGAGAAAAATCTGATTGAGATTCATGTGCCAAATACACCTATTAATGTGCCCACAGAACAGCTAATACCAGTCACCCCGACTACAGATACACACACCAACAGAATAATTTTAGATAATTCTAACACCAATAATACTGGCATAGTTCCTTTTTTAAACTTTGCCAGCAACCATCAGAACACCATCAAAAAAATTTTCAGTCCGACCACAGGAAAAAGAAAACTAGGAGAGGTGGACGAAGTAAAAGAAAAAATAATAAAAAAGAAAGGGAGGGTAACATTTGCCTTGTAGAACAAAATAGTAACAACAACATTTTTAATTTATCAAACCATGTCCTCACAAATGAAGAATTATCTGTTCTTAATAAAGGATTATCTTTCTGCCCAACAAATGAACTCAACGATCTAGACCTGTTTGTTGACTTACAGAAGTTCATTAGGAGACTTACACTAAGAAGACATTTTGAGATAAACCCTGCACCATTATCACCTTCATCAAATTTAAACTTGAATACAACATCAGATGATTGTTTTCACCCAGAGATCAAGACCACCAGTAAATTTTACCCCATAGATAGTAGGGGACCTATTTTAGAAACGTTCCAAGAACTAGTTCAAAAGGATCTAGATACACTGAATAAGGAAAATCCCTCCAATAAACAGAACTTAAATGCCAGGGAGAGGAGAGCCCTAAAAAATCTGAAAACAAACAAAGACATCGTAATTAGCAGTGCAGACAAAGGGGGGGGGGATTGTAGTCCAAAATCACAGTGATTATCTCAAAGAAGCTAATAGGATCCTATCTGACACTGCATACTACAGAAAAATTAAGGTTGATCCTTTCCCAAGACTAATAAAGGAATACAATATATGGATCAAAGAGGCGTTTAAAGATGGACTAATTAATAATTCTGAGAAAAAATTTTTATACAACAAAAGTCCTGCGACACCATTTTTTTACCACCTCCCAAAAATACATAAAAACGCAATAAATCCACCAGGGAGACCCATAATCTCTGGAATTGAATCTTTAACTAGTAATTTGGCTAATTACATAGATAGAATTCTGCAGCACCATGTGTTCTTATTAGATAGTTACTTGAAAGATTCCACACATCTGATCAATATCTTAACTGATTTCAAATGGAAAAATTCTTATTGCTTCTTAACACTTGATGTAGCCTCTTTGTATACTAATATTGATCATGCCATTGGGATAAAATGCACTAAAGCATTTCTACTCAGGGACAATAGGATTCCCCAGCAACAAAAAAACTTTATTCTCCAAGGACTCAGTTTTATCCTACATAACAATTACTTCACCTTTCTAGATACATATTACCATCAGCTAAGGGGGACTGCAATGGGTTCGAAGGTGGCATGTTCCTATGCTAATTTATTCATGGGCCAGTTTGAAAAAATCCATATATATGGGAACACCTATGCTGAAGGTCTAAAGCTATATAAAAGATACATAGACGACATCATAATCATATGGGACACTGAAACAGCTAAAATTGATAACTTTTTGGTGGAACTACAGAATAATATATGGGGGATTACATTCGAGCCCCATACTAATAGTGAAAATATCAATTTTCTGGATCTCACTCTATACCTTAAAAATGATAAGATTATGACGAAAACATACTTTAAAGAAACAGATAAAAATAGCTATGTGCATTTTATGAGCGGACATTACAATAAGTGGATACCCAACATCCCCATAAACCAGTACAAAAGAATAAGGAAGAATTGTTCTGATGCAAAAGTATTTTCAGAACAATCATCCATATTGAAAAACAGGTTTGAACAGAAGAAATACCCCAAAGAATTGATTTCCAATGCCTTCAATCTGTGTAAAGGGATCACACAAGAAAGCTTAATAAAGGGAAATAATGAAAAGAAAAATAATAACAATGACTTTTCGTTTAACTTCATTACAACATATAACAAGAAGAATAGAGAAATTAAAAATATCCTATTAAAACATTGGCCGTTACTACAACATGACATGGTATTAAGCAGAATTATACCAACAAAACCAAGTATAACCTATAGGCGCGCCCCCAATATCAAAAGTATGCTAGCACTGAGCAGATTAAGAACAGGCAAGAAGGCAAATATTCCAAAACGAACAATCACAAAGGGGTCCAAGAAATGTGGGAACAAAAGATGTCTATGTTGCAGAATAATTTTAACATGTGACTCCTTCAGATCCACAACAACTAATGAAGTCTTTTCCATCACATACAATTTAGATTGTAACTCTACCTTTGTAATCTATTTGTTAGAATGCCCATGTGGCATCCAATATGTGGGTAGGACAACCCAAAAATTACACTGCCGTATGAATAAACATAGATCAAACATCAAAATTGGATTCAAACAACATGGGGTCTCAGATCACTTCAATACATTACATGCAAGGGATTACACAAAGCTCAAACTAATTGCTATTGATCATGTCCCCGAACATATCCATAATAGAATAAATGCCCTAAATAAGAAGGAACGTTTTTGGATATATAAACTGAAAACCTTAAAGCCAAAAGGTCTCAATTTGGTAACAGAAATGATATCCTAATGAGCACTGAACAATTTACTTATCCAAAGCACTGTTTTTCCATCATCAGCATATAATTTTACAACATAGACGTAGTACAGTATACCATTGTATAAATTCTCGGTATTTGATTGGAATTATAACAGCATGTGAAGTTGGGTATACACCCTGATGCACGATGTATACAATTTTATACTTTGTGCCTTCAATAATTTTATATTTTGTGCCTTTGATATCCTATATAATTCTACATTTCGTGTCTTATATGTCTTGTGCTAAGTGGCATTATGCTGAGCCCTTGCTTGGGCTGAAATAGAAGTAAACATAGGTCTATGTAAAGTACACAGCATAAATAATTTCAGGTGGAAACTGTATTACAAACTCCTCTCCACCTTTAGAAATACATTCTACACTTGTCCCTTGTCATAGCATGTCACTGATTACATATATATTTTTTCTGGCTACACAAGATATTTTTTATATAAAAGTTTTATATAAAAGTTTTGTATAGAGAGTTTTTTTATATGGAAGTTTTTTTCTCTTTCCAATATTGAGAGTTTCGTTTTTGTCATCTCCATAGTGAACTTCTTTGTTTCGATGACTTCTTCTTTGTTTTTCCCCTAAGATAAACACAACCAACGATAAGACCACATTTCTCACTCTAATAAATTGTCTTCAGAATACCTATTGTTGTATAATATTTGACGTCCAGGCTTTCACAGTTTTCAAATATTTCTGATTCTTTTTCACTATTATATATATTTATCTATTTTTCTTCTTCCTTTCCTGCATATTTGAGATACACATATTTAAATCACGCACACCAACACTGAAACCACAAGAAAATATGTAGGAACAAATAACACAGTAGTAGATGCACAAGTATAGCACCCAAGCGTAGCACATAGTATTTGGGCATATAGGTTTTCCCCTTCTTTTTGAGTTCTAATCAGCGCGGTGCCACTCGGCATAATACATGTTTCTATTATTTTTCTTATTTTTCTTCTTTTTTCCATCCTTTGAATCATCTACATGTCATAACAACTACATGACATATATGATTAGATTGTTGTGTAGAATATAGGGGAATATGACTGTTTTTTCTTTGGGATCGATTTTTACTACGCAGCATTGTTGACAAACATTGTGACGTATCTCTGTGACCCTCCCTGTAAGCTGATGTCATAGCAATTATGTATTGGCGCCTTTTTTAAGATAAATAGGAATGTGTGCAGTGTGATCTTGATATTCCCTGAGGAAGGAGCTCGGCAAGTGGCTCCGAAACGCGTTGGAAATAAGGAAATAAAACTTCATTAATACCTAGACATCCTGAGTCGGTGGTATATGGTTCTGACAGCAGCGCGGACGCGAAAAATAACCTGTGATTTGAGGTATCCATCCACTGACAGCTGTTTTGGGGTGTTGCCCCTCATCAGTGTGGAGTAGGATTCTGGCTAGGTGGGAGGAATACCTAGTAGACCAACATCACAAAGCATTCACTCATCTCAGGGAGACCAGTCCAAGAAAACACTTCAGGCAGCCGGCTAAAGCGCTCCCTAGGCGCATTGCCCCCTGGAAATTACGGATAGTGCAAATAGTCTGTGGAGCCTCGTTTAGGAGTCTCAAACACAGGACTAGCCAGATATCCCGCCAGGGAAGGACCTAGTGTCGAGCCCAGGCTTTGGGGTACTCGGGTATCAGGCTTCAGGGGTAGCGCTCCTGCTGTGTCACAGGGAGTGGTGGCTGCGCCTGATTCCGTGTCCTGGGTATATCTTCAAAAAGGGGTGATTATTTACAGGGGATTTTTTATATACAGTTTGTCGTGACGCCATCTGTATTTTCTGGTGAGGTGTCACCAGCGCCGCCACAGTCCGCCGGAAGTAGATGGTACCGCGGCTAGTTGGCAAAGTCCTCTACAGGCAGGGTTGGACCTCCGGGGAAGTCTAATATGAAGGGGCAGTGTGTAGTAGAGCTGAAGGTGGGATAGGGAGTATTGGAGCAGTCTATGAGGGGCACTAGGAACGGGGAGGAATGACACACGCACACTGCAGAAGTCTCTTTTACCTATTTACTGGAGGTACGCAGGTAAAGATGTCCAGGGTACTGACAGGTGACCAGGTTGCACAGTGGGTCCCCACAGCAAGTGGGTATAAGGCCTCCTCTGTTCCTCTTTGGTAATTGAAGCCCAGCCTGCATGCACCCAGACTGGCCTCCTCTCTCTTCCTGACTCTTGATATCTGTCCTCTCCTCCTGTGCAGTCCACGGGTTACCCTCTCTGATCACTGTGTCTGGCCCCCTCTCCTTGACCCACAGGGGGACCGGGTGACTGCAGTCTCCACGGTGTGACGAGGTTCTCTGTGGTCCTGGAGTATCCCACAGGTGTGGATCCCCGATGTCCTGTACGTCTTAGGGCGAACTCCCACAAGTTCCTCACTCCCTTTAGGCTGTCTGCTCCTTGCCTTCTGTCCCCACTTAGGCTGGCGGGACGTCAGAAAGGCCACTCCGGGTCACTGGTGTCTTCGCAGGACGTCTTCGCAGCTCTCCTAGTGTCTGCACACTCTGACTAACTCCTCCCCCATCATTAGTATTTATAAGGTCAGCAAGTGGGGCTCCCTACTGTATCGGGGTGGAAGATGTTGCATGTAGTAGGTACCTGCTGTGGAAACTCAACTGTGCATTAGAGAAGTCTGTGGCTACCTGGGTGAGCTGGGCGCCACATACCCCCATAGGTAATTTCAGTACTCATGGACTGAGCATTTTTGTTTAAACAAAAAGGAATGACAATTGTTAATAACATATTTATAAGTCTTAAAATAAAAAAATTTAGAAAAATCACTGAAAAATATTGAAAAAGAAAATAGAAAACAGGTAAGTCCATACGGTGCTAGTCCATTCACCGCAGGCTTTTGAAAGTTTGTGGCTACATTAGTCCTGTAACTGTAGTCCTTTTAAATTGTAAAAGTTCAAAGGGAAAAAGTTCAAACTTCAATAAGTCCTTACAGGTAAAGTCTCTGTAGGCTCAACAGTTCAAAATACACAACAATGGGTGTTTTCGGCGTAGGAGTCCTAGGTACTATGTGGCCTCTACGGTCATAAGTGCTGTAGGCCTCCTGGCCCTGGGGTCACCTTTTGGCCAAGTTTTTACTCTCCCTAGACAGCTCCTTACGCCAACTCCCCTCTTTTGGTGTTGTGTACCTGGCTTTTGCCTACTCTTCACCTTTTGAACACTATTTACATTTCTTACTTTACAATGACTATTTACATGGTTACTTGTTAGTGAGTTCTACCTCTGACTTTACTGTGCCCATTCTCCATATCTAGACGGGGGTTGACCTCGTGTGCTTCTGTGTGATCTACGCACTACAGGTGTCACTGTCTCAGGTGATGTTTCTAATGGAGGGCTTGGTGTAGGCATGTCAGGTAAGCGTCTGCGTTGCCTTAGTCTCACTATAGGGCTAGCAGGTGTACCGATTGCAGCATCCTCAGATTCTCTATCAACGGGTATTTCTTCCTGATTCCTTTGTACCACTTCATTGGGCTGGTAGAAATTCAGCACTGGCACTATGATGGCTCCATTTTGTTGAGGCCAATCTTCGGGGAATTCTCCTAAGATGGTAGGGCTTACCTTCTTTGTTGATTCTTCATCTGAACTTTGTTCTGGAACTGGATCTGTTTCTTGAATTGGTTGAGTTGGGAACTTTTGGTTTTCCCAATCTGTTGGACATTTTTTGATGTGATCTCTGGATACAGTCTGTGTGGTTTTTCCACCGTTCTTGCTGATAAGACAGACTTTGCTGTTGTCATGTCCAGAATCTAATAGAACATAGGGTTCTTGTTCCCACTGGTCATCTAACTTGTGTCTGGTTCTTTCCCTCTTAAGGACAATACATCCAGGTGTTATTTGCCCTGCTTGAGCATGTTTGTTATAGTCTCTTTGTTGTTTTTCACGGGATTTCTCCAGGTTATCCTTGACACAGGCTTGAACCATCTTGTATTGTTCGAGGCGATGGGCCTTCCAATTGGGAATGGTGTTATTCGCTTCGGGATCTACTACTCCTAGTTCCAAGTCTACGGGTAACTTTCCTGTACGGGCTCTCATCAGGTATGCTGTTGTACAGTTTGTAGAGCTGACTGGAATGTGGTTGTACATGTCAAACAAGTCAGGAAGTTTCTCCGGCCATTGGTTTCTGTCTTCTAAGGGTAAGATCTTCAGCATGTCAATGATGATATGATTCATGTTCTCACAGAGTCCATTGGCTTGTGGATGATATGGGGTTGTTCTGATCTTTTTGCACCCATACATGTGGCAGAACTCTTGGAAGATCTCCGCTTCGAAGGCTGATCCTTGATCTGTTAGGACCTGTTCAGGGTATCCCAATGGTTTGCAGAAGACATTTTGGAATGTTCTAGCAGCTGTGGCAGCTGTCAAGTCTTTTATGGGGGCAACCATTAAGAATCTCGAGTAATGATCTACCATGGTCAACGCGTAGGTGTAGCCGGATCTACTTGGAGTTAGTTTTACATGGTCCAAAGCTACTATTTCCAGAGGTTGTTTTGTCACGATGGGATGGAGCTGTGATTTCTGGCTCTGTAAGTCCTTTCTTCTCAGGCCGCAGGGTTTACAATTCTTACACCATCTTTCAATGGATGTCCGCATGCCGACCCAAAAGAATCTATCTCTCAGTAGCATTTCTAGCTTCTTCCACCCGAAGTGACCAGTCTGTGTCACGCTGGAAGTGGGAGAGACACTCAGCGTAGGATAACGACGGGGGGGGGGAATAAGGAGTCCCTAAAGCTATGGGCACAAGAGGGAGAGGGTGACCCCTAGTCTTACTGGGGCTGACCCTGTCTGCCCTAACGTCCCTATACAGTTTCCTCAACTGTCGCCGACCACGAACCTCGTCCCTCTCTGATCCTAGCACTACCTTATCTAGGGATCAGATGGAGAGGTTCACTAGACCCCTCCACTAACAACTAAAGACAAACACCAGGAAAAACAGACAATGGGGAAAGAAAACACTTATCTTGCAGCAGAGCACAGCAACCTCCACAACCTCAGCTTCTGCTGGAGCAAGGATAATGAGTGCACAAGGAAATATCACCTGCACCGAGGGAGGGCAATGAAACTCCTTATAAAGGTGGGAAGAACCTGCTGGGTCCTAGACACCCACACTACTGGTGGAGAAACCAGACCGAGCACAAGACCTTCCCAGCCGTCTCCCCTTGATAGGGAGATCTTATCATACCTTCTCTCCATCTACACAGAAGGTAAATGCCCCTGAAAGACGGACCATCCTCAAACATTATGGCTGATTGGCCAAACGCTGGGATCGTCTGCGCGTGGCCTCTACCCTGTCATCCGTGCCACCCGTGACAGTCTGGTTGTGATAGGCGTTCGAGAACACATGTATTTCTGATTTTGGCACGATAATTTGCCAGGCCATCTTGTGTGTTCTTGGGTTGATGTACCTCCGACAAAGCTTCCCTTGGTATATGAAGAGCTTGCTCTGCTCACTCCACAGATGTTTGGCTTCAGATTGGGGATTTTCTGGCAGCTTCGCCGACTCCTGGGTGATCAGTTGTTTTATTAGACTGACAGCCGGGTCATTGTCTTGCACCTGTTCCCAACCGAAGTGGGGCAACGGGTTCACTATTCTTGCAGGAGAGTCTTGATGGGTTTGCTGGCACAGAGTTACTCTTACTTGATGGAAGGCAGGTAACTCCACTTCTTCCAGCTTGTCTTCATCTACACTCTCTACTGACAGGTGAGGCATTCTGGATAAGGCGTCTGCGTTTCCATTCTGGTGCCCAGCCCGGTACTTGATGGTGAATTGGTAGTTGGAGAGTCGGGCCATCCATCTTTGCTCCATGGATCCCAACTTTGCAGTTTCCAGGTGGGTCAGCGGATTGTTATCCATGTAGGCTGTAAATTTGCTAGAGGCCAGATAGTGTTTGAACCTCTCGGTGACCGCCCAGACCAAGGCCAGGAATTCCAGCTTAAAGGAACTATAGTTCTCTGGGTTCCTCTCTGAATGGCAGGTTGTAGTCCGGGTAAGCAAGGATTTCTTCTCCTCTCAGGGCATCTTTCATCGTCTGGAACGCTTCCTCTTGTTCCTTACCTCACTTCCACAGAGTATCCTTAGGCTTACCCTTCGTGGGTTGGGCCTACTAGGAGGTCTTGCAGGGGAGCAGCCTTCTTGGTGCACTCCTTCATGAACCTCCGGTAGTAGCCCACCAAACCCAAGAATTGACGTACTTCCTTTTAAGGTCTTGGGTTCTGGCCATTCTCTGATTGCTGTCACCTTGTCTGGATAAGGGGCCACGCCTTCAGCACTGACTATGTGTCCCAGGTACTGTAGTCTTGGCTTGAACAAGTGACATTTTGATGGTTTTAGCTTCATTTCGTATTTGGCCAGAGCTTTAAACACCTCTACTAGATGAGTGACGTGTTCCCCGTAGGTCTTGGAGTACACAATCACATCATCCAGGTAGAGCAGTACCGTCTCGAAGTTCTTATGTCCCAGGCAACTTTTCATCAGCCTTTGGAAGGTTCCGGGTGCATTACATAGTCCGAAGGGCATGCTGTTGAATTCACATAGGCCAATAGGTGTCGTGAATACCGTCTTCTCACGGTCTTCCTCGGCTACGGACACCTGCCAATACCCACTAGTGAGATCTAAGGTGGAAAAGTAATTGGCAGACTTCAACGCAGCTAAAGATTCCTCTATACGAGGTAACGGGTAAGCATCTTTGTGTGTTATGCGGTTTATTTGCCTATAGTCTACACACATTCTCATACTGCCATCCTTTTTCCTGACTAGGACTAAAGGGGCTGCCCAGGGACTACAACTATCTCGTTTAACCCCTGCGTCCTTCATATCCTGTAGCATTTCTTTGGCTTTTTGATAATGTGCAGGTGGGATAGGCCTGTACTGCTCTTTGATTGGTGGATGTGTACCTGTGGGGATGTGATGTAACCCTTTTATCCTACCGAAGTCAAGTGGATGCTTACTAAAGACTTGTTCGAATTCTTGAACTACCCGGTACACACCTTGCTTTTCATACACAGGAGTGGTGTCAGTTCCGACATGGAGCTGCTGGCACCAGTCCTCCAGTGGCCCAGTTGTTTGATCAGGTTTTGCCCCTTTAATGTAGGGCACGGGTCCCACTGTTTGGATCTCGTTTTTGCTAACTGTGTACAATTTAGCAACGGTGGTATACCTGGGTAATTTAACCTCCTCACTGCCACAATTTAAGATGTGAATAGGTAATCTCCCATTGTGTACGCCCACCACACGCCTGGCTGTCAACAGTGTAGGTCTGTGCTCAGTGCTGACGGGCTCCACTAATGCTTGATAGTCCTTCCCTCTCAGACCCATAGCTGCTCTACACCAAATCATCATTTTACTCATTGGGGGGAATCACAATAGGCAACGGGTCTGTCACATGTGCAGTACCAATTTCACCACCTGTAATTGTTACCTGTTGATAGTGTAGGATGGCTCTGATCTCACGCTGGAGGATCTTCCTTTGACCAGCAAAGACAAGACTTCCTCCATGCAATTGCTAACAACATTAGTGCCTAGCATTATATAAGGATCATTAGCATTACTGGCTTCTGCTACTTCAAGGACCCCCTGGTTTTGCAATTCTACCCTTCCCACCTTTATTGGCACTTCCTTATCTCCCATTACGGTAATTGGTTCACCGTTAGATACATTAAGGGTAAAGTCTAGATCAGGCTGTTTCAGTTCTGCATCAGCCCAATACTTCTTATAAAGGATATAGGGAATGGTGGTCACCTGTTACCCGGTGTCCAGCAGAGCAGGTGTCGGCATGCCATCCAGTACAATGAACAGAAACGGCCTCTGTCCGATGAAGATCTTGTACCAGGTGACTGGGCCCTGTTGATCTAATCCTGAGGTTTTTCCCCAACCCCCAGGGACTGCCCGTTTAAAGGACAGCTCCTGGCGAGGTGACCGGTGTGGTTACAGCGGCGGCAGATGGGTTCCCCAGTGGAGCTGTAGCGGTCGGTGGTTCTTCCTTGGTACACTGTGGCTTGCTTCCCTCGCATCCAGGGTACATCCTCTGGGTGGTCGGCAAGTTGAATAAGCGGCTGAGGTTGGGGCTGGGGTCTTGGCGCTGGCTGATTGCTTTGCTGCAACTGCAGAGCGTCCATTAGCTTAGTGATGTTCTTGTTCATTTGGCGCATCTCAGCATGCACCTCAGCTCTCAGGGAATCATACTTGTTAGGCTGCTTTCGCATTGCGGATTTTTCAAATCCGATGCTGTCCAATCAAAATCGGACAGCATCGGATCCGAATTTGACCCCATGCAGCCCTATGGGCATTGGACCGAATCGGATGTGCACTAAATGCCATCCGATTTGGTCCGATCCGATTCTGTCCGATTTTTTAATCGGTGCAAAAATCGGAGCCTGCTCCGATTTTTGCACCGAAAATAAAATCTGACAGAATTGTATCAGATCAAATCGGATGGCATTTAGTGCACATCCGATCCGACCCGATCAATTTAACATGGGGCCCTATGGAGAAGGGTCCGAGGAAACATCTGATGTCTCCTCGGACCCGATTTTACTGTACTGAGCATGCACAGTACAGTAAAACTTCTCCAAACAGGAAGGAAGGGGTTAAAAAAAATAAAAAAAGTTTATGCTCACCTCACCCCGAGCCCCCGCCGTCTCCTGCCGTCTTCCTGCAGGCTCCCGGTGGCTCCCGCAGGCTCCCGGTGTCTGCAGAGGTCTTCTTCTGCTGTATAGGACCTGCAGTGATGTCACAGTCATGTGACCGCGGGTTACCATGGTGGAACCTGCTGTCACGTGACTGTGACATCACCGCAGGTCCTGTACACATGAAGAAGACCTCTGCAGCCACCGGGAGCCTGCGGGAGCCACCGGGAGCCTGCTGGAAGACGGCGGGGGCTCAGGGGGAGGTGAGCATAAACTTTTTTTTATTTTGCCCGGAGGCTACGATTGTATGCCGGAATCGGATGCCTATTTGGCATCCGATTTCAGGCATCAAAAGGGAGCCGATGCTGTCCGATTTATATCGGACAGCATCGGCTCCCTAAAAATCGTTATGTGAAAGTAGCCTTAGGCTGAGCAGATTGAACATTGTGCGTGGTTGTAGACACGAGTAATGGTTCCGGGGCAGCTTGCGCCTCACCACTGCACCACCTTTTAATAGCAGCTTCATGGGTCTCTACCGGCCATAAACCTTTGATGGCCATCTCCTTCAAAGTATTAAAGTCAGCTTCAGGATAGCTCAATGACCACCAACGTACAGTCTTACTGTCCTCGGGGGATAGCAGTCCCCGAGTGAATTGTTCAATGAGGAGCTTGTTTTCGTCGGATACACTGGTGGGGCTGACATGTTTAAGGGCGCGCAACGCTTCTTCCAGATGCCAGGCATAAGCTATTATATCATCTCCCGGCCTCTGACAGCAGTGATGGAAGCGCATGCGTATATCAGCCTCATTGCACTCCTCGAAGGTAGCTCTCAGTTTATTAAATATAGCAGATGCTGATCTGCGTTCAGCAACAGACCAGGACGCACTCTCTTTCTCTGCTGCGCCAGTTAACTATCCGAGTACCACAGCAGCACGATGTTGACCGGTCATCGCATACATATCTAGGACGCTATTGATTTTTCGCTTAAACTCATCCAGCGTATCAGGGCGGCCATTATACTGGGGCAACCACTTGGCCCCCGAGATGTATGGGAGTGACATCAGCATTATTGGGCGATTGCGCCCGGTGCGCTGGTGGCGCTGGCAGTGCTAACGGAGGCAGCCATAGGTCCTTCGGTGTAGTTCCTAGGGTCAGCGAATGCACAATTGTCGTCGCTGAAGGAGGCCGACATGTTGGAGGCCCCCTAGTGAATTACAGCCAGTTTTTAAAGAGTTAAACAGTTCGGGAGTTCCCGGACCAGGCCGCGGCGCTCGAGAATGCTCGGCTGAGCGAGGTGTGGGCTTCAGTTTCTCGCTCTACGGGCCGGCACGCCCCCTTTCTTCCCGCTCTTTGGCGCAGTAATGGCGGCGTAGTTTAAACTGTCACTTAATACAGTCAAAAACACGGCACACAGTACCCGGTAATACCGGGCACGGGATCCTGTTCGTGAACGCCAGAAAAGATATGTCAAGCCCAGGCTTTGGGGTACTCGGGTATCAGTTTCCAAGGGGTATCGCTCCTGCTGTGTCATGGGGAGTGGTGGCCGCACCTGATCCTGGTCCTGGGTATATCTTCAAAAAGGGGTGATTATTTATAGGGGATTTTATATATACAGTTTGTCGTGATGCCACCAGTACCTGCTGTGGAAACCCAACTGTGCATTAGAGAAGTCTGTGGATACCTGGGTGAGCAGGGCGCCACACTAGCCATGGGGTAGCTCCTTGCGGAGAACACCATAACCACCATATTAGGTGACCCTTTCAGTCAGTATCCAGCTCTTTACGAGTTTAAAGATATGACAAGTGAATATCAATGCCAGGTGTTTGTCTACAAACAGCTGTTTCAGGGTGTTGCCCCTCATCATTCTGGCTAGGTGGGAGCAATGCCTAGTAGACCAACATCACGAAGCATTCACTGATCTCAGGGAGACCAGTCAAACACTGCGGGCAGCCGCCTATAGCGCTCAACACAGTTGCATTGCCCACTGGGAATTATGAATATGCAAATAGAGACTGTGGAGCCTCGTTTAGGAGTCTTCATCAATGGAAACCTTAATGCCACTGGATATCTGAAATTGCTATATGTTGATATGTTGCCCTCTTTATGCACTGAAGATGGCACGATTAATGAGTTTTTCCAACAAGCTGGTGCACCACCACATTATGGGTGTGAGATCCAAGCATTCCTACATGAACAGGTTCCTGGAAAGTGGATTGGTCATTGGCCAGTTGAATGGCCACCAAAGTTTCCCGATCTGATCCCCTTTGTCTTTTAACTTTGGGGTCATCTCAAGGCAATTGTCTATGCTGTGACGATACGAGATGTGCAGCATCTGAAACAACGGATACTGGAAGCCTGTGCTATCATTTCTTCTGCGGTGTTGCTACTAGTGTGTCAAGAGTGGGAGAAAAGGGTTGCATTGACAATCCAACACAATGGGCAGCACTTTGAACACATTTAATAAGTGGTCATAAACTTGTAAATAACTCATGAAAGAATAAAGCTATGTTAAAACCAAGCACACCATTGTTTTTCTTATGAAATTCTCAATAAGTTTGATGTGGCACATGATCCTCTTCTCATTGAAAAAAATAAAGTTGGATCTAAAATGGACGACTTCAAAATTGCCGCAATGGTCACCCCCCATCTGGAAAAGTTTTCCCTTTCCCATATACTAATGTGCCACAAACAGGAAGTTGATATCACCAACCTAATTTTATTTAGGTGTGTCACGAAGACTTAGTCAGGACCTGCAGCTCTCTGGCGCCCCCTTAGCCTGCTAGCCAAATCCGGTATTGCCAGAGGATAAGGAAAGAGCCCAGCTGCCCTAATTTATGTTGTCTACTGCGGCACGTGATGTGACAGGATGTATATATACCACCAGTTCCTGCTAGGAATGTATGTATACCTCGATCCAATCACCCTCAGGCGCACAATATCACATAAATACAAAAATTATGCTGCCACTATCGATCTCTTACAGGTAGATCGGTAACCTGTATGAAGGCACAAAACGAATAGTAAGATTGTGAGAGCTCGCTCATAGAACAAGGAGATTGAGACTAGTAAATTATAATATTTTACTCCCAAAGATGACAGTGATAATATAAAAGATTTAAAAGATATTACATAAGAGACAATTTACATGTATGCATAAACAGTTATAAAAATAAAAGTAATAAAAGAGAACTTGCCAGACCTAGCCACGCATGGAGAAACTTAGATCCGGTGGGGAGGGGGCAGCTCCCCAGAAAGGTGTGATTCCTCCACACAGCTGTAGCCTTGCTATGTCCGTGCCCCTGGGTGGAATCACCCAAAAATGGCTTCTCTGGTTCTATTAGAGGGCAGAGAACCTGTGGCCCCCCTTGTAGAGTTATCACTCCTTGGTGGGATGGTCCTCTGAGACCTCCTCTCTCACCATGCTTAATAAATCTTCAGTCTTCATATCTGGGGATGGGGTGGGCCCACATCCATGATATACATCTCATGTTTACTTTCATGTAATTCTGAGAATATTGATACCAAATATGACCTATGTATGAGGTTCAGAAAGCGAAAATTCATTTCCCAGGTTCCTGAGTGTTACATAGATATACAAGACATATCATTAAATTCACAAATCGGTGAATAATGGGTCTTCTTAAATCTGACATTCACAAAACTATCTTTCAAGACAAAGAACCTTTGAGCGGGAAAGATACAACTTTAACTCAGCTCCAGGTATTTATTGCTCTGCAGTCGTAAAAGTTGGATAGGGGAGGGGGAGAGAGAGTGGGGGGTTGCATGAATTGGATCTATGTAACTCACTCACAAATCAAAAGGGTGGAGAGATGAGTGAGCTAGCTTTGGCTGACTCTTCGAGCATCTTAAAATAATGAACAATATTCATACATTCATGACACCTCCCCCTTTTTGATGGCGCTATGGCAGAATGACTTCTGAACCTTCTGACATGCGCTGATGGGGGATCTCTCCTTCTACCTGGACCCCATAGGACCTTCTTCGATTCAGGTTCAAAGACGGGGGTCTCTGCGAGGCCTTCCAGCACCTCACGACTGTCATTTGCTGGTATGACCGTCTGAATCCCCTGGCTAGAGATAGCCAGAAAGGGCGCGGAAGCCCCGACCTCACAGGAACCATCTTGGACCTGTTCTGGGTTAGCAGGTGGTCTTGTTATTTCTCTACCGACTGAGGACCCAGAATGCAGTGCGGTCTCTGCATTCCCAGTACTCAGTCTGCGGGCGAGAGAACTTCGGAAGGCCATCTCTCCGGGAAATAACGCCACTCTCTCAGTTGCCTGGCTGGCCAGCGACCCAGTTTTCCCATCACCCTGACGAGCCGTGGACTGGGACTGCCCCTTAACTTGACAGGGTATTGGGACTGCCATTTCGCCTTTTTGACAGGAGAGGGATTCTGCTTTTCCATCTCCCTGGCAGACCAAGCGTACCAGTGTTCCATCCGGACAAGCCAGGGGTACCTCTTTCCCATGGTCCTGAACAGCAGGGAGGCCTGTCTTCCAATCAGTCGGATAAACAATGGGCCCGATCTCCCTATCGTCTAGGCCGACTGTGGAGCACGGTCTCTCACTACTCTGACCAGATATGGAGGCTGCTCCTCCATCGCCCTGACAGGCAGTGAGCACATCTTTCCCATCAACCGGACAGATTATGGGCTCTGTGTTCCCATCCTCATGCCCAGTTGGAGAAAGCACATTGCGTTCTTCTGGTGATCCCTCGGGATCCCTGCTAAGGATGAAGCAGCTTGAACCCGCCAAGTCACAGTCTGTTGTAACACAGGCAGGTGGCACGTAACCACCGCTCTTGTGGTTGCCATGCCCACCTCCGTCTCCCTTAGCAACAAGTTCCATGAACTGGAGGGAACCCTCAGCGATGCCAGCTTGTGGCGTGGCATGGCTAAGTCCTCCTCCACCATGAGGCCCATCACGCTGTGATGCCTCAGGACCAGCACTTATCATGGGGCAGCTACCCACGTCCCTGTCACAGTCTGTCGTGACACTGGCACGCTGCATGAGGCCATGTTCCCCAGGGTCCTCATCTCTGCCACCATCTACCTTAGCAACCAATGTTGCACCGTGGAGGGAACCCTCAGCGATGCCATCTCGTGGCATGACATCACTGAGTTCTCCTCCACCACGAGGTCCATCACGCTGTGATGCCTCCTGATCAGCACTTATCATGGAGCAGCTAGCACCTGCCATGTCACAGTCCGTCGTGACCTTGGCAGGTGGCACACAACCACTGGTGTTGTGGTTGCCATGCCTGCCTCCATCTCCCTTAGTGCTGATTCCTGCTACCTTCATGGGATTTTCAGTAATATCACCCTGCAGTGTGATATCACTGAGTTCCCTAACACCAGGATTTACTTTATAACCAGGCAACACATTGACATTTCCCTGCCCATCATCAACATTGACATTTCTCTGCACATCATTAACATTGACATTTCTATGCACGTCGTCAACATCATCATCAACATCATTACCATTCACATTATCAACATTGACATTACCCTTCACATTATCAACATTGACATTACCTGACATATCAGACCTGGGAGGGTTATCAGGAACATAATGTGCAACCAACCGCCCCAAATCTATTCCCAACAACACATTGGTGGAGAGATTCTTGGTAACTCCAACCTTTCTCCACCCTCTTCCCACACCCCAGTCCAGATAAACTCGGGCCATGGGCAAGGATCAGCGCTCACCCCCAATACTGGTTACAGTCAGTGTCTTTCCAGGGATGAGTTCATGATGATACACGTATTCATGGCGGATGAGGGTTCGTTCTGCGCCAGAGTCCCTGGGCCCCACAGTGATGGTGTTACCCACCGTGACTGACTGCAAGTTCTCCCGGGAACTCCCACCCGCACTACCCACCAAATAAATAGCACCACTAAGCCCTGGGGCCTCAGATGAGGGGTTCTTCTTCTGCCTCTTCAGACATGTGGTGCTCACATGTCCCGGTTGTCCACAGGTAAAGCACTTGCGTACGTCAGCTGTCAGCCAAGTGCTGGCAGCTGGGACAGGGCCTCCGGAAGGTCGGCTGGTAGGGGTAGGGACGATGGTCAATGTCAATGACTTACCCCCTTTTCCGTTGGTGACAACTGGCTTCCGCACCTCCGGTCTCTGATTGGTCTCGTAGGTGTCTGCGATCTGCGCTGCTTTGTTTGCATCTGGTTGCTCCCTATCCATCACGAACTGTCGCACCTCAGTGGGGCAAAGATGCAGGAACTGGTCTTTCACCATCAGATCCTTTATCTGCTCAAAGGTGGTCGCTTCCAGTCCTTGGATCCACTGCTCAAAGTTTGTTCTGAGCCCGTGCACCACATCACTGTAGCTGTCGTGTGGTCCACGCTGGAGGTTCCGGAACTTTCTGCGGTACACCTCAGGAGTCAGCTGGAACCTCTGCATTAGAGCCTTCTTAATGGCCTCATAATCCCCATCTAGTTCTCGAGGAAGAGCCACAAACGCCTCTAGCGCTTTTTCTCTCAGAGTTGCGATTAGGTACGGGGCATACTGTTCACTCGGCAGCTGGTACTGTAAACAAGTCTTTTCAAAACCCCTCAGAAAAGTGTCCAGGTCACCTTTGTCATCCAGCACAGAAAAATGCTCTGGACGGGGCTTGAAGGTGGTTGAACTAGTAGATTCACAGTTCTGTGGGGTGGATGACTGCCTTCCCAGCTGGGCCATCCGCAGGTCGTGGTCTCTCTGAGCTTGGGCCTGCCGCACTGCAGCCTCTTGATCGGCTTGTGCTCACCGCTCTGCAGCCTCCTGGTATTGCTGAATGAGCTGCAGACGTCCTTGATAATCCTCAGCGGGACTGTGCTGTAAGGCCAGTTGCAGATAGGGGTCCACGCTGCCCTGGTCGCTGATGCGGCGTGGGTCTACAGGTGGGACCTTTGCAGGTACACCTTCTAGGACTTGGCTCACATCCACAGGTAGGGCCTCAGCAGCACCATCCATGCTTTGACTGACCTCTGCAGTCGGGAGTTGTGCAGCAGCACTGACAAGGCTTTGGCTGGCCTCTCCATTCTCTGGGCCGAGGTGACGAGCTTGCTCTACTTCTAGTTGTGTAAGCTCTGCGACCATTTCTTCTCTGCCATTGGGGTCAATGCCTTTGGTCGTATATATTCCAGCTAGAACGTTCCTTTTCTGCTGGTTGTACCAGTGCTCTCCAACCAAGACCATGATTTCCAAGCACAAAACAAAAAAAATAGGATAGAAAGCAAAGAAGGGGAGGGGTAACTGCTACACATACAGTATTGTCTCAGATATATTAAACACTGAGTTCGATCTTCAAAACTTTTGTGCAGAGTTCTTGTAAGAACTGTGCAAGTTTTTAGTGAGAGGAATGATTGCTCAAACCAGATCACTAATGTTCTGCCACCAATTGTCACAAAGACTTAGTCAGGACCTGCAGCTATCTTGCGCCCCCTTAGCCTGCTGGCCAAATCCGGTATTGCCAGAGGATAAGAAAGGAGCCCAGCTGCCCTAATTTATGTTGTCTACTGTGGCACGTGATGTGACAGGATGTATATATACCACCAGTTCCTGCTAGGAATGTATATACACCTCGATCCAGTCACCCTCAGGCCCACAATTTCACATAAATAAAAAAATTATGCTGTCACCACCGATTTCTTGCAGGTGGATCGGTAACCTGTATGATAGCGCAAAACGAACAGTGAGGTCGTGAGAGCTCGCTCATAGAACAAGGAGATCGAGACTAGTAAATTATAATATTTTACTCCCAAAGATGGCAGTGATTATATAAAAGATTTACAAGATATTACATAAGAGACAATTTACATGTATGCATAAACAGTTATAAAAATAAAAGGAATAAAAGAGAACTTGCCAGACCTAGCCATGCATGGAGAAACTTAGATCCGGTGGGGGGGCAGCTCCCCAGAAAGGTGTGATTCCTCCACACAGCTGTAGTCTTCCTATGTCCATGCCCCTGGGTCGAATCACCCAAAAATGGCTTCTCTGGTTCTATTAGAGGGCAGAGAACCTGTGGCCCCCTTCGTAGAGTTATCACTCCTTGGTGGGATGGTCCTCTGAGACCTCCTCTCTCACCATGCTTAATAAATCTTCAGTCTTCATATCTGGGGATGGGGTGGGCCCACATCCATGATATACATCTCATGTTTACATTCATGTAATTCTGAGAATATTGATACCAAATATGACCTATGTATGAGGTTCAGAAAGCGAAAATTCATTTCCCAGGTTCCTGAGTGTTACATAGATATACAAGACATATCATTAAATTCGCAAAACAGTGAATAATCTAAAAATCTGACATTCACAAAACTATCTTTCAAGACAAAGAACCTTTGAGCGGGAAAGATACAACTTTAACTCAGCTCCAGGTATTTATTGCTCTGCAGTCGTAAAAGTTGGATAGGGGAGGGGAAGAGAGAGAGTGGGGGGTTGCATGAATTGGATCTATGTAACTCACTCACAAATCAAAAGGGCGAAGAGATGAGTGAGCTAGCTTTGGCTGACTCTTCGAGCATCTTAAAATAATGAACAATATTCATACATTCATGACAAGGTGTATCCATATAAATGGCCTACCCTGTATTATGGCTAAGCCTGCATGCATGGCACAGGGACTGGAATAGGGCCTGACCCAGCATTTGAAGGTTAAACATTGGTGAGTAACAGGGCAATGAGAGACAGGCTGGTGGTCTGGAGGGGTTCATACCTCATGCAATAGCTCAAACAGATTTTCTGCTCAGCCACATTCAAGTGGCACAAATATCAGTTTCATAAAATACTACTGTATGAAATATTGAGGTGGGTCAGTGACAGGTGTAGGTCTAGTGCATCGGGGCTCTGATACCTCATGCAACAGCTCTGTCAGGAAAATATGAAAAATATCTTTCAGTTTACTAGAAACACAACTAGAGCTTACACACTACTCCGCCTCCTTCATGATTCTGCAAGACACATCTTCTGTCTTTCTACCTCTCTCTGTAACTTCCCCCTCACTGCCCCTCCTGTCAGGTATTTTATTAGCCCAAGCTATTGACAACTTGGAGGAATGCTGAGTTTTTTGCCCTGCCAAGCTTTACAACTGAATGTGTTTTTTTCCCCCAAAATCCAGGCTACAAGCTCTTTGTCTTTCAGCCACAAACCGTTAAAGTCACATTTAATAATATATATTAGTGGCACAATTACATAAATCAGATTTTATGGGTGCACACGAGTGGGCACTCGCACAGCATTATTTTGCCTTCGAGGGAGAGTATTAGAAACCTGGGAAATTAATTTCTGTACATCCACAAGTCACAGACATACCATGTTTGGTCTCAAGACAAGTTTGGACCCTCAAGAACAAAGATATGGACAAAACTAGGAATTGATAGTTTTCAGAATCAGTTATACCTCATCCTTACGGCCCATTTCTGTGAGATCAGCAGGGTGTGACTTCAAATAGTATAAAAGTAGGTACCTGAAAATGGGATGGCATTCAGTGGCACGGAGAGACAGCCTAACATTATGCTGGGGTCTGGATCTTGCCTATGGGATCTTTTTCCACGTCTGGTGCAGTGTGGATTCCAGCATACAGCTGAACCCTTCTTCACATATCAAGTAAGCAGACTGTAGGTTCAGTAGTCTTAGTTTATTGGTGCGATGATATGAAGATGTATATAGCAATGCACATGGCGATACACTTGGAGTGGTAAAAACTACAAAATACAAATAGTCTCAGTCAGTACTGGGTACATCACAGAAACCAGCACAGTGATAAAATAACACAGGAATAGAGATGAGCGAGTGCTAAAATGCTTGGGTGCTCGAAGCTCGGGCCGAGCATCCCAAGACACTCGTGTACTCTGCCCGAGCACCGAGCCCAATGTTATCCTATGGGAGACCCGAGTATTTTTCTGACATGACCCCCGGCAGCATGGAAAAACCCTAAAAATGTCACAAAAATATCAGACCAGTGCTGAAATGATATGGGAACAGCATGGGAAAGAACCCTGGAAGCATTTCAGACCCCAAGGTCACTGATGTCAACAATGTTGTCAGACTATTACGCCACTTTTACGGACTGTCAAGAAAACGTTACAAAATGAAAGATTAAAAAAAAAAAAATTGTGTGGCACTCCCATACCCCTGAGAAGAGACGTAAATGAAGGCCTCTTTAAATAATGTGCCCATTATAAGGAACTGGGTCTTTTGTAGTAATGCCCTAGGCAGGGAAGCCAAAAATTGTGTGGCACTGTGATGCCCCTGGATAGAGACGTGCATGAGGGCCTCTTTAAATGATGTGCCCATTGTAAGCAAGTGTGTCTGTTGTAGTATTTCCCTAGGCAGGGAAGCCAAAGGTTGGGAGGCACCAAGATGCCCCTGCATAGAGGCGTGCATGAGGGCCTTTTCAAAAAATGTGCCCATTGTAAGCAAGTGTGTCTTTTATAGTCATAAGAAAATGTAGAGACGATCCAGTGGCATGCTTCATATTCCTTTTATTGTGAAATCATAAAATAATCACAGCGCACAGGGGGTGCAGCTGGACACGTTTCGGAGGAACTAGTCTCCCTAGTCATCATATGAGTATATTGGCTGCAGGTCTCCCCTCCCCCCTTCCTGCAATCAGTATCTTTTTTAGTATTGCTCTAGGCATGGAAGCCAAAAATTGGGAGGCACCAATATGCCACTGGATAGAGGCGTGTATGACGGCCTCTTTAAATGATGTGCCCATTGTAAGCAAGTGTGTCTGTTGTAGTATTTCCCTAGGCAGGGAAGCCAAAGATTTGGAGGCACCAAGATGCCCCTGGATAGAGACGTGCATGAGGGCCTTTTTAAATAATGTGCCCATTTTAAGTAGGTGGGTCTTTTGTAGGATTGCCATAGGCAAGGAAGCCAAAAATTGTGTTGCACTTCAATGCCCCTGGATAGAGACGTGCATGAGAGCCTTTTTCAATAATGTGCCCATTTGAAGCAGTTGGGTCTTTTGTAGGATTAAATTGAGAGGCATTGCGATGCCCCTGGGAAGAAACATGGAGGAGAGCCTCTAAAAATTGTTCCCATTACAAAGGAGCGGGTCTCCTGTACTTGTAATGCCCATTCTGCAAGCATGGACTAAAACATTTACCCCTGGGGGGAATACATGAAACTTATGCCTAACTTTTGAACAGCTAGGGTCATCATTATCATAAATATGATGTCAAAAAATTATGGTTTTGTGCCATCATGAACCATGGTCACACTGAGCATATGATGGTGGTGGATGAGGAGAAGGAGGAGCAGTACAGCAAGTAGCCAAAGACATGAAGTGTGTACCGATGTGTGGGTGTACGGAGGTGGATGGGAATCTACCGGCACAAAATTTTAATTCCGCTATCATTTGGTGATGGTGTGATGAAGTCAGGCCCAATCCAACCAATCTTCATCTTGATCAAAGTCAGCCTTTCAGCATTTTCAGTTGACAGGCCGGTGCGTTTATCTGTAACGATTCCACCTGCGACACTAAAAACATGCTCTGACAAAACGCTAGAGGCAGGGCAGGCCAGGACTTCCAAGGCGTAGAGAGCCAATTCCTGCCACGTGTCCAGCTTGGATACCCAATAATTATAAGGCACAGAGGAGTCTGGGAGCACTTTAGTACGATCGGCAAGGTACTCCCTCAGCATCTTTGCAAACTTTGCATTCCTTGTGACACTACCCCGCACCTCAGGGCCTGTGGTACGGGAGGTGCTGAGAAAAGTGTCCCAAATCTTTGAGAGTGTTCCCCTACCTCTGATGGATTGGACTTGTGCCTCTCTCTGCCGGACGCCTTGGTTGTCCACTGAATCGTGACACCTGCCGCTAGCGTTTTCAGAAGGGAATTTTTTTAATAATTCCGCGACTATGGACTTCTGGTACTGCAGCATTTTTGTAGACCTCTCTGCTTCGGGAATAAGAGAAATAAAGTTCTCTTTGTAGCGTGGGTCTAAAAGTGTCACCAACCAGTAATGCGTGTCCGCCAAGATCTTGATAACGCGAGGGTCACGACACAGGCAGCGTAACATAAAGTCAGCCATGTGCGCCAGACTGTTAACAGGCAAGACTTCTGGGTCCTCACCAACAGCATGACTGGCCATGCTAACCTCATCCTCCTCCTCCTCCTCTCCCCTGTCCTCTGGCCATCCACGCTCAACTGACGGTCTGACGGTTGTGCATGTATTACCGTCAATTCCAAATGAAAGTAGCTCCATTTCTTCATCCTCCTCGTCATAGTCCTCCAATGCACATTGGGATGAGATGAGGCTGGGATGTGTGTAATCACCCAGTACGGTTTCTTACTGCTACTCATCCTGCTCCGTCTGCAATGCATCGTCTTTGATTTTGAGCAGAGAGCATTTTAGAAGACAGAGAAGCGGGATGGTGACGCTAATGATGGCGTTATCGCCGCTCACCATCTTGGTGGAGTCCTCAAAGTTTTGGAGGACGGTACATATGTCGGACATCCATCTCCACACTTGAAGTCTTATGTGTGGAGTTTGAACCATATACCGACAGCTTAGTTGATGCTGGTACTCAACAACTGCCCTCTGCTGTTCACAAATCCTGACCAATATGTGCAGTATGGAATTCCAACGCGTGGGGACATCACACACCAGTCTGTGAGCCGGAAGCTGCAAACGCCGCAGAAAGCCGGCAAGGCTGGCAGAAGCAGTAGGTGACTTTCTGAAATGGGCACACAGGCGGCGTACTTTGATGAGCAGATCAGACAGCTCCGGGTTGGATTTAATAAACCGCTGAACCACGGTGTGGAGGGTGAAGTGGATGAAGAGGAATAGGAGGAGGAGGAGGCTGAGGAGCATGATGTGCCCGAGCTGTACTCTGTGGGTGAAACCCTGACTGAGTTAGGGCCTGCAATCCTTGGTGTCGGAAGGATGTGTTTCATCCCAAGGTCAGACTGAGTCCCGGCTTCCAGAATATTAACCCAGTGTGCCGTCAGTGAGATGTACCGGCCCTGCCCGCAAGCACTTGTCCACGTGTCCGTGGTTAGGTGGACTTTTCCGGAAACTGCGTTGTTAAGGGCACGTATGATGTTTTGTGACACGTGCTTATGTAATGCGGGGACGGCACACCAGGAAAAATTGTGGTGGCTGGAGACCGAGTAACGTGGGACAGCCGCCGCCATCAGGTTGCGGAATGCTTCCGTCTCCACCAGCCTAAAAGGCAACATTTCCAGCACAAGCAGTCGCGAAATGTGTGCATTTAGAACTTTGGCATGTGGGGCGTATTTGCGTTCCAAAGATTAGGGTATGGATACCTGAACGCTGCGCTGGGACAAGGACGTGGCTGATGATGGGGCTACTTCTGCTTTTGCAAGTACAGGTGAAGGACAGGAGGCATCTTCGCCTGCAGTATGGACAGGGGATTGGCTTGCACGCACAACAGTGGAAGACGCAGCTGTGTCAACCGCAGACAATGCTCCTGTACTCTGCTGTACATCCCACAAAGTTGGGTGCTTTGCTGCCATGTGCCTGATCATGCTGGTGGTGGTCAGGCTGCTAGTTTTGCTACCCCTGCTGATGCTGGCATGGCAGGTCTTGCAAATGGCCTTTTTCGAATTATCTGCAGACACCTTAAAAAACAGCCAGATTCGGGAAGACCTAGCAGTTATACTGGCATCATCACTTGTGTTGTTGTTCCGGGGAATGGTTGCCTGCCTTCTGCCTGAGGACAAATAATCAAGGTGTCCAGATGATTGAGCGCTCCCAAGGAGATTTACCTTATGATAAGGACACTGACTCTTTTTTCCTTCTTGGAGATTTATTTCAAAGGGCTTCACAGTAGTAAATAGTCATAAAAGTCATAAAAGCATAATTAAAACAACGCGTTTCGGCTATAAATGTCATAAAATAGCCTTCCTCAGGTATATCTCTGGAGGATAGCAGCAGCATACCAAGGAGACAAAGACCCCCGTAAGACCCCCAGTGGGTTGATATGCGAAGAAACAAGACACAATAAAGGTGAGTTCTCTTGCCCAGTGTACTTCTGAGAAATATTGTACTTTTACATTTAGATCGGCGCCTGTTTTCTCGCTCCCCACCCTTCTCTGACCTACAGCCTCGAGGTCTATTGTGTGCAATTCTGCCTGAGGACAGCACCCTGCTTCTTCCGGCCTGTTGTGATGCTACGCCTAACTTCCCCTGTGCACTGCTGTCCTCGCTCTGCATGTCCTCCTGCCTGGTTGGGTCAGTTACTGGATCATCCACCACGTCGTCTTCCACTTCCGCACCCTGGTCCTCCTCCTGACTTTCTGACAATTGTGTCTCATCATCGTCCACCTCTTGTTGAGACAAGTTCCCACCGTTGCCTTCGTGAGACCGTGGCTGCTCAAATATTTGGGCATCAGTACATACGATCTCCTCATGACCCACTTCAACTGGAGCTGGCGAGAGGCCATAATCTACGAATGGATAAGTGAACAGCTCTTCAGAGTGTCCAAGTGTGGGATCAGTTATGTCCGGGCCCGGGCACTCGGCATGGTGGGAGGAAGGAGGATCACGGTGTGGAATGTGTGGTCCAGTCTCACAGCTACTGACACTTGACCGTGTGGAAGACAGGGTATTTGTGGTGGTGCCAAACTGACTGGAAGCATTATCCGCTATCCATCTAACAACCTGCTGACACTGGTCTTGGTTTAATAGTGGAGTACTGCTGCGTTCACCTAGAAATTGGGACAAGAAAGTCGAGCGAGATGATTCGGGCGTTTGTCGTGGCGCAATTTGAGCTTTTACACGGGCTCGGCCTCTGCCTGCACCACCATCATGTCCACTTCCTTGTCCCTTGCCACCGGACTTGCGCATTTTCAATGTGGTGCTGACTGTATACAGCAAAATGAGTGCAAACAAGAGTTGGTTTTTAGCACGATTCTTTTGGCGTATCCTAATTTACGCTGCAACCTACAGTAGCAGCACTATCATGATAAATTAGTGCAGTTAAAAGTTGTTTTTTAGCACAAGGCTTTTGGTTTATCCTAATTTACGCTGCAACCTACAGTAGCAGCACTACAATGATAAATTAGCGCAGACAAGAGTTGGTTTTTAGCACGACCCTGAGATTTGAAACTAAGGCCCTGCAGGTGGACTAGTCAGACAAAACGCTGACTACAATAGCGAGTCTTTTGGCGTATCCTATTTTACGCTGCAGCCTACAGTAGCAGCACTACGATGATAAATTAGTGCAGACAAGAGTTGGTTTTTAGCACGAGGCTTTTGGCATATCCTATTTTACGCTGCAGCCTACAGTAGCAGCACTATGATGATAAATTAGTGCAGACAAGAGTTGGTTTTTAGCATGAGGCTTTTGGTGTATACTAATTTACGCTGCAACCTACAGTAGCAGCACTTAGATGATAAATTAGTGCAGACAAGAGTTGGTTTTTAGCACGAGTCTTTTGGCGTATCCTAATTTACGCTGCAACCTACAGTAGCAGCACTACGATGATAAGTTAGTGCAGACAAGAGTTGGTTTTTAGCATGAGGCTTTTGGCATATCCTAATTTACGCTGCAACCTACAGTAGCAGCACTACGATGATAAATTAGTGCAGACAAGAGTTGGTTTTTAGCACGAGGCTTTTGGTGTATACTAATTTACGCTGCAACCTACAGTAGCAGCACTTAGATGATAAATTAGTGCAGACAAGAGTTGGTTTTTAGCACGACCCTGAGATTTGAAATTAAGGCCCTGCAGGTGGACTAGTCAGACACAAACGCTGACTACAATAGCGAGTCTTTTGGCGTATCCTAATTTACGCTGCAACCTACAGTAACAGCACTAAGATGATAAATTAGTGCAGACAAGAGTTGGCTTTTAGCACGAGGCTTTTGGTGTATCCTAATTTGCTCTGCAACCTACAGTAGCAGCACTAAGATAATAAATTAATGCAGACAAGAGTTGGTTTTTAGCATGAGGCTTTTGGTGTATCCTAATTTACGCTGCAACCTACAGTAGCAGCACTAAGATGATAAATTAGTGCAGACAAGAGTTGGTTTTTAGCACGAGGCTTTTGGTGTATCCTAATTTACGCTGCAAACTACAGTAGCAGCACTACGATGATAAATTAGTGCAGACAAGAGTTGGTTTTTAGCATGAGGCTTTTGGTGTATCCTAATTTGAGCTAAAACCTACTCCTGTCTATAGTGAGCTAAATTAATCCCTAAAAGCACTTTTTTGGGATGGATGAGCCTGGAAACCAGCCCCAGATGTGATGCAGGCTTGTATACTGGCACAGCGAAGTTTGGTATATACCCTGCCTCCCTGCCTGCCTGTTTACAGCTCTATTAATCCTCAGAAGAACTGTTGTGGTAATTAGATTGTCAGCCCTGTGCCTACACTAGCTGAAAGGCCACAAATCTGTCCCTCAATCAGCAGCAGCTCTCCCTAAACTGACTGGCTTATGGTGCAGACTGACGAGCACAGCGCGGTCAGGTCTTATAAAGACCTGATGACGCTGTGCGACCAGCCAATCACTGTAATGCCCCAACCAACATGGCTGTGGCATTACAGTGTCTGTCAGCCAATCCCTACATGCGGGCTGGCTCTGAAAAGAGCACCAACATGCAGGGAGGTGGACCCCGAGCATAGCAAGAGTATCGCGAGATTACTCGGTACTCGCCGAGTACCCCGAGTACCGAGATATTAGTGCGAGTACCAAGTAGAGACAAGCATACTCGCTCATCTCTACACAGGAATATTCATTAAACATGATTAACTGTGGCAAGATTCATGGCAAAAGGCACAATTCTACACAGGGTTATTACCTAGCTGTAAACAGTGCAGAGAACATAAACTAAGATATAGGATTTTAGAGCATAATACACTTCTACTACACAATACTTCAGTAACAGTGGCTGCATCATGACCTGTATGCACAGATTCTAACATAAACATACAGTATGGACTACATTCCTCACCGGATTATCTAGAAAGGGGAAGTAGTTTTAAAGAGCGAGTGGGAACGAGGGAGGTGTGTTAGTGATGTGTCATTCGCGAACGAGCCCGCACATTGAGCCGGCTCTTTCATGTGAATGATAAGAGTTGGCTCTTTAAATAGAGCCAAGCAAAAGAGCCAAGTTTTTTTTTTTCCTCTGCTGGCAGCTTAATGAAGCCTGACTGTGACTCGTCTGGGAGGAGCAGTCAGGAGATAAGTGGAAGTGTAAACAAATACAAAGATCTGTGAAGTTCCTCCCAATTAACCCTAGAACGCATACCCATAGAAATCTACACATTCACGCACCTGGGGCCTTTTAGGCCCGTTTTCAATTATCATGGAATAACTAAAAAAAAATACTTTTCAAAGTTTATTGCAAAGTAAGGATGCATTCCCACTAGCGCTGGAGTCCACCAGGACGGGATTCCGTAATGGATCTGACCTCCTGGTGACCCCAGCTAAGGCTGGCGGACGCATACCTGGGGCCTCGCAGGCCTGCCAGGTTACCTGTTTTCTATTTTCTGTAAAATTACTTTAGTTAGATTTTTGAAACTCTAGGTATTCCTCAGGTATATAGTTGTTAGTAATTTCCAGTTGTTCATATATTTTTATGCTATAGGCATTTTGGTATAACAACATTTTTTTGGGAATACCCCATATTCACGCACCTGGGGCCTTTTAGGCCTGTGTGCAAATAACACGGAATAACTCAAATAAAAATACTTTTCAAAATTTATTTTACAATTGCAAAGTAAGGATGCATTCCCAGTAGCGCTGGGGTCCGCCAGGAGGGGATCCGTAATGGATCTGACCTCCTGGTGACCCCAGCTAAGGCTGGTGGAATGACTGTGCCATTGTAATTTTAGATGTCAGTAAGCTAAAAAGAAAAAAAGAAAAAGATTACAATCAGGCTTGTGCACTGTAAACAGTATGTGATAAGACTCTTTGTTAGGGTCCCAGCACACCAAGCGATATAAAGCAGTAAAGTGCAGCCCCCCTCCTCTTACCTCCAACAGATCACTTTCTTGTAATGCAGTAGAAGCCTCTGGTTTTGGAGCTCAGAAAGTTTCTATTTCCAGACAAAAGAAAGCTGACTTCTTCCTCCAAAGCTCCAGCAATTAGGACAAAAAGACCTGTGATGAGGTCAGAGACACATGACTTTGTGAGGGAGCCTCCCTTCCAAGATCACATGACCATGTTGTCATGCAGAATCCACACTCTTCCCAGAGTCATAAAAGTTCTTCCCCAGCAACAATACAGACAAAAAGACTGAATATCACATGTAAACCTAGTACGGGCATAAAAGGCCCCAGGTGCGTGAATATGGGGTAGTCCCAAAAAAAGGTTGTTATACTGAAATGTCTGTAACATAAAAATATATGAATAACTGGAAATTACTAACAACTATATACCTGAGGATTAAATAGATTTTCCAAATTCAAACTAAAGTAATTTTACAGAAAATAGAAAACAAGTAACCTGGCGGGCCTGCGAGGCCCCAGGTATGCGTTCTAGGGTTAAATATATACACACACATTGTTGTGTCTTCCTTAGGGCAGTGGGCACATGACCACCAGTGAATGATGTCCTAAGGTTAAGTTTCCTGGAATCATCTGGCATATGGTCTGTGTAGGAGGAGAGGCAGCTTGTTTGTTATTATCAATGATCATCTTCTCAAAGTCTTAGGATTCAGGAACACTACAGCGGTAGAATAGACCTGTTGTTGGGTAAATAATATCATTTTAGGAAAAACGTGGAGAGGTGTAGGTGCAGCTTCAATAATTGTATAAAGTCAGTAATAGGAAGTCAGCACTTAGTGTCCACTGTTCAGTGTATACACAGAACAGATGGCCTACCTGACATGACTGTTTAACCCTTTAAGGTTTTTTTCTTCTGGTGTAAAAAAAAGAGAAAATCATTGACAAAATGTTATGTCTCCATCTCTTCAATGTTTAGTGGAAGGTGCTGTGTGAGGGCTAGGTTTCTTTTGTTGTTTTTTGTTGTGGTAACCACAATATATATTGTTTTACTAGTTTGGTGTACTTACTACATACAACATACTGATTCGCTTTTTTATGCATTTTTCTGTGGAGTTGTGGTGCAACCAAAAAATCCACAATTCTAGCAGTTAAGACTTTTTTTTCTATTTTAATAGTCATAAATCATATTAATTTTGGATTTAAACAGATCTGACTTCTGCACACATAGAGATACAGCATAATGCAGCCTCATATTCCTCCATATAGTATAATGCAGCCTTATGATTCTCCATATAGCATAATGCAACCCCTCATAGCCCTCCATATATTATAATGCACCTCATAGTCCTCTATATAGTATAATGCACCCCTATAGTCCTCCATACAGTATAATGCAGCCTCATAGTTCTTCATATAGTGTAATGCGCCCCCATAGCCCTCCATATAGTATAATACAGCTTCACCGCCCTCCATATAGTACAATGTACCCTCTATAGTCCTTCATATAGTATAATGCAGCTTCATATCCCTCTATATAGTATAATACAGGTTCATATCCCTCTATATGGTATAATGCATCCCCATAGCCCTCCATATAGTATAATGCACCCCCATAGTCCTCCATATAGCATACTTCCACCCCCATAGTCCTCCGTATAGCATACTTCCACCCCCATAGTCCTCCATATAACATAATGCACCACCATAGTCCTCCATATAGTATAATGGACCCCCACAGTCCTCTATATAGCATAATACACCCCCATAGTGCTCTATATAGTATAATACTGCCTCACAACCCACCATATACTATAATGCAGCCTCACAGCCTTCCATATATCATAATGCAGCCTCCCAGCCCCCTCCTCCCCCAAAATTCTCTGGCCAGCGTGTACTCATTAAAAAATAAACCTGTACTTCCTGGTTCCCCCGCAGATCAATTCTCCTTGCCAAAACTGAGACACAGGAGGAAATAGTGACTGCCTGTGTTCCACTTTGGAATGCATACAGCAGGAAGTGCCGCCTCCTCCTATTGTGGAGGAGGCGGCACCAGGCTGCTAAATGCATTCCACCGTGGAATGCAGGCAGTCACTGCCGTGGTAGGAGAGAGTGAGGGGCGGTGTGTAAGAGGGGGCAGTAGGAGGCTCTTTGACGCACTCTGCTGCCACGCAGTGAATTTGGGATTAGGTCAGCAATGTCAGCAATGTCTGATCAGTAGGGGTGCGACACCTAGCACCCCTGACAGCTGTTCTAGGTATCAACTGGAGCTGCTCAGTCTACTATTTAGTGGCCATGGCCATCTACTGCACATTTGCCCCTCTATTCAATTCCATAAAAGTCACATGTGCAGTACGCGTTTGCTGCCACTACAGAAGACAGAGCAACTTTATAACATAGTAGATCTGGCTTCTGTCAGCAATGAGAACAGCTGATCGTTAAGGTACCAGGTGTCCCACTCTCGCCAATCAAAAGAGGAGTGAGGGCCCTATCCAGAAGAGCTGACAATCTGAGGAAACATGCTAAAAACATTCTTTACTGCTTTACTAGATACATACAAAGGTGTAGAATGAGGTTCTCACTGTACAGGGGAGGTTCTGTATTCATGACAGGGTGTAGCATACGATTATTTAAAAAAAAGAGCTGCTTTTTGAGCCGAATGAGCCGGCTCATCAAAAAGAGCCGGACTGCCCATCACTAACGTGTGTCTTACCTGCCTGGATCTGTCTTACCTGCCTGGATCCCAGGATTTGTCTGAACAATGTCTCCTTACTCCCAGGGAAGCAGGGAGCGGTCCTACAGAGTACACTGAATCTTAAAGGGCAAGACACCTGTATCTGTAAGAATGCAGCTAGTTTGTGCTAAACACTTTTTACACATCATAAAAGGATAATATATTACCTTTATGGGTTGTAACAGTCTCAAACTACAAATACTTTCTTTACTGAACATAAATGGGCAGAACAATCTCAATGTCATCCCTGTGACTGAGATTTAGTAAGTTTCATACCTTTATCTCTTTTATTTTCTTAATCGTTTATACATATTGTAAATTGTCTCTTTCGTAATTTTTTTTGTATCTTTTGTAAACACTGCCGATTCTTTCGGAGTAAATCTATAAAAATTTGCAAGCTTCGTTCTTCTTGCTCTATTACGATCCATTATGTCCTCCATGTAAACGTCACGTTACCAAAAGTGTGTCCAATCCACCTACAAGTGATTGTTGGTGGCAGCAAAATGTTCGCGTTTGTGTGATATTGTGGGTGTGGTGGTGACTGGACCGAGGTATATCTATATTCCCAGCAGGAACATTAGGTATATACATTCTGTCAAATCAAGTGCTGCAATATTCAACATAAATTAGAGTAGCTGCACTCATTTTCTTATCCTCTGTCAATACCCTTATAAGCCAGCAGGATAAGGGGGCACCAGAGAGCCGCAGGTTCCTGAGTAGTTTGTGACAAGCTCTGCCAAATTCAGGTGCCATAAATATCAGCTTGATAGGTGGTTCAGTGACAAATCTAGGTCTAGCGGGATGGGTGCCCTTATACCTCATGTAACAGCTCCAATACATTTTCTGCTATGCCACACAAAGGTGCCACAAATATAGGCTACTACACAGAAATATTGATGTGGGTCAGTGTCAGGTGCAGGCCTGGTGGCCTGGGGGCCCTTATACCATATGCAACAGCTCGAAAAGTTATTCTGCTCAGCCACACTCAGGTGGAAAAAATATCAGCTTAGTAGAGTACTAACCTAACAACTACTGAGATGGTCAGTGACAGGTGTAGGCATGGTGCTGAAAGTGTCCTGGTAAATTCAGGTAACTGCTCATATAAATTTTATGCTCAGCCACACTCAGGTAGCACAAGTATTAGCTTAACGGACTACCACTGAAAAAATTAGTCAGATTTGTCAGTGACATGTGTAGTAAGCCTTGCAGGCAGGGGACCCTTATACCTCATGCAACCGCTCCAATAAATTTTTGGCTCTGCCACACCCAGGTAGTTCAAGTATAAGCTTCACTGACTACTAAAGGAAGAAGGATTCAGGTTGGCCAATCACATTTGTAGGAATCTTGCTCAGAGATCCCTGCTAAATTAAGGCAACAGACAAGAAGACTCCAAGAAGAGTCTCCACATTTTTAAAAATTAGGACCAGACAAAAAATCAAGGCTTAACATTTGGCTTCCCCAGATTATACATAAAGACCAGGTGGACTTCATCCCCTATTGTCAGGGGGAGACAACTCCAGGAAGGTGGTGGACTTGGTGGATGTCTTGAGTTGGAAGAAACAGCAGATGCTAGTATTGAGTCGGGATGCGGAAAAGGCTTTTGACCGTCTATCATGGTCCTTCCTATTTGGGACTCTGCGCGCCTTTGACATCTCGGGTGGTTTTATGTTGCCATTAAAATCCTTCTATAACAACCCCATGGCGGCCATTGAACTTCCACTGTCCACCTCCAAGCCTTTTTCCATCTCGAATGGTACTAGACAGGGTTCCCCTTGTCGCCCCTCTTGTTTGCCCTTTATATAGAACCTTTAGCGGCATCCATCCGGCAAGATTCCGACATTTCAGGTGTTATGGTCGGGATGATGTCCTCCTCACACTTACCAATCTCCATACCTCTCTCCCAAATCTCATGCACACCTTGAAGAACTATGGAGACCTTTCTGGTTATAAAGTTAACGCTAGCAAAACAGAAGCTATGCCGCTGAACTTTCTCCCAGAAATGCTGGATCACTTATGCTTGAATTGTAAATTTAGGTGGAAATTGGATGCTGTGAAGTATCTCAGTGTCAACATAACATTCTTTTATTACACTCTTTATAAACTAAATCCCTACCCCCTTTTAGAGACTTAAAAGCTTGTTTAAACAAATGGTCGCCTCTCCCCATTTCTTCGATGGGCCTACTCCCCAAACTGATCTACTTCTTTGAGACTCTCCCAATTAACGTTCCAGTGAAAGAATTGAGATCTCTTCAGGCGGCCATGATGAGGTTTATTTGACGCAATGAACATCATAGAGTAGCTAGGGAGACTCTGATGACCAGGGGGTTTGTTGGTCCCAGATGTGCTAAAATATTACTTGACTACCCATATTATTATTATTACTATTATTATTTCTTTATATAGCGCCATTAAATTCCATGGCACTTTACATGCTGAAAGGGCAGACAAGGACAAGTACAATAAATGTGGACAATTTGGTCGTACAGATACAAGAGGGAAGAAGATCCTGTCCGCGAAGGCTCACAGTCTACAATCACAATCTCTCAATCACAATCTCACAATCTCCGTATGAGGAGAATCCCTTTGGGCCTACAGCAAGTGGGCTGAAGTGGAGAAATTATGCCCCAATACATCCCAATTCCCTCCTGTGGCCGCCTGCCCTGTGTGATTCCCTCCCCCCCCTCTTTGGCCCCATGCAGTTTACAAGAGATTTATGGCTTTCCTGCAAACAGAGGTTCATTCTTACAGCGCCCTGTTCCCACTTGGTGTCCTTCCTCTACCAACCTCTACTTCCAAAAGTAGTCTAGAATCTGCAATGGTTCATCCCTGGCTGAAAGCAGGTCTATTTAGATTTGCGGACATCATAGATGGAAACACTATGCAGAATCACTCTTTTGATTATCTCAAACGACATTTCTCCCACTGTAACTGTGAATTCCACCAATATTTACAAATTAGAGATTTTACTAGTTCCCTGTTTGGTAGAGCAGGAGCCTCTATTCCTACGGATTTTGAGAGTCTTTGCAGGAGGGGCACGGACACCAAGGGTCTCATCTCCGAAATCTACAGCTTGATTTCTGGTCTACAGGATGGGTATGGTGGATCACTGCCATACATGCGCAGGTGGGTGGGAGTCTTCTCTGGGAAGACGGATCTCCACTAGGGACAGAGTGGTCTGTCATTTGAAGGAACGCCTCCAAATCATTGGTGTGTATCCAATACAAGGAAAACATTTACAAAATTTTAATGTTCTGGTACCACACACCGGAGTTTCTTCATGGGCTATATCATTCTATCCCTCCTATCTGCTGGAGGTGCAGAGTGGGTACGGGGTCACTACTCCACTAATTTTGATCCTGCCCAAAAATCCTTCCCTTCTGGGTTCAAGTCAGAGCCCTAATCAACAAAGTACTATATGCTGATGTCAAACTGGACCCTCTAGTGCTGGGGTGGGGAACCATTTTTCTGCCGAGGGCCATTTGGAAATTTCTACAATACTTCGGGGGCCAAACAAAATTATCAACTTCAAAATGACCCGCTACATTTGGTTAAACAATCACCTCCCTCCTACAGTGGTGGCTGGAGCTGCTTCTCTTTGGCGTCGGTGATATTGGTTATATTGCCTCTCAACTGCTTTTCCAGGTTTGCTAGAGCCCTAGACTTCACAGGAGAGGCTGGGAGCATATACCTCACTGGGGAGCCTGAGGCTGGGGCATAGAGATCAGTGGAAAGCTGGATTTAAAGGGCAGACTGTCGGGAAAAAACACATCTGCCAGCCTGAGCACTGCGGTCCCCAGGAATGTGCCCAGGGGCCGCAAAAAAATAATCGAGGCCTGGGGCTTGAGGATCCCCACCCCTGCTCTAGTGTTTCTCCTGGGCTCTGGAGCACTTGGAATGGGCAAACTATCCTTCAGATTAATGTATCATATCCTTACTGTAGCTAGGTGTTTAATTGCACGATGCTGCAAGCAGACAAGCTCCCCGTCGCTCCAGAGCCTCACGAGTAGAGTCTCGGACGTCAGACGTATGGAACACCTTACAGCCATGTTGAACGATTCGGTAGAACACTTCATGGCGGTCTGGTCCCCGTAGTAATACTACGCAGGTGGTGCCAATTTATAGGTCCCAGGTACCCCGGAGCCGCCACTTTACTACCACAACCTCAACTCCCCCTCCCTCCCTACCCCGCTTTCCCACCCTGCCAATACCTTTCAGTCTTGTCTTTGTTCCCTTTTCTATGCATACAAAGCTATGATAGTTGTGTTTTTATTTGTTTCTTTTTTTTTTCCGTTCTCAATTGTATTTATAATATTTGTTATGGTCAACTGATCTACACATTGACATGTGCCACCCTGCTTTCTCCATTAGATGTTCTTGCGGGCTTAGCAGGGGCCGGGAATGTCACCCGCCCCAATCTTCTTCTGCTCGGCTATTATGATGGGTCCCCAGGCCGTACGGTACTCTAGACCTGGTCGCTGCTGCGGCTAGGGAGTCACGAGGGTCACGACCTGGTCCTGTTGCCTGGGCTTCAGTTGAAAAAGGGGTATTTACAGGGAGGTTGTCGTGATGCCACCTGTGGTATGTGGTCAGTGGGGACCACTGCTGCTGCAGAACCTCCAGAGATGATGGATTGCAGCTAAGGATGGGACAGCTCTCCACAGGTAAAGCCAATCCTCGGGGCAGTGTAGACAGTCTATGTACAGGGTGCAGGGCGCAAGTAATAGGCAGACTCAGTTTTCTCAGTCCTTTACTGGAGCAGATGGTAAAAGCTGTCCACAGAGTCTTGAGAACAACTTAGGGTAATTCTCACCCGTCCAGGTCTTTGGCTCCCATACTGCGCTGTGTATTGGCTCCTGCAGTTGCTTAAGCTAGGCTTCCAGCCCTGTCTCTTCCTGCGGGATACCAGTATGAAAGGCAACTCGAGTTCTTCACTTTCTCTACCCTGTTCCCGAGTGTCAGTGTTGCTGGAATCTATACGTTGCTGTGTCTCTGGTACAGTGTAGCTGGAGAATTTGGAATCCCCACTTTCCAGTGTTGACTGCCGGGATGTGTGACCCTGCACAGTTTCGGACTCTGGTGTCCGTTCTTTGTTCTTTTTCTCTGGGGAGAGCACAGAGTTGCTCAGCCTCACAGGTATGTTCCTTCTCCTTTCCTCAAACCCTAGCCTTAGGCCTGGTGTTAGTCAGTGGACCTTGGGATGAGCTTTGCACAGCTCCTTTACACCCAGGTGTGGTTCACAGTCCTCCCAAGAACCGCACTAACTTCCTCCTCCCCAGACTAGAATATAAAGGGAAGCTCACACTGAACCCAGGCTTGGTTTCCCCCTTCTGGCCTGGAGGTGTTGTGTGTGTGTTACCTGATGAGAATACCCTTTGTTTCTCTCTGGTGACACCACTACCCAGGGGCAGTGATGACACTGTGGCACATTGACCCTGGGGTGGCACATTCCCCCTTAGTGAAAGACAGTACTCCGGGACTGTGGCAACTTTTCAACAAAATAACAAGAACAATTGTCTTAAAATATAAAAATTACAAATACCAATAAAATTCAAAAAGAGTTCAAAAAGCAGTCTCTCCAGGGATGAGTCTTTTTTCCACCAGGGCTGGTGAATGTTATGTACAAGAGTATCTTTACCACAACCAGTCCAGTGGTATTATGATCCATTTTTAAATAAAGTTCAGGTATATGCAAATAGTTCATGCAGGAAAGTCTCTGTAGGTACTGGGCTTAACGGTTCCACATATATATATACACATATAAATAAACAATTTCCCTACAGACATCTCGGCTTAGGAGGCTTGGTTGTTTCCTCCCAACCCAAGGAACTTTCTCTTCCTAACTTAATATGCTTGGGGCTGGGCCCAGTTCCTCCACCCTTCGGTACACTATGGCTAGGGTTACATTTGCAAGGCATATTGTGATTACTGCATCTTGATCCGGATGCGGTAATTGCAAGTGCCTTCAGTGCCTAACCCCACATACGGTAACCGGATTGCTCATAATGTGTAATCCGGAGCAATCTGGTTACCATATGCTTTGTTCATCCCTTCTGCCGCAGGGATGAACAAAGGGTTAATGTTACTAATAGATGTGGGCAACATGTCTCTAGGGAGTGCCCACCCTCCTTAGAGACATGTCCACAGAGATCGGCATGTCAAGGGTTAATTCTTTATTTTACATGATCGCCACTATTGTCGGCTTTTCCTATACTTTACAATGACAGCCGCCGGCTCCTGGGTTTGCAGGAGTACACTACGTACTTTGTATAGGCACCAGGGACAGGACATAATCCTTTATAAGGAGATGTCCCTGGTACTTACGCCATTTGCGTAGTCTAGAGGCTGCTGTCCTGGGTGCTGAAATCATTTACAGTAGTTCTATGGCAGTGCGGTGCCCATAGAACTACTGTAAATTAATTGATCATCTAATTTGTTGGTACGTCTCTTTCTTTTAAGTACTTGCTCACCAGGTTGTAATGGAGTTGCTGGAGCATGTTGATTGAAGGTTCTCTCTTGTCTCTCTCTAGCTTGTTGTAGGCTTTCCTCAACACATGCTTGAACTTGGTGATACTTTTGCTGGCATAGGGTGTCCCAATTGGCTTCTGGAACTTCTGCATCTGGTTCGAGAATTCCCAAATCCAAATCAATGGGCAGATTACCGGGTCTTGCTCTCATGAGATAAGCTGGGGTGCAGTTGGTTGAACTCACCAGGACATGGTTATACAAGTCTACCAGGTCGGGTAACTTCTCTGGCCATTGATTTCTTTCTGATGCTGTTAAAGTTTTTAAGAGGTCAATCACGATGTGGTTCATCTTCTCACATAAACCATTTGTTTGAGGATGATAAGCTGTTGTGCGGATCTTCTTACATCCATACATGTTACAGAATTCTTTAAACTCCTTGCTTCAAAGGCTGGACCTTGATCTGCTACGACCTGTTCAGGATAACCCTGTGATCTACAAAAGTATGCTTGGAACGCCTTAGCTGCTGTTCTTGCTGTTAAAGGGAACCTGTCACCTGGATCTAAGCCCCTACACTGTCACTACCTGTCCCTGCACCTTCCTAGCTGCTCCCTATCTATCCCACTCTGAGCTAAATCCACCCTATAAAACTGCAGAAAAATACCTTATAACTTACAGAAGTCCCTGAGGCTGGGGACTGAGAAGGCGGGCCCAGGCTCCATTCTGCCCCTCCTCGATGCAGCAGCACACGCCCCACTGGGCGGCGTTATTCTTTCTTCATCGCCGTCTCCTCCATTTGGAATCTCTGCTTTACACCTATCATATTGTGGTGATGCTACCTCGATGTGTCCCCTGACCGAGACACAGCATATGGGAGATTGTATCTTCTGCTCGGTAGCAGCACACACAGGGTTAGCTGCTACTGGAGCTTAGTGCTGATTGAAAGCACTGATGCCCAGGTGTGGGGGTGAATAGGAAATGATATGAGCTGCCCCGGGTTGTGGGGAGGGGGTGGAGTGTGTCAGGACAGCAGCAGGAGCTGCTGTGTAGAGAGCTGTGTGAAGATTTAACACAGCCTGTGAGCTCTCACAGAGTGGACATTCATGAGGCTAATGAGCGGACGGTGAGGAGAGAAAGGTTGTGTGCTGACACAGCCTACCCCGGGGAAGGTACAGAGCTTCTATATCAGCTGTTGGGATTGTATGAGGTTGTACTCGGCTGCGCCCCGATGTAACAGGCCACACTAATCCCCCGACCAGAATATACCTGGAGTTAAAGTGCCCTAGGCCAGATTATACCCCTCTGTATACCACAGCAGCTGTAGATCAGGGCCCCAAGCCGTGCACAGGGCCCCAAGCAACACATGGGGGCCCAAGGCAGCACAAAGTGGCCCCAGGCAGCAGAAAGTGGCCCAACTCAACATATAGGGGCCCCAGGCAGTGCTAGGGCCCCAGGCAGTGCTAGGGGCCCCAGGCAGCACAAAGTGGCCCCAAGCAACATGCAGGGGCCCCAGGCAGTACTAGGGGCCCCAGGCTACACACAGGATCCCAGGCTACACACAGGGGCCCCATGCAGCATACAAGGGCCCCAGGCAGCACACAGGGGCCCCAGGCTACACACAGGATCCCAGGCTACACACAGGGGCCCCAGGCAGCATACAAGGGCCCCAGGCAGCACAAAGTGGCCCCAGGTGGCCCACTGCCTGGGGCCCCTGTATGTTGCCTGGGGCCACTTTGTGCTGCCTGGGGCCCTATGCACTGCCTGGGGCCCTTGTATGCTGGCTGTGTGTAGCCTGGGATCCTGTGTGTAGCCTAGGGCCCCTAGTACTGCCTGGGGCCCCTGTATGTTGCCTGAGGCCACTTGGTGCTGGCTGGGGCCCCTTTGTGCTGCATGATGCCCTTGTATGCTGCCTGGGGCCCCGTGCACTGCCTGGGGCCCTTGTATGCTGCCTGGGGCCCCTGTGTGCAGCCTGGGATCCTGTGTGTAGCCTGGGGACCCTAGTACTGCCTGGGGCCCCTGTATGTTGCCTGGGGCCCTTTTGTGCTGCCTGGGGCCCTTGTATGCTGCATGGGGCCCCTGTGTGTAGCCTGGGATCCTGTGTGTAGCCTGGGGCCCCTAGTACTGCCTGGGGTCCCTGTATATTGCCTGGGGACACTTTGTGCTGCCTGGGGCCCTGTGCACTGCCTGGGGCCCCGTGCATTGCCTGGGGCCCTTGTATGCTGGCTGGGGCCCCTGTGTGTAGCCTGGGGCCCCTTTGTGCTGCCTTGGGCCCCCATGCACTGCCTGGGGCCCCTAGCACTGACTGGGGCCCCTGTATGTTGAGTAGGGTCACTTTCTGCTGCCTGGTGCCACTTTATGCTGCCTCGGGCCCTCATGCGTTGCTTGGGGCCCTGTTCACGGCTTGGTGCCCTGATCTACAGCTTCTGTGGTATACGGAGAGTTATAATCTGGCCTAGGCCTGTTTATACCCCGGGGTATAGTTTGGGCTAGGCCAGAAAATACCTGGCCCAGGGGGGTATATTCTGGGCTAGCCCAGTTTATACCCCGGGGTATAAACTGGGCTAGGCCAGAATATACCCGAGGTATAATCTGGGCTAGGCCACTTTAACCCCGGGTACATTCTGGTCGGGGGTTAGTCTGGCCTGTTACACCAGAACCTGGAGGTCTGTGAATACCTGAACTGTGCCATTAAACTGTGTGCTGTGTGAGTAAATACCTGAGTCACTGACTTCTGTCGCGCCGATCCTAACCGCTACTTTACAGTGTAAAGCGGGTGGGAGATTCCAAATGGAGGAGGCGGCGATGAAGAAAGAATAATGCCGCCCAGTGGGGCGTGTGCTGCTGCATCGAGGAGGGGCAGAATGGAGCCTGGCGCCGCCTTCTCAGTCCCCGGCGTCAGGGACTGCTGTAAGTTATAAGTTATTTTTCTGCTGTTTTATAGGGCGGATTTAGCTCAGAGTGGGATAGATAGGGAGCAGCTAGGAAGGTGCAGGGACAGGTAGTGATAGTGTAGGGGCTTAGATCCAGGTGACAGGTTCCCTTTAAAGGGAACCAAACACCAAAAAATCCCTATCTAACCTAGCAGGGGAAAGGTAGAAGGAAAGTTCAGCTCAACCAGTTGAAATAGTAGTACTCCAGTACAAGGAAATGGTGCACGGATACAGTCCTGGTCTCTGGACCGGCAATCACCAATAATAATGTAGAAAAATCCAGCACTCATAAACTTGCAATTATGAGGATTTATTCAAACATGAACGCCATCCATCTAATACAGGCAGTATGTGCTAACACCGACGCGTTTCAACAGAGAACTGTCTTAGTCGTGGTTCAAAGATGTCTGGAGGGAAAATCCATATATACCTCCTTAATCCTAGCACACATGTGACATAATTAATCATTGACTATTAAAGATGGAGGCAAATCTATTCAGCCTATTTGACTGAGAAATCGAGTCTGTGTTTGTATTCTCTGGAGTATTATCCATCATTATATCAATCCAGCTTGTTGCTCTGGGGGGCTATCAAACCACAATGAAAATGGTAGCAGGGGAAAGGTAGAAGGAAAGTTCAGCTCACCCAGTTGAAATAGTAGTACTCCAGTACAAGGAAATGGTGCACGGATGGCGTTCATGTTTGAATAAATCCTCATAATTGCAAGTTTATGAGTGCTGGATTTTTCTACATTAAATTACTATTCTAACCATCCCTGACTGACTAAATCTACCTAACTAGATGCACAGTAAATCACTTTTTATACTTACCAAATTCTTGACTGATGGTGTTCCTGCAGGGTCTTTGTCAGCGAGGCGGGTCTCCTTGCTACGCTCGCACCCGACTCGCTGCTGTCCATCTTCTTCTAGGATTCAAATTACCCGCCCATCGCGTCCTCGCAATGAGCGGGTCACTTGCTGCAGGCACCGCATCACTTCCGCCCGTCGCGTCACTGGTACACCCAGGCCGGCTTCCGAGCATGCGCAGATAGCATGCTGAAGCCGGCCTGGGCGCGTCATAGACCCAGCGACGCGGCGGGCGGAAGTGACGTGGGGCCTGCAGCACGTAGCTCTATATCTTCCATCTCCTCCGGTTTTTCTTCCACGTCTTTTAGGTGTGGCATTTGGGATAAGGTATCTGCATTTCCATTCCTACGGCCTGCTCTGTACTTGATGGTGATATTATAGTTAGACAGCCGGGCCATCCATCGTTGTTCCAGCGCACCTAATTTTGCTGAGTCCCGGTGGGTTGTTTTCTGTAAAGATTGTAATTTTGCTGAGTCCAGCGGGTTGTTGTCTGTAAAGATGGTGAATTTTGAAGCAGCCAGCTAATGCTTGAATCTTTCTGTTACAGCCCAGAACACAGCTAACAGCTCCAACTTGAATGAACTTGAATGAACTGTAGTTCTCCGGGTTTCTTTCAGTAGGATGGAGCTTCCTGCTTGCAAAGGCGATTACTCTCTCTTTTCCCTCTTGAATCCGGGACAGCACTGCTCCCAAACCCATGTTTCTGTCATCCATGTGAGAATGAAGGGTTGATGATAATCAGGGTATGCCAGGATCTCATCCCCTGTCAGGGCCCACTTCAATTTCTTGAAGGATTCCTCTTTTTCATCACTTCACTGGAAAGGAAGACTCTGGGCCGGAGACTTCTTAGACTATCCTACCAGGATGTCTTGCAGGGGGACTGCCAAACCTTCTGTAGTAGCCTCCCAGTCCCAGGAATTGCCTCACCTCTTTCACGCTGGTGGGTCTTGGCCAATCCCTTATCACTGTAACCTTCTCGGGATCCGGTGCTACACCTTCTGAGCTTACGACATGACCCAGGTACTGTACCTTTGGTTTGAGCAAGTGGCATTTAGACAGCTTTATTTTCATACCGTAACCGGATAAGGCTTCGAACACTTCTGCCAGATGTTGTAGTTGCTCCTCATATGTCTTGGAATAGACTATGATGTCATCCAGGTACAGTAGGACAGTTTCAAAGTTCTTGTGTCCTAGGCAGCACTCCATCAGTCTCTGGAATGTACTGGATGCGTTGCAGAGTCCAAACGGCATACAATTGAACTCACAGAGGCCCATTGGCGTGGTGAACGTTGTCTTCTCACAGCCTCTGCCACAGGAACTTGCCAATACACACTAGTCAGACCTAAGTTGGAAAAATAGTTAGCAGATTTTAATGCAGCTAATGATTCTTCTATTCTAGGTAACGGGTATGCATCCTTGTGTGCAATGCGGTTGATCTGCCGGTAATCTACGCACATCCTCATGGTCCCATCCTTCTTTTTAACTAATACTAGAGGAGCTGCCCAGGGGCTACAACTGTCTCTTATTACCCCAGCTTCCTTCATTTCATTGAGCATGTCTTTTGCACATTGATAGTGAGCAGGTGGTACGGGTCTATACCTCTCCTTTATGGGTGGATGATCCCCTGTGGGTATGTTTTGTTCTACCCCTTTGATCTGCCCAAAGTCTAGAGGGTGTTTGCTGAAGACCTGCTCGTACTCTTTCACTATCCGGTATACTCCATGCTTTTGATGGGAAGGTGTAGAACTGGTACCTACATGTAGCTTTTGGCACCAATCCTCCAGCTTTCCCTCTGAGCCATTGCACTCCGCCTGGCTTGACGGGTTCAAGGGTTCAACTGTTGAGATGGTATTGTTATCAACAGTGTACAATTTAGCCATGGTAGCATACTTTGGTAGGGTCACTTCTTCTTCTCCGCAATTTAGAAGGCATATTGGCACTCTTCTGCTGCGTACCTCAACTACTCCTCTGGCCGTCAGTACAGTGGGCCTACCGTCTGAGTACACAGGTTCTACCAGGGCCTGATAATCTATCCCTCTAAGGCCTATTGCTGCTCTACACCGGACCAACATTTTAGTTTTGGGAGGTATCACAATGGGTATAGGGTCACTTACCCTTGCACTACCAATTTCTCTTCCAGACAACTCTATCTGCTGTCTCATCTTCAGAGCCTTTATTTCCTTCCGCATGACTCGTTGTTGCCCGGAATTGGCAGTCTTGGCAATCTGCTGTAAAACAACAATAACATCTGCAAAACAATTTTCAATCACATTTGTTCCTAGCAGAATAGTTGGATCACATTCATGCCAGTCAACATCAACAATTATCACCCCTTGATCTTTTAATTCTACTCTCCCCACTTTAATGGTCATTTCTAGAGATGAGTGAGTACTAAAATGCTCGGGTGCTCGAAGCTCGGGCCGAGCATATCAAGATACTCGTGTACTCGGCCCGAGCAGCGAGCCCAATGTTATCCTATGGAAGACCCGAGTATTTTTCTGGCATGACCCCCGGCAGCATGGATAAACCCTAAAAATGTCACAAAAGTATCAGAACAGTGCTGAAATAACATGGGACCAGCATGGGGAAGACCCCTGGAAGCATTTCAGACTCCAGGGTCACTGCTGTGAGCAATGTTGTCAGACTATTACGCCACTTTTGCGGACTGTCAAGAAAACGTTACAAAATGAAACCAAAATGGATTTTCCTGGAGAAAATATTAAGGGCTCATACCCACTTGTGAGACAGAGTTGGTGTATGTAAGTTTTTTGGATTACATGAAAGATTTTTGTAAAAAAAAATTGTGTGCCACTTAGGGATGGGCAAGTCTACTCGCTAGGACTCGTTACTCGGCGAGTAGTAAGGGACTCGCAGGACTCGGACAGTAACGAGTCCAATGCAAGTCAATGGCAATCCTAGTTTTGTCAGAGTTTACTTTTTTCACTCGCTAGACTCGCTATATCACATCGCTATGTAGCTTGAATCTCCCCAAATCGTTTAAACAATCGCACCGCTTCACGGATACCCGCTGTCAGCAGCGAGTCTGAGCGAGTCTACGAATCCGAGTCTGAGCGAGTCTACGAATCCGAGTCTGAGCGAGTCTACGAATCCAAGTCCTGCATACTGTATTCGGGACTCGCGAATACAGAATCTGTTATGTTCCGACAAAGCTTCCAAGACAGCCTAGCGTGTTAGGTCAGAAAACTTGTGAAGATGGACAAGCATGTTAGCCAATCATATTCAGTAATGCCACAGCCATGTTGGTTGTGGCAGGACTACGATTGGCTTCTGTCCATCGTGATGCCTATGTCATGTATGAGAGGCGAGGCTGTATATAAGCCTTGCCACCGCCATTTCCTCCACATTCCTGTGACGATCTGACCTAGTGCAGGGTGAGGTAGATGCTGGAGCAGATCATAGGGAGTGTCAGTCAGTGTAGGGAAACTTCAAGATTCCTTATATTTAACCCAAACAGCTCTTCTGAGAGCTACCAGGAGGACAGAGGAGTACTGTGTAGAGGACTGTAGGCAGGCAGGCAGGCAGGGAGGAGCAGCCTTACAGTGCACACAGGACCGACCTCATAGCTTAGCTTACTCACTCAGCTTTCCTAATAGCTGAAGTCAGAGGCTTAGCTGAGGCACTATTTCTTATTTTTTTGCACCTGATAGATTTTGGGTCATAATAACCCCTTCAGCTTTATTTTCTCTGTGGCAGACCAGTGCGTTGCTGCCCTCCTACCTGCAAATAGCACGTACGCCACCTGCTTGTGTTTCCAAAACGGCAATGCGAGCGCTTTCCGAGACACATCTGCGATTTGTAAATCGCACATTACTCGTTATTACTTGCTTCCCCATTCATTAACATTGGACTCGCTAGACTCACAACGAGTAGCGAGTCCCGGGCTCGGACTCGCTAGAGTCAAGTGATTCCGAGTAATTTAGGACTCGCCCATCACTAGTGGCACTCCAATGCCCCTGGGAAGAGACGTAAATGAAGGCCTCTTTAAATAATGTGCCCATTATAAGGAAGTGGGTCTTTTGTAGGATTGGCCTAGGCAGGGCTGCCAAAAGTTGGGAGGCACCCCAATGCCCCTGGGAAGAGACGTGAAAAAATACGTCAAGGAGGCATAAGCAACCCTACTTGTTTCTCACCCTAGTGTCTTAATCATAGATAATATGATTTAAATAAAGAATATATATATTTTTTTCTAAATGGACTCAGGGCTGGATTCCTCCTAATCTTTCTTGCTGCTAATCATTTTAAAAATGGCCAAAAATGTATTCATGGGTCCTCCACTACATGTCTTGGGTCTTTTGCAGTCCGTCCTTCTTATTTTTGACCGCGAGGAGGTCTTTTTCATCCATTTCAGCATTTCTCCAGTTCCCACAGAAATATTCGAGTTTCCCATTAACTTGCATTGGGTTCGTTATTCGGTCCGAATACATGGATAGTATGATTTATTTGGCACAAATTATCTCAACCCAAATATTTCACTATTCGCTTATCACTAATAATGATATATGTATTACAGTGAAAGATACCCACTAGTGAGGAGCGAGTAGTGAACTATTGGGATTCGGGTAGCTCTATCCGGAAACTTTGAAATGTTTCATTACTCGTTACTCGTTTATTGCAAGTCAATAGAGAACTCACTCGGATCCCAATACTGAAACATTTCAAAATATTCAGATAGAGCAACCTGAATCTGAATAGTGCCCTACTCGCTCATCACTGATTCCCACCAGTGGAACCATCGATCACAAGACTAAGATTCCTCTTTAAAAGTGTATACAACAGAGTTTGATGCCCATCTATCACTGTGTATCTAATAGAGAGTCATTGAAATGGTTGTGAGGTCACCGCTTCATTTAGACAGTGGACAGGGATTGATCGCTCTTCTGATCAGTGGAGATATACCAGTAGAACCTTTACTTTCCTGTCGCTTGTTTCTTGTGGGCCAGCTCCGTGTCAATGAAAAGTAAATCCATGAGATATTCCCTTTAATTCTTGCCTATTTTTTTAAACAGGTGATTGTTGGTTCCTCGCTTCAATCATATGCCTCCTCAATAATAAAGATTGCATGCTCCATTTAATTCCATTAAACCAATCCTTTTACAAAGACTACGTTGGCATCTTCCATTTTAAGGTAAATGGCTTAAATAACTAAACTTAACGCTCTTGGCTTCCAAAGCAAAACAAGGCCGTCACCCACCACATGCCCACATATAATGTCTTCATGTCTTGAGAGGGGTACATATACCTCCTTTTGCATCAGGGTATGGGTGTGACTGTGCTGTATATTTACTATGGCTACACCCCTGCTTAGAATTAATTGGTTTGCAGATGAGAACTCACTTGACTTCTTTCTTTAGAAGTGATAATTGTTGTATAGGGTGGGCCATTTATATGGAGGCATAAATGCCGGCCATGTGTATTGATACATCTAAATAAAATGGGAACGGGTGGTGATATCAACTTCCTGTTTGTGGCACATTTTCCCCCCTCCCATATACTAATGTGCCACAAACAGGAAGTTGATATCACCAACCATTGCCATTTTATTTAGGTGTATCCATATAAATGGCCCACGCTGCATTTGTAGTCTAAAGGCTTCGTTCACACGTATCATTTTTTTTTGCGCTTTTGCCACGTTTTGTGGCTGCGCAAAAAAGCGCTGTAAAAAAATGTGGTGCATTCACTCACTGCGTTTTTTTATGGCCGCACTTCTTCCCCAAAAGTCACACAGAGGAGGAAGACTCCTGTGTTCCTCCCCTGTGTGACATGTGTGACAGCCCTTTTGGGTTTCGCAGTGTAAATAAAAATTGTCAAAATGTATTCAAAATAATAAAAATTAAATATTTACCTCACCGTCGGCTGTTCGGGTTACCGGGAGCCGAGACGACGGCATCTACTGTGCTTCCAGGACCTGCCAAGATCTGTGATTGGCCTCTCGCAATCATGTGATATGTGATGTACATGTTCACATGATCACGAGCAGCAAATTACAGCTCACCGGCCATGGAAGGAGATTAGAAGTGGATGTCTCAGCTCCCAGAACACCCGGCAGACAGGTAAGTATTCCATTTTTATTATTTTTAATACATTTGTAGAGATGAGCCACCACCCCGATGTTCGAATTCGATTCGATTCATTCGTGTTCGGCGAATGTTCGGCGAACAATGTCAAACCCTATTGAAAGCAATGTCAGGCAAAAACAAACACATACAAACACATAGAAAACACCTTCTAAGATGTCCAAAGGTGACAATCTACTCAAAACACACAACAAACACATCGAAAAGTGACAAGTACATACAAAAATGCGAAAAGAAAAGAGATGAACGAGTAAAAGGAGGAGACACAGATACAGGCATGTCATGCCACTCTAAAATCTGTTTTTACTCCAGTATTTGTAAGGCATCATGCAGACGATGAGTATGTGGTGAGTTTTACTTCAGTATCTGTAAGGCCATGTTCAGACGAGGAGAACTTGGTGAGTTTTACTTCAGTATCTGTGATGGTGGGTTTACACGCCCCAACATCGGTCCGATATTGGATCCGACGGTGCGGGAGCGCGCTTTTTTCTGTCCTGATTTCCAAGATCGCATCGGAGGTTTACACACCGCGATATCGGCATACAACGCCACTACGATGTGTACGCCCCCTTGTACGGCCGACCCAGGAACGACCATTTAACATGGGAGTAAATAGGGGACGTTGTACTGCACATCGTAGTTGGGCGTTTACACAGCACGATCCGGCTCCAACCTCTATCCGATATCGGGCCGTTGAATAGCACACTCATTCGGTCCCCGATATCGGTTTGACATCGTTCATGCATCGTATTGGTCATTTACACCGTCCAACGCACGAACCACGTGACTTTTGGTCGGAGTTGGATGCCGATATCGGGACGTGTAAACCTACCATCAGGCCATGTTCAGACGAGGAGAACTTGGTGAGTTTTACTTCACTATCTGTAAGGCTATGTTCAGACGAGGAGAACTTGGTGAGTTTTACTTCAGTATCTGTAAGGCCATGCTCAGATGAGGAGTACTTGGTGAGTTTTACTTCAGTATCTGTAAGGTTATGTTCAGACGAGGAGAGCTTGGTGAGTTTTACTTCAGTATTTGTAAGGCATCATGCAGACGATGAGTATTTGGAGAGTTTTACTTCATTTTTAGTAAGGTCACATTCAGACGAGGAGTACTTGGTGAGTTTTACTTCAGTATCTGTAAGGCCATGCTCAGACGAGGAGTACTTGGTGAGTTTTACTTCAGTATCTGTAAGGCCATGCTCAGACGAGGAGAACTTGGTGAGTTTTACTTCAGTATCTGTAAGGCCATGTTCAGACGAGGAGTATTTGAAGAGTTTTACTTCAGTTTTAGTAAGGCCACATTCAGACAAGGAGTACTTGGTGAGATTTACTTTACTATCTGTAAGGCCTTGTGCAGGCGATGTATTTGGTGCAGTTTTTACCTTAGTATCTGGAAGACCTCGTGCAGGCAATGAGTATTTCGTGTTTTTTACCTCAGCATCTGTAAGGCCTTGTGCACATGCTGAGCATTGTGTCACATTTAGGGGACTACAACAAGAGTCTCCATTTTTTCCAAAAAATTGGGCACAGACACGACTTCTGTGGCATCAATTGCCCCGCAGTTGCAAGCTTAAAATGGTTGGTGAGGTGACTTTCATGCAGCACATTCCAAAATCCACAAGCCTTTAGTCTCCCCATGTTATCTGTAAGATCTGTAAGATTTGTAACCAAAATCTAAGTAGAGGCCAAAAAATCAATACTTTGAGTAGTTCATGCATGAACCGTCACATGGATATGAAGCAAAAGCCGCAGTGGGAAGCTCAGTGTGCTACAATGCAGCGTAGCAGGCCGGGCCAACCACCGACTGGCCCATCAAGTGCATCCGCTGCCTCTTCATCCTCTGTGACTGTGGGGACAGCAGTCACACATGCTTTTGGACGCAGACCTTCCACCTTTACCCGCAACAGCAAGTATGATTAGAAGGTCGTCAGTTCTTTTGGAAGTGGAAACACCTGCTGGTGTTGAGCGCTGTCAGAAAACAAGAGCACCACCTTTGGATGAAGGCAACATAATATGTCCACCTGCACCTTCCTACAAGACCAACAGTTTGCCGGGGACACCCTACTCAGCCGTGTCTCAGAACAGCAGCCAGCCCTCAGTCCCTCAGATGTGTACAAGTAATAGACCATTTCCTCCTAGCCATGACAAAGCTAATAGGTTGAATTTCACCATCTGCAAGCTGTTGGCTACAAAATGCTCCCTCTCCACCTGTTGTACACAGAGAATTTTTGAGACCTTCTGTCCGTCGCAGTGCCCCAGTACCAGATGCACAGTCTGTAGCACCCTGGCACCCTGGTTGGGGCACCACAGAACTCTTTATACACAAATGAAATGTACACTGCAAGCAGACCTCACTACTAAAACACCTTTTACACCCCTTTTCACCCCAGGCCTCTAGGGGGAGCTCCACTGGTTACCTTAAGCCAGTTCCCCCTATAAATACGGGTCCTGGAGGGAGAAACAGTGGAGTGTGCAGTCACTTTAGAACTGTGAACAGCTAGGAGAGCTGACCTGGTACTGGAGTCACACTAGGCCCATACCAGCACACCCGGGAAAGTGAGAGACTCTCGCAACAAGAGTCATAGGAACAGGAGGCAAATACCTACAGGGACAGAGGAGTTATCACAACTCGCCCTAACAATCCGATCACTGGGTCCGAGCTGCAGGAGCCACAGCGTAGGCTGCAAAGAAACCAGCATCCTAACAAGGGAGTTTAGCTCTCTGAACACCTGAAGCACCACCAGATGAGAGCCCGGGGAAAAGGAACTTCGAAGCTTGCAACCCTTTATAGTGCCCTCAGTGTAGCCAAACTCAGGTGAAACACATCCCACCAGAAAGTGCAACCCCGGTCCGGTAGGATTTTATATCCACTAGACCCTGTAAAACTGTGTTCACACGGAAACCTACACACTGCTTGCTGTGGAATCTCCAGGAGTGTTTACTTCGTCATCCGGTCGAGTGTACCTGTTGTCACCAGTAAAGGTACAGAAAAGACTTTATGTGTCCGTGCATCATTCCTGGGTTAACACTTAGAACTACCTGAGCTGCCGTATTCTACCCAGTGCAGCTCCTGGCCCCGGGGACTCCTGCTCATCCTGTGGGAAGCATCCCATCAAGCTGCCGCACATCCCCCGGAGGCCCAAGCAGTGCTGGTGCAATCACCAGACTCCCACAGGTGGCGTCACGAAAAGCAACAATCATCCCCATCCTTTCATCCCCTTTGATCTGACCACCGGGCCCCACAGTCGCAGGTGCGGAACCGTGACAAGTGCTGCATCGCCTGAGACGTGAGCATCCGGCAACGGTGAGTCAAGTCGCCACTACTTCTCAAGAAAGCTGTGCCTGCCCTACACCGGCATGTCGCACACAAAATCACCGCTTCCTTAAGAAACTCTGTGTGTGACAGGGTGCTTTTCACCACAGACACTTGGACCAGTAAGCATGGACAGGGGCGTTAAGTGGCGGTGACTGTGCACTGGGTAACTATGAAGACAGCAGGAGAAGGGGCTGCTGCCCAAGTCTTGCCATCCCCACGAGTTGTGCATCAATCCTCTGTATGTATAAGTTCCTCCACTCCTTCTGCCTCCTCAACCTCGTTTCGGTCCTCCACCTGCACCCAAAGCCTGTCTGGTAATGCCACCCGCGTTCTAACTGCGCACAAGGAATCCTGCACACCTCCTTACTATGATGGCAGCAGGGCTTAACGGCATCAGGCGGTCTTTACCTTGAAATGTCTGGGAAATATGAGTCACACAGCTGAGGATTTGTAGTCAGCTGTGGAGACCGAGTTTCATCAATGCTTGTTTCCACTGAACCTGCAGCCAGGGAAGGCCGTGTGCACCAATGCTGCAATGCTGGGTGCAGCCCTCCGCCGGGGCAATGTGACACACGTGCCTTGCATAGCTCAAGTCTTAAACCTGGTTGTCCAGCCAATTTTTGCACACTATCTGGGCCTAGATGGGCTTAAGCAGAGGGCATGGTCGCTGTGTGCTCACTTCCGCCGTTCGCATCCCGCAGCTCAATGCCTTTCATCTCTACAGAAGTCGTTCGGTCTGCCAGTTCACTGGCTGAAATGCGATGTGCCGACACGATGGAATTCAACTCTACACATGTTGCAGCAACTGTGGCAGCACCGACGAGCCCTGGTGTAATAAGTCATGACGTATAATCTGGGCCTACGAGATCCAGAGATGGGGCAAATCACACAGTTGGAGTGGTCTGAAATGAATGACCTATGCACCATTCTGTACAACATTGAAATGTCGACGAAGATGTTTAGTGATGATTATGCCATTATCACCATGACTATTCCCGTCACTTACATGCTGGAGCTCACTTTAAACAGTATTCAGAGTCAGGTGGTGGCACTAAAAGGAGGGGGAGGAAGTACAGGAGGAGTCGTATGCGGAGGGGCTCACAAGATCTCCAAGGTGCAGTTCACAGTTTATGAATGAGGGTCTACATTATGCTTGCTCAGACCCTTCTTTATCTGGGCCTGGATCTGACTCCAAAAGCTTCTGGGCATCAGTGCAGATAATTTCCTTGTGTTGACTCACAAAAGGTTTGGAGCAGACTTCTGATTCCCAGGCTATAGTATGAGAGATGTGCGATGCATACTCAACCATCTGTCTTACCCCATACTCAGATGGGCGGCGGGAGACTTGGGAGCTGTGCGGAAGCAAGTGGGATTGGGGTGACACCTCTGAGGACTGGTGTATTTGTGATGTAGAAGTTGAGGTGGAGGAGAGCCCACTTGCTGAAGCGCTTGCTATCCATTCAAGCACCTGCTCTTTTTGTGCCTCATCGAGAATTGGTATCGATCGTCGTCTGAGTCGTGTCCGTACGAAAGGGATCATATCAGAATCTCCACGGAAAGAAGTAGACATCTTACTTTGGCTGGAAGATTGCCTATCTTCAGTAGATGTTAATGTAGATTTAGCAATTTGCAACTGTACAGATGTTGGACAACAAAAAGCTGGATGTAAATCAAGCAGAGGTGACTGAACGAACACTGCTACTAAGCCCAAAGTGAGACCTGGGCAAGGTGCAGTTAAAAATTAGAAGTAAGTGACTACACAGGCGGTGTAGTTGTTTGTATTAGAAGTGGCCTGCATTCCTTATTTTTGTGGCACTGCTACTTGACCCAAAGTGAGACCTGGGCAAGGTGCAGGTAAAAATGAGAAGTAACTAACTACACAGGCGGTGTATTTGTTTGTATTAGAAATGGCCTGCATTGCTTCTTTTAGTGGCACTGCTACTTGACCCAAAGTGAGACCTGGGCAAGGTGCAGGTAAAAATTAGCACCAACTACACAGGCGGTGTAGCTTCTTTCACAAGTGGGCTACACCACTGTGTAAGTGACACTGCTACAGTACTAGCCCGAACAAATTGCCTGGACTAGCTGCAGCCAAAAAATGCCTACTAAGGCAGGTGGTGTAGCTTTCTTCACAGCAGTGCTAAACTACCTGCCCTAAAGGACTCCCAGAGCTAGAAGTGGCCAGATGCTGTGAAAAACGCATGCACAGCACTGGCACACACCTGCCTGGCAAAAACTAATAGGGACTGCTCTAACCTAGCCCTAAAAAGGGCTGAAATTAAAACTAGTCCCTGCTTCTATGAAGTACACCTGAAAAAGGGCTGCTAGACTACTAGTCCCTAGTCCCTAATCGCTACTCCTATGAAGCAGCCCTCAAAAGGGCTGATACTCCTAAAATTCGCACCCTCCCTCCAGTCCCTACTCCATAAACCTATCTATCTACCTCACTAGCTGAATCAGAACACAATTGCTTGATTTCGCTCTATATCACCCACAGCAGCAGCAGTGCCACCTGACACAGAGCTACAGCAATGAGCAAATGGTGGCGATGGAGAAAATGGCTGGGTCTTATAGGGCTAGGACATGTGACTTACACAGCCAATGATGCCTGACCTTGCTTGTGTGCAAAAAATGCACTTTGCTGTGTGTGTGTGTGTGTGTGATTGGATGCCAGCCTGCACCGCCCCACTGTATCTGCCGTTTGGAGAAAAAAAATGGAGATCGCTATCATTTCTGCAGCACTGGTACAACCCCCCCCCCACATGCACACTATACCCAGAAACTGGATAATCACAGTCATTAACATGGTTAGGGTTAAGCTTTTGGTGATCGAAGCGTTATCGAACATAACCGCGAACTGCCGAATTTCAAGTTAATTGTTCTAATTCGAGGAATGCCTCGAACATTCACTTTGCCGGCAAACGCAGACGCAGGTGCACTTTTGGAGCAAAAGCGTGCGCAAAAAAGCGCGAAAAAAGCACAAAGTGTGAATGTAGCCTTAGGGTACCTTTACACGCCGCCACTGGCGGGTGGATACAACCAGCTACTTGCGAGAAATGTATCTTGCATCGGCAATGTACCCCGTAGTAGCGGCGTGTAAAGGTACCCTTAGGGTATTTGCTCCTTTCTGATAAACGTTTGTACCACTATGTAACCCAACTTTCAGCCCTAACAGGACACATTCATTGTACAATATTTCTAAAGAAAGTTCTGTTTTCTTACAGTTTTGGCAGTACGGACAATGGGTGGATGTAGTTATCGATGACTTGCTGCCTACCAAGAAAAAAGAATTAATTTTTGCAACATCCCAAACTTCTACTGAGTTCTGGAGCGCCCTACTGGAAAAAGCCTATGCTAAGTAAGTGCAATGAAGATGAATATTACATTTACTAACAGAGGTGCCAGGGATGTGAGAAGGTTCACAGAGTTCTCACCTGGCAGCCATCACAACTCTAATTACCGTATGTGCAACTAAAGTGGACATGCACTTTTTCTCTATTGATGGATGGTGGCTCCTCAGAATCATCTCCCCAGGTGGACCCAAGAAACCTCAGACACACAGTCTGCTCTTTTTTTCTTTTTAAGATCTATTTCTCACTTTAGATTAAAAAGATACATCAAATCATTAATTATACATTATTTTTTTTTCATAGGCTGAATGGATCATACGAAGGACTTATTGCAGGTTGGCTTAATGACTCACTGGTGGATTTCAGTGGAGGAGTTGGGGAACTAATTTTCATAAAGAACGCCCCAGATGACTTGTTTCAGAAGATCCAAAAGGCTTTAAGGGACAAATCCTTGATTGGCTGTCACACTGTAAGTTATTGAGAGTCTTAATTAGTTTCAATGTTCAACAGAATTAGGCTGGGGTCACATCTCCGTTTTGACCCTAGCCTGCCGGATTCCGGTTTTAGCATAGCGGTAATGTGGTGCAGGAAAAAGTTCTAAGTTAAAACCGGAATCCGGCAGGCTAGAGTCAAAACGCAAATGTGACCCTGGCCTTAATGAGATGTCCCACTGGTCCTGCTCTACACCTCAACCCTAATGACTTGAGATTATTGCAATACAAGACACCGCCTGCGGACAAAAGTAATGTTTTTTTTAGAAAACCTAATCTCACTCAGTCCTTGTTCAGATGTAGATGATCATCAAAGCACAACATACTGGACCAAAGTAAAGAAAGTTTACTCAATCTTATCAACTTTTCTTTGCAGCCTCGTGAAGGGTCTCCTGATACAAGTGGTTATACTTCATCTATTACTAAAAAACATGTATATTCCATGACAAGAGCAGAAGAGGTGAGGAAACTCCAACACCTACTTGTCTTGAGTCCTCCTGATCTTGGTAAAGATAAGTAGAGATCTAAAGCCCCCGTCACACTAAGTGAGATCACTAGCGAGATCCCTGTTACTTCATAGGTGTTGTGACGCAACAGTGACCTCGCTAGGGATCTCGCTATGTTTGACACATAGCAGCGACCGGGCCCTGCTGTGATCACTGATCATGTCGGAATGGCCTGGACATTTTTTGTTCATTGGTCTCCGCTGGGCAGCATGCATCAGTGTGTTTGAAGCCTTAACAACGACCTCGTTGGCGACGTAGGTCTATCATCAGACTAGCTGCTGTGCGTCAGAGTCCCAACAACTGCCAAGGTTGTTATACGGGTTGCAGGATCATTGCTGCGTCGCTGGTGAGAACTGACTGTTTGACATCTCACCAGTGTCCATGTAGTGACGCTCCAGCGATCCTTACCAGGTCGTATCGTTGTCGGGATCGCTGGAACGTCGCCAAGTGTGACGGGATCCTAAATGTTCACTAATTTATGGTTCTCTGTACTTTGAAGGTCACTTATGGTGATGAGAAGGCGCAGCTCATAAGACTGAGGAATCCCTGGGGATATTTTGAATGGAAAGGAGACTGGAGCGATAAGTATGGTCTATATTTCTTAAAATATTAATCACAATATATAATTATTTTTACTACTGCTGTAAAACAATGATTTGCACAAAAAAAGTGCAATAGGGTTGAATCTGATATAGATGATGACGAACGTCAGATAGCTAGAGTGCTGCTCACCTGGTCGGGACAGACACAGCCACTGTTACTAGTCTGATTCATCAGATAGCTGTCACAGTCCCAGGATCAATGATACATCGATATCAGGAAAGGAAGGGTTAACCACGCTGCTATCTTTAGTGATGACACTGTCTGAAGTATTCAATAGTGATTTATTCTTCAGATTTTGGAGATTCTCTCTTTTATCAGGAATAAATTGTGATGAGTTAGTTTTAAAAACTGCACCCCTCATGTACCTTAAAATTGCTCTGAGGAAACGTTTCAAGACTTCAGGTGCTGCAGAGGAATTAATACAAAGTGGAATGAAAAAATAACAATTTTTCCTTTAAAATGTTGCTTTAGCCCCAATTTTTTAACATTTAAAGGTAGCGTCACACAGGGACATATCGCCGGCAATGTTGCCGGGGATCGCGGAAGCGCGCATCCCTGACAACATCGCCGGCGAGGTGTCAGACTGAGCAACTTACCGGCGATGTCGCCGGCTAGTTGCCGCGGCTATCGCTCGCTGGGTTGCCCAGCAACCCAGCGAGCGATAACTCGCAATGTTGTAGATAGGCGGAATCGCCCGCAACATTGCAGGTTGCCGCGTTACACAGGGCGATCAGGCATGATCGCCTCAGCAACATCGTCAGGTTTCCCAACATTGTTGGGAAACCTGGCGATGTTACTCAGGCGATTCATCGCCTGATTATCGCCCTGTCACACGCGGCAATTCGCCGGCGATGTCGCCGCAACCTGGCCACGCCCCTCGGTTGCCGGCAACATCGCCGGCGATATGTCCCCGTGTGACGGTACCTTAAAAGGGATTGCATGAGAAAATGGACCTCACAATTTTTATATAGTTTCTTCTGAGCTCGCTGATACCCCACCATGTGGTCAGAAACCTTTGTTTGGAGAAACGTCAGGGTTCGGAAGGGCACAGCACCATTTGATTGTTGGAACACAAATTTGGCTGAAATAGATAGCGGACACCATGTTCCATTTGCAGGACTCCCAAGGTGCCTAAACAGTAGAAACCCCCACAATTAACCCCAATTTGGAAACTAGACCCCTCAAAGATTTTATCTAGGGGTATACAAAACATTTTGAACCGACATGTACTTCAAAGAGTTTGATAATAATAGGTCATCATGTTGAAAATGTTCATTTTTTTCAAGAAAATGTTGCTTTAGCCCCAAATTTTTAATTTTTGCAAGAGGTAACACAAAAAAGTGGACCCACAGTTTGTTACCCACTTTTGTCTGCGGATGGTGATACCCTACTTGTTGTCAAAAGTTCTGTTTATACAAACGGCAGAACTGGGAAGGGAAGAAATGACATTTGGTATTTGGAATGTAAATTTGGCTTGGATAGATTGAAGTCACAAAGCCTCATTTGCAGCCCCATGAGGTACCAACACAGTAGAAACACCCACAAGGGACCCCATAATGACTTCATCTATGGATTTTAATCCACAAACTTCATTACAGAATTTTATTAAAATGGGGGTGAGACCTAAAAACAGAGTTTTTCCATTACACTTTTACTTTAGACTTTTAGTTTTAATTCACACAAGGGGTAATAGGAGAAAATAGAAAAGACAATTTGTTATGAAATTTTTACCCAGCATGTCAGTACCCCAGATATTGTTATACACCACAGTTTGAGCACACAGCAGGGATCTGATGGGAAGGAGCGCTACTTGGCTTTTAGGGTAAGGACACTGGCGTGAAACTCGGATGACTGCAATGCGAGTTTTTCTCATATTACATTTTTCTATCCAAGGTGCTGACGTTTTAGTTAAAATTCACCACCTTCCGGTATTGGCTGCCGCGACGTTAGACCCTGCACAGCCTCGGACTCTGATGTCCGTTTCTGTGACGCTTTTCCTCTGGGGTAAGCACAACACCGCTCCGCTCCCCATGCTCTCTTCTACTTCCTCAGACCCCTGACTTGGGTCCCTAACGCTAGGCTTGGCTATCCTGGGATGAGCTTAGCACTGCTACTAGTCCACAGGATGTGTCGAGCCCACTGGGACGAGGGTACTCAGTACCGGACCGTGTCTGCTATTGGGGAAGTTACAGGTGGTCCTGGTCTGGACCGTGTCCCGGGCCCTGGCAAATAAAAGGGTGTATTTACAGGGGAGAATAGTCTATCGTGACGCCACCCACTATGTGCGGCCAGTGATGGGGCCGCCGCTGCTGCAGAACCTCCGGGGATGGTGTAATGGCAGCGCAGATGGAATAGTTCCAGTGGGTAGAACTGTATTCCCCGCGGCAGTGATGGTAAAGTCTATAATGGATGTGGATAGTGGAGACGGGGTTAAAGAACACACACTCATGTTTTGTAGTAAGAGGTGCAATTCTCCTTCTCTCCTGATGCTGCAGCTTTCTTCCAGCCCGTGTGCAGAGCTGACAGGCTTGTAGCTCTTCAGGTGGGACCTCTCTGCTGTTGGATGTAGGGCAAAGGTTGCAATCAATACACAGACTCACAGTTTTGCTGTTTTCCAAAGCTTGACTGCAGATGTTGTTGTAGATTATAGTCCACGGAGTCTGTACTGGGGCTAGGCTTTCCTCCCACCCTGTCCGGGTCATCAGCTTCCTCGTGCTGCACAGTGTGTGTGTCCTGGCTGCTGCTTCTAGCTGAGCTGCTGGGATTGTCTCACTCTTTCTCTCTTTCTGCTGCTGGTACCACTTGGCTAGGCAACTTGAGTCCTCTGTGGTGTGCTGACCCCGCCGTGCTGCTTTGCTCTGGTACTGTGGGTGTTTAGAAACCCCACTGCTCCTGGATTCACCGTGCTGTGTGTTAGTCACAGTACCGGATCCGGTGTCCGTTCTGTGCGCGTCTCTGGGGCGAGTAATGGTTGAACTCAAGCTCCCAGGAGTGTCTCTCTGCTTGTAGTTCTCCTTTCCTCAGACCCTCACTAGGCCCGGAATCGGTGAGCAGACTGTACAGAAGCCTCTTGCAGCTTCTTGGCACTATAGTCTCTCTCCTCTTCACAGTACTGCCTGTACTGAACTAACTAACCACTTCCTGTGGACCTGGAGTATTTAAGAGAGCAGGTTGGGCTCCCCCTCCTGGCCCAGAGGTGCTAGTGTTTGTCAGTGTGTTGTGGGGAGGGAACCCATGTGATGTTATTGTGGCACATTAACCCATGGGGTGCCACAGATGTCTTCCTCAGTCCTCTGAGGAACTGAACTGACCAACTCTGCCCCATACCAGAATTTATAGGGGAGCTTACCCAAAACCCAGGTTTAGATCTCCCCCTTCAGGCCTGGAGGCAGAAAGGTGTTGTGTGTGGTTTCTGTCTGGTGTGGATACCCTCTGCTTCTCTCAAGTGGGACACTACCTCTGGGGGCGATAATGACACTATGGCACTTGGACTCTGGGGTGCCACAATACTACAAACATTTACTACTGCCTGCTGGAAAGCACGCACCAAGCCGTATTCCTCATTGCTTTTGGGGTCACAGCCTGCCTTCTGGTGTACCCATCAGTCACATTAATACAGTGCTAGTGCCCTAGCCAGAGTGATACTACAAGCATTTTCTACTGCCTACCACAAAGCACACAACAGTCAATTTTCTCCACTATTTTTCATGTCACAGCCTGCCTTCTGCTGTCCATATCAGTCCCAATAATACAGTGTTGGTGCCCTAGCCAAAGCAGTACTACAAACATTTACTACTGTCTGCTGCAAAGCACGCACCAGGCTATTTTCCCCATTGCTTTTGGGGTTAGAGCCTGCATTCTAGGGTCCACATCAGTCCAGTTAATACGGTGTTAGTCGAAGTGATACTACAAACATTTACAACTCCCTTCTACAAAGCACACACCAGGTAATTTTCCCTGCTGTTTTTTGGGTCACAGCCTGTCTTCTTCTGTCCACATCAGTCCCGTTAATACAGTGTTAGTGCCCTAGCTAAAGCAGTACTACAAACATTTACTACTGCCTGCTACAAAGCACGCACCAGGCCATTTTTCCCAATATTTTGGCTGCGACAGGTAGATTGGCATGTGTCATCAATATCTGAAAATCTGTCAACCAAGCTCAAAATGACAAAAAAAAGCCAGTTGTTAAAGAGGACCTGTCACCCCCCCAAAGATTTCAATCTAAAGGCAGCACTGAATGCAGCATGTATGCTGCATTCAGGCAAGGGGTCCCCTAAGTGTTTCTGATGTCTAAATCACGAAATACAGCCTTTTAAAATGTGTACAACTGAGTCAGGAGGGCTTTACCAGATCCACATGACTCAGGTCCTCCCGGGGCTATTCCTGTCCCCTGCTTCTCTGTTCCTCCCTCCTTCCTGTCCTGGCCGCCTCCTTGATGGCCTGTCTGCTCTCCTTGCTCTGCGTCTCCTTGTACTAGCTCATGCAGGCGCAGAACGAGCTGTTGCTATTGCGGGCCCCTCGCTCCTGTCCCTCCTCACACCCTGACATCAGCACTTGTTCCCGCCCTTCTCCGTGTTATACATGGAGCAGGGCGGGAACATTTGCTGCTGTCAGGGTGGGAGGCAGGACAGGAGCGAGAGGCCCGCAGCAGCAACACGTCGCTCTGCGCCTGCGTGAGGTAGAACAAGGAGATGCAGGCGCAGAACGAGGAGAAATGACAGGCATCAAGGAGGCGGCGAGGAGAGGGAGGAGGGAGGAACAGAGACGCAGGTGGCAGGAATAGCCTCCGCAAAGGACCAGACTCATTTGGATCTGGTAATGCCCTCCTGACTCAGTTGTATACATTTTAAAAGGCTGTATTTCGTGATTTAGACATCAGAAACACTTGGGGACCCCTTGCCTGAATTCAGCATACATGTTGCATTTAGTGCTGCCTTTAGATTTAAATCTTTGGGGAGGGGGATGACAGGTCCTCTTTAAGGAACAGTGACATGGACGTGGACGTAGTGTTGTCAGGGGTGTGCAACAAGGCACTGAGTCTGTGTCAGGTCAGGAGAAGTCTGATGCATCCACAGTGTTCCTTTGCAAAATTTCCCAGTTTGGAACATAAATGTGTATGGAAACTAGAAGAGCGAGTGCAGATTCTGTCTTGGATGGCAGGCCAGGCCTCTACATATTTCTCAAGCAGCACCAAAACCTCCATGACCATACATTCTACTGTTGATACTCAGAAGGCTGGCCCATTCAATCCTGAACCTGTTTCTCCTTCCTCCCTTCATCATCCGTCACAGGAGACATATAACCCCAAGCTTGGCTGCTCTGAGGATGTTTTGTACATATCCTTTGGTTGGCTGTGGCCTCACAACATGCAGTATTATGGAGGTGGCTCAAGTATTTGAGGACCTATAGCTAGAAGAAAGCCACTTTGAGGAACCTGATTTACTGTCTTCAGAGGTGGAGACTGATGATGATGAGACAGAGTTGCCATCAGGTCAGCCTACAAGGAAGATGAAATGGAAGATGAGGTGGTTGATGATGAGTCCACTGATTCGACATGGACCGTTGACATGTATAACCATGAGAGCAACACAGAGGAAGATGGATATATTGCAATAACACAGACACCAAAGGGTCGTGGTTTGCCCAGAGTGAGAACTGGATCAACTGTTCCAAAGGGCGCCCCTGCTCTGCGCCAAGTCAGTGTGTGGAACCCACTAGGACGGGGTAACCGGTACCGGACCGGGGTAGCACTGGGGATGTCACGGCAGTCTTGGTCTGGACCGTGTCCCGGGTTCTGCAAGTAATGGGGGGAATATTTACAGGGGAGTTTGTCGTGACGCCACCCACGGGTTGTAGTCAGGGTGACCACCGCTGCTGCAGAACCTCCAGGGATGATGTTTGGCAGCTGGAGATGTAACGGCTCTCCGCAAGTAGAGCCTGGTTCCTTGGGGCAGTGATGGTTAAAGTCTATGATTGAAGCTATGGATGTTGCAGGATAGGGATGATAGTGGAGGCAATGGCTGCTTGTGAGGGAAAGTAGGGCTTGAGTACAAGGATCACACACACTCACGGTTTTGTCGTTTTCCAAGTCTTTACTGCAGATGTTGTTAGCAGAGTACTGTCCACGGAGTCTGTACCGGGGCCGTGTTGCTCCCACCCTGACCGGGTCCTTGGCCTCCCACTCCCACTTTCTCTGTGGCCCTGCTGCTGCTTTAGCTGAGCTGCTGGCTCTGTCTCTCCTCACAGGTACCCCTTTGCTAGGCAACTTGAGTCTTTCCGTGTGCTTCTGACCCCGCCGTGTTGCTTCGCTGAAGTACAGTGTAGATCTACAACATCCACTATCCCAGTGTTTACTGTGCTGCGTGTGTCAGTCACCGTTTCGGATCTGGTATCCGGTCTGTGCTCTCCTCCGGGGCGAGTTATGAAGTAACTCAGTCTCCCAGATGTGTTCCTCTGTTTCTTGTACTTCTCTCCTCAGACCCTGGCTAGGCCTGGAATCAAGTAGCAGACTGTAGAGAAGCCTAATGCAGCCTCTTTACACCACAGTCTCTCCCTCAGTTCTCCCAGGAACTGAACTAACTACTTCCTCTTGACACCAGAATATATAAGGGAGCTGCTATAGCTCCCCCTTCTGGCCTATAGGTGCTAGTGCAGTGTCAGATATTGTGTGGGGAGTTAACCCATGGTGTTGTTACTGTGGCACTTAACCTCTAAGGTGCCACAAGTGCAAGAAGGTGTTCCGCCACTTTGTGGAAGTTTTTTTCTGAAAGAGCTTCAGAGAAAAACTTTGTAATCTGTAGCATCTGTCAAACCAAGTTGAGCGGAGGCCAGGGCAAAGGCATCCTGAGTACCAGCAGTATGCAAAACCACATGGCAGCCAAACACCCAGTAGGTGGGAGGAAAACCAGGGTACCAAACCGGGTCAATCCACTGCCATGTCACATGTGCTACGTTCTTCCGAATCTGCTGTCCAGGAAGCAGGCACTCATTTCTCCTGTCTACAAGCTGTGAATGCTCCCACACAACAAACATCAACCAAATCCACTTCCTTGTCCCAGAAAAGCATTCAGTTGTCCATGCCTCAGAGCTTGGGAAGGAAGCGGAAATGCCCAGCCACGCACCCACAGGCACAAATATGAAACTCGCAGATTGCCAAATCACTACCTGTTGAGATGTTGCCGTTTAGGCTTGTGGGAGCAGTGTTTTCGTGAACTCTTGCCTATGGCTGCCCCATGATACAGTATTCCCAGCTGCCACTATTTTGCCCGGTGTGCTGTCCCTGCATTACACAAGCACATGTTAAATAATCTGAACCGTGTTCTCACAAATGCCGTAATCGGGAAGATCCAACTAACAACAGACATCTGGACACGTTGTTGTGGACAGGGACGATACATTTCTGTCACGGAACACTGGGTGAACCTGGTGGATGGTGGGACAAAGGCGCAAACTGGAAAATCACACATCCTACCCATGCAAAGAATAGTGGACCCAAATTTTGTCAGGGTTTTCGCCTCTTCATATTCCTCTTTCCCCTCCTCCTGCTCCTCTTCCCCTGCTGAATTACCCTCTCCATCACTGCCAAGCTGGGAGCTGTGCAGCAGCACATCAGGAAAGCAACAACATTTTCTGCTAAAGCTGATGTGCTTGGATCAGAAACCACACACTGCAGCAGAGCTGTGACAAGCTTTAAAACAACAAACCGATCAGTGGCTCTACCCGCTGCACCTCCAACCCAGTCTGGTCATCTGTGATAATGGGAGTAACCTGGTGGCAGCTTTAAAGGTCAGAAAGCTAGTACACGTGCCATGTATGACTCACATGCTGAGCCTAGTTATTCAGAAATTTGTGAAAAGTTACCCTGCCTTGCTGTATCTACTTGAGAAGGTATGTTCGATTAGCGCCCATTTCCACCATTCCTCTACTGCAGTGATGGCAAACTCCAGGCCTCGAGTGCCACCAACAGTGCAGGTTTTCAGGATTTCCTTATATTGCACAGGTGATAATATAATCACCTGCACTGGTGAGGATTTCATCCTCTGTGCAATGCTGAGGAAATCCTGAAAACCTGCACTGTTGGTGGCACTCGAGGCCTGGAGTTCGCCATCACTGCTCTACTGTTTTTGCTGGTCTTACAGTTCTGCAAAAACGCTTGAATCTCCAAGTCACCGACTCCACTGCAAAGTGCCCACGCAGTGGAACTCAACCTATCATATGTTGACAAGGATTAGTGACCTGCCCCAGGGCCGTGGGGTACCTGGTCCCGGGCTTTGATTCACAGGGGATGTCACTGGGACCTGTGGCAGGTCCGATGGACCTGGTGGTCACTAAAAAGAGTCAATAAAAATAATAAAAATGAAAGTGATTTGTGACGACACCTATGGTTCCGGTATGGTTACTGGGGCTGCGGGTCAGACCTCCAGGGTGATGGTAGGGCAGCCAGATGGTTATGCTCCCCATAGGTGGAGCGGGATGCCCGGAACAGTTGTGGTATAAGGGGCAGGCAGGACACTCTATGGAGGGAGTAGGATCAGGGGCTGCAATAACAGTCGCACACAGGGTTGTTGTTTCTGTACCTTTACTGAGGGTTCAGGTATTGTCCAGGGTACAGGCACTGATGGTACAGGTCCGAGTGGTCTGGTAGCAATTCAGAATCTCCACACCCGGCGAGTTATGAGACCACCCTGTTGCGCTGTGTTTCCTTTGGTCCTAGGCTACCTGAAGGTAAGCCCTGACCCTCTCCTGCTTGTCTTCACTTGTATGGCAGGCGGTGAGAGCCCTGCTGCTGGGCACCACTGTATCCACTGCGGTCCCTGGCTCTGCTAACTGGCTGGGCCTCAAGTGCTGCTGTGGCCAGGAGACCAGGAGTCTCCCTGGCCTCCACTGCTGGGCTGTCAGATCCCTTGTAGTCATAAACACCGGTGTCCGGTTTCTGGCACATTTCCTCCTGGGGCGAACCAGTATGGCTCCACTCTCCCTGCTACTACTCCTTGCCTCCAACCCTCGCTCTAGGGTCCTTCACGCTGGCTAGTAGCTCTCATTGGTACGGGCTTAGCGCAGCCCCATCACCAGAACGTCTTCACAGTCCTCCCTGAAACTGCACTCCAACTAAACTAACTGACTCCGCCTCCAGGCCTGAATTTATAGGGGACCTCACCTGAACGCGGTTTGTAGAGCTCGCCCTTCATGTCTGTAGTTGAAGGTGTTTTGTGCAGGCTTACCTGGTGTGGAGATCCTTCCCTGTCCCCGGTGCATCTGTGGCAACCAAACCCTGGGGTGCCACATTTGCCCCTAGTTAAGTTCAGTACTCTTGGACTGAGAATCACAAAATTTTTAAACATTAGCAACAAAAAATTGTACAAAGTCTTAAAAATCAAAAATTACAAAAACCAATGAACCGGAAAAATAGAAAAATACAGTCCATACGGTGCTATGCTGCAAATGAATATATACACAGAATGTTTTTGACCACTATAATTCCCGTGGTCTGCTGGTCCATCTTTAAGCAAGTTCAAGAAAAGTGTAAAGTTTATGCAATAAGTCCTGCAGGCACAATGTGCTTGGTGGTTACAGGTTCACTTAGATGCAATAAATAAACACATAAAACATATTTACATTTCCTTATGGGTGTCTCTGCCTAGGTATCCTGGTTACCACCCTCCTCCGCAGGAAGTTGACTTCCCTAACTTAATATTCCTGGGTTTGACTCCAGTTCCTCCGCCCTTCTGTACATTATTCTTTACTGTCTGACTATTTACACCCAAAAACACATATATACACTTTTTTTCATAGTACACCTTATTTTCTTTACCAGACCGGGATCTGGCCAAAGTTGCTATGACTGGATTTATGCAATACTGGTGTCTCTACTGGTTGGGTTTGTGTACGAGTGTCTACGTCTGGTGCTGTGCGTGCACTATCTACTAGTGTGCATGTGGACCTACACAATATTGGTATGCCTGAGCATTTTCTTAGTCTTACCATAGGACTAGCAGGCTCACTGATAGCAGGATTTTCTGATTCTGCTGCGACATGTGGTTCTTCAAGCCTTTCCTCAGTTGATTCTTCTGGAACTTCTACGGATTCTTCCAGTCTTTCTGGCACTTCTACTGGTTGACTAAAAATGATCAATGGTACAATTATGGCTCCATTGTATTGAGGCCAACTTACAGGAAAATCTCCAAGTACAGTCCGTATTATCTTCTCATTCTTTTCTTCTTTAGGCTGGGGTATACAGGAAATTACTTCTTTTGGTTTCAACTGTTCTGGGCATTTTTTAGATGGTCTCTAGAAACTGCTGTTGATGTTTCTCCTTTGTGTTTGCTGATTAAGAAGACCTTCATGCTATCAAAGTTGGAGGGCATTACTGTATAGGGTTCTGCTTCTCACTGGTCATCAAGTTTACGTGTTCTTTATTTTCTTTTTAGAACCATTTCTCCAGGTATTAAGGGAGCAGCTGGTGCACTCTTGTTGTAATCTTTCTCTTGTTTTTCTCTGAGCTGGGTTAAGCTTTTTTCTATGCATTCTTGTACCTTTCTGTACTGATCTTGGCGTTTGGTATCCCAATTAGCATTAGGTGAACTGGTTTCAGGAATGACAACTCCCATGTCTAAATCAATTGGTAGTTTTCCGGATCTTGCTCTCATCAAGTACGCTGGTGTGCAATTGGTGAATCTTACAGGGATGTTGTTGCACATGTCCACTAAGTTAGGCAACTTCTCTGGCCACATGCTTCTTTCTTCCAAGGGCAAGGTTTTCAACAGGTCTATGACCACCTGGTTCATTTTCTCACACATGCCATTGGTCTGTGGGTGGTATGGTGTGGTTCGGATATTCTTACAACCATACAAGTTGCAAAACTCCTGAAACACTTCAGGTTCAAACGCAGGACCTTGATCTGTCAAGACTTGTTCTGGATACCTATGTGGTCTACAGAAGTAAGCTTGAAAGGTTCTTGCTGTCAAGTCCTTTACAGGTACTACCACTAGTGATGGGCGAATCCTAAATTACTCGGAATCGCTTGACTCTAGCGAGTCCGAGCCCAGGACTCGCTACTCGTTGCGAGTCTAGCGAGTCCAATGTTAATGAATGGGGAAGCGAGTAATAGCGAGTAGTGTGAGATTTACAACTCGCAGATGTGTCTCGGAAGCTTCAGCCAGAAGCAATCCTAGTTTTGTCATTTATTTGCATTGCTCGTTTACTTTGTAAGTAATCGCTGACTCGCACAGATAAGAGTCCTGTCTCCTCTGTGCTGGCTGCCAGCTCCAGGGTCCTAGAGCCCGCCTGCTGCCTGATGTAGCAGTGCTAAGATTGTTCTCAGTCTGCTCATTCCCTGTGTACAGACATGAATGTCTGTGCACAGAGATGATGTAGCAGAGCTGAGATTGTTCTCAGTCTGCTCATTCCCTGTGCATAAAGATCTATATCTATACACAGGGGATGTAGCAGAGAGGACATCGCGTTTTGGACTGCGTCGGACGGAAGAGGATTTTTTTAATTAAAGATGGAGTCCCTAATGGCTTTTTTTTTTATTTCTAATAAAAAATTTTCTTTGTGTTGTGTTTTTTTTAAAACAATTTAATAGAAATTCATGGCGGTCATGTCTAATATTGGCGTGACCACCATAAATTTCGGGCTTAGGGCCAGCTGATAATACAAAGCTGGCCCTAACCTCTTTATTACCCAGCGTGCCACCGCTACCAGGGCCGCTGGAAGAGCGGGGTTCAGCGTCAGAGGATGGCGCTTCAATGAACGCGCCATCTTCTGGGGCGGCTGCGGGCTGCAATTTGCAGCGGGGGGTGCCCAGAAAGCTTGGGCATCCCTGCGCTGCGGATTCCAGCCCCCAGCTGCTTAGCTGTACCTGGCTAGACATAGAAATTGCGCGGAGCCCCACGCATTTTTTTTAAATTATTTCATGAAATTCTGAGATTCTGACTCTGACTCTGAGACTCTGAAATTCATTAAATAATTTTAAAAAAATGCGTGGGGCTCCGCGCAATTTCTATGTCTAGCCAGGTACAGCTAAGCAGCTGAGGGCTGGAATCCGCAGCGCAGGGAGGCCCAAGCTTTCTGGGCACCCCCCGCTGCAAATTGCAGCCCGCAGCCGCCCCAGAAGATGGCGCGTTCATTGAAGCGCCATCCTCTGGCGCTGAACCCCGCTCTTCCAGCGGCCCTGGTGGCGGTGGCACGCTGGGTAATAAAGGGGTTAATACCAGCTTTGTTATACAAGCTGGTATTAAGCCCGAGATTCTTAATGTCAGGCCACATTTGACCCAGCCACTAAGAATCTCCAATAAAGGGTTAAAAAAACACAAAGAAAATTTTTTATTTGAAATAAAAAAAAAAGCCATTAGAGACTCCATCTTTAATTAAAAAAAATCCTCTTCCGTCCGACGTAGTCCAAAACGCGATGTCCTCTCTGCTACATGCACAGGGAATGAGCAGACTGAGAATAATCTCAGCACTGCTACATCATCTCTGTGAGCAGGCAGGTTCTAGGACCCTGGAGCTGCACAGAGAAGACAGCTGGACTCGGCTCGCAAAGAAACAGCAGTTACTTTGCGAGTTTCCCTGCTATCACTGGCACAGTAGCCAGTGATGACTCGCACGAGTCCAATGCAAACAATGGCAATCCTAGTTTTGTCAGCGTTTCTGACAAAACTAGGATTGATATTGATTTGCATTGGACTCGTGCGAGTCATCACTGGGAAACTCGCCGAGTACCGAGTCCTGCGAGTCCCTTACTACTCGCCGAGTAACGAGTCCTAGCGAGTAGATTCGCCCATCCCTAACTACCACTAGAAACCAGGAATAGTGATCCACCATAGTGAGGGCATACGTATAGCCTGACCTGCTGGCTGTCAATTTCACATGATTCAAGGCTACAAGTTCCAGTGGCTGTTTGGTGACAATTGGCTGTAGTGGAGCTCTCTGACTCTCATGATCCTTTCTTCTTAAGTGGCATGGGCCACACTTTCTGCACCAATTTTCAATGGCTGTTCTCATGCCAACCCAATAGAATCAATCTCGTAACAGTACCTCTAGCTTCTTCCACTCGAAGTGTCCTGCTCCATTGTGGTACACTTCTAGCAGCATCTTGACATCTCTCTTCGGTACCACTAGCTGACACACCATCTCATGGGTTCAGGGATTGATGAAACACCTGCATAGCCTACCCCCGTAGATGAACAACCTGCTCCTTTCCTTCCACAGGTGCTGTGCCTCATTTGGGGCATCTGGGCTAAGACGTGAGTCCCGTTGGGTTAACAGCTCTTTAACTAGGAGAAAAACCAGATCGCTGTTTTGTGTTTCCTTCCACCCGTGGTGAGGTAACTGGTTCAGCGTGGCCTCTTGGCGTTTGTTTTTAGCACCTTGGTTACACTGAAATGCAATTTTGTGGTGAAAAGCTGGTAACTGTAATTCTTCTAGCTCATCCGAATCTTCTTCTGCAGCTGGTAAGTGAGGCATTCTTGCAGTGCCTCAGCGTTGGTGTTTTTGCGGCCTGCCCGGTATTTGATGGTGAAGTCATAGTTTGACAACCAAGCCATCCATCGCTGCTCCAGTGCTCCTAACTTTGCGGAGTCCAGGTGTGTAAGCGGGTTGTTATCTGTGAAGACAGTAAACTTCGCAGCTGCAAGGTAGTGGTTGAACTGTTCTGTAACAACCCAGACTAAGTCAAGAAACTCCAGCTTAAACGAGCTGTAATTTTCTGGGTTCCTCTCAGTAGGACGGAGCTTCCTGCTTGCATTGGCAATTACACATTCTTTGCCCTTCTGCACCTGCGACTAGGGATGGGCGAATCTACTCGCTAGGACTCGTTACTCGGCGAGTAGTAAGGGACTCGCAGGACTCGGTACTCGGCGAGTTTCCCAGTGATGACTCGCACGAGTCCAATGCAAATCAATATCAATCCTAGTTTTGTCAGAAACGCTGACAAAACTAGGATTGCCATTGTTTGCATTGGACTCGTGCGAGTCATCACTGGCTACTGTGCCAGTGATAGCAGGGAAACTCGCAAAGTAACTGCTGTTTCTTTGCGAGCCGAGTCCAGCTGTCTTCTCTGTGCAGCTCCAGGGTCCTAGAACCTGCCTGCTCACAGAGATGATGTAGCAGTGCTGAGATTATTCTCAGTCTGCTCATTCCCTGTGCATGTAGCAGAGAGGACATCGCGTTTTGGACTACGTCGGACGGAAGAGGATTTTTTTTAATTAAAGATGGCGTCTCTAATGGCTTTTTTTTTTATTTCAAATAAAAAATTTTCTCTGTGTTTTTTTAACCCTTTATTGGAGATTCTTAGTGGCTGGGTCAAATGTGGCCTGACATTAAGAATCTCGGGCTTAATACCAGCTTGTATAACAAAGCTGGTATTAACCCCTTTATTACCCAGCGTGCCACCGCCACCAGGGCCGCTGGAAGAGCGGGTTCAGCGCCAGAGGATGGCGCTTCAATGAACGCGCCATCTTCTGGGGCGGCTGCGGGCTGCAATTTGCAGCGGGGGGTGCCCAGAAAGCTTGGGCCTCCCTGCGCTGCGGATTCCAGCCCTCAGCTGCTTAGCTGTACCTGGCTAGACATAGAAATTGCGCGGAGCCCCACGCATTTTTTTAAAATTATTTAATGAATTTCAGAGTCTCAGAGTCAGAGTCAGAATCTCAGAATTTCATGAAATAATTTAAAAAAAATGCGTGGGGCTCCGCGCAATTTCTATGTCTAGCCAGGTACAGCTAAGCAGCTGGGGGCTGGAATCCGCAGCGCAGGGATGCCCAAGCTTTCTGGGCACCCCCCGCTGCAAATTGCAGCCCGCAGCCGCCCCAGAAGATGGCGCGTTCATTGAAGCGCCATCCTCTGACGCTGAACCCCGCTCTTCCAGCGGCCCTGGTAGCGGTGGCACGCTGGGTAATAAAGAGGTTAGGGCCAGCTTTGTATTATCAGCTGGCCCTAAGCCCGAAATTTATGGTGGTCACGCCAATATTAGACATGACCGCCATGAATTTCTATTAAATTGTTTTAAAAAAAACACAACACAAAGAAAATTTTTTATTAGAAATAAAAAAAAAAGCCATTAGGGACTCCATCTTTAATTAAAAAAATCCTCTTCCGTCCGACGCAGTCCAAAACGCGATGTCCTCTCTGCTACATCCCCTGTGTATAGATATAGATCTTTATGCACAGGGAATGAGCAGACTGAGAACAATCTCAGCTCTGCTACATCATCTCTGTGCACAGACATTCATGTCTGTACACAGGGAATGAGCAGACTGAGAACAATCTTAGCACTGCTACATCAGGCAGCAGGCGGGCTCTAGGACCCTGGAGCTGGCAGCCAGCACAGAGGAGACAGGACTCTTATCTGTGCGAGTCAGCGATTACTTACAAAGTAAACGAGCAATGCAAATAAATGACAAAACTAGGATTGCTTCTGGCTGAAGCTTCCGAGACACATCTGCGAGTTGTAAATCTCACACTACTCGCTATTACTCGCTTCCCTATTCATTAACATTGGACTCGCTAGACTCGCAACGAGTAGCGAGTCCTGGGCTCGGACTCGCTAGAGTCAAGCGATTCCGAGTAATTTAGGATTCGCCCATCACTACCTGCGACAACATAGCTCCCAATCCCACCTTGCTGGCATCTGTGTACAGCACGAATGGTAGATTGTAGCCAGGATTTCTTCACCAGTCAGGGCCCACTTCATCTACTTGAAGGAGTCTTCTTCTTTCTCACCCCATTCAAACAGAGGGCCAAAGGTCTTGCTCTTCTTGGTCTGGCCTACCAGGAGATCTTGCAAAGGTGCTGCCATCTTCGTAAAGCCCTTTATGAATCTCCTGTAGTATTCCACCAGCCCCAAGAACTGTCCTTGATGACGGTGACCTTCTCAGGGTCAGGTGCCACACTTTCTGCGCTGACCACATGCCCAAGATACTGAACCTTCGGCTTCGGCTTCAGCAAGTGGCACTTTGATGGCTTCAGTTTCATACCATACTTCGACAATGCTTCAAATACCTCAGCCAGGTGCTCCAAATGTTCCTCATACGTCTCTTGGAGTACACAATGACGTGATATAGGTACAGCAGCACGGTCTCAAAGTGCCGCAGGAACACTCCATCAGCCTTTTTAACGTTCCAGGTGCATTGCAGAGTCCAAACGGCATGCTATTGAACTCACATAGATCTATCGGCGTCGTGAACGCAGTCTTCTCCCGATCTTCTGCCACAGAAACCCACTGGTAAGATCTAAGGTGAAAAAGTAATTTGCAGCTTTCAGTGCAGCAAGTCATTCCTCAATGCGAGGTAATGGGTAAACATCCTTGTGTGTTATGTGGTTTATCTGCCTATAATCAACACACATCCCCATTGTGCCAGCTTTCTTTCTTACCAGGACAACTGAAGATGCCCAGGGGATACAACTAACTCTAATAACCACAGCCTCCTTCATTTCCCTTAACATGTCTTTGGCACGCTGATAGTGAGCTGGTGGTACAGGCGTGTAACTCTCTTTTATGGGTGGTGGTGTCCCGTGAGTATATGATGGTGTACCCCTTTTATCTGCCCAAACTTTAATGGATGCCTACTAAAGACTAGAGATGAGAAATGTTCGACTCGAATTGTTCGCCAATCGCAAATTCGAGTTGTTTTTGGCAGTGTTCGAATCATTCACCGAATTCGAACAATTTGGTTCAAATTCGGGAGTTCTAGAAGCTGTTCGATTTTGGTTCGAAAATGCGACAGATGCGGTCAGAAAGCCGCATCCGCCGCATTTTCAGCCAAAATAAACAGCTGTAAAGTAAAATAAAGTGTTAAAAAAAAAAAAAAATGTATGCTCACCTGTCCGGCGGTCCACCGATTGCTCTGGCAAGGTCCTCTTGCTGATAGGACCTGTGGTGACGTCATGTTATCGCAGGAGCTCCGGTCATATGACCGGAGTTCCCAAAAGACTGAAGCACAAAGAAACATAGTCAAACAAATGTGAGCAGGGTCCAGACAGGTTTTTTTGTTCTTCAGTCTTTTGGTGGTGTGAACGCGGTCCTACAGACATGTTCACTGTGTGTGTCGAGCCCACTGGGACGGGGTACTCGGTACCGGACCGTGTCGCTCCTGGGGATGTCCCGGGCCCACACAAGTTAAAGGGGAATATGTACAAGGGATAAATGTTTGTCGTGACGCCACCCACGGTGTGTGGTCAGTAATGGGACCACCGCTGCTGCAGAACCTCCGGGGATGATGTTAGGCAGCTGTAGATGGAATAGCTCTCCGCGGGTAGAGCTGGATTCCCCGGGGCAGTGATAATTAAGGTGTATGATGGTTAGGATGGTGGGTTGCAGTTCACTTACTTTCCTGCTGCTGCAGCCTTCTTCCAGCCACCGAACAGAGCTGACAGGCTGTGGCTCTCCAGGTGGTAAATTTCTGCTGTCCTGCTTGAAGAAGTTAGTCACAGACAAGGGAGCACTGGTATCATGAGGTCCTGGTTGCAGATAATCATACAAGGGAGTCAGAAGGGTTCACGGGTTTACTGTGTCGTTCTTTCAGTACAACAGTTCAAGTTACAGTTCACTTCTTACACGGGTTACAGACTTTCCCCTCCGGGTTCCTCTTTACTCCCTGCAGCCAGGTTGTTACTCTGCGACCCCTCACTCTCTCTACCGTCCTTTCCAGGCTTTGTTCTCTGTCTCCGTGTGTGTGTCTCCGGACAGCGTAGCAGTAGCTCGGACCCTTGTGGGTCCTCGTGGTCGCCACTGAGTTGCCTGTCCTTTGGGTGGGAACTCCAACCTAGAGTTGGAGCTCCCCGTCGGTAATCTGGGGATACCGGGTAAATCTTCGGTCCCCTTCAGAGCCGACACTCTGCATTCAGCCTAGCCTCCAATAGTCCTTTCTTGCAAGGCACTATCAGGCTCCCTCCTGACCTGTGTGACTCTGGTTTCAATATGGAAGGCTACTCCGCCGGTAGTTGGTCATTTCAGCTGTGTTCCTCAGACTCAGTGCTGCTGATCTGTCTCTTTCCTCACACATCTGGGGTGCTGGCTATGGACGAGCTTTCTCTCCATGGTTTCACTGGCACTTTGGATTCTGCGACTCCATCAGCCCCACTCCACCAGAACGTGTGCCTCTGTCTTTGCTTCTCAGCCTACCTCGGCCTACTCACTCCTTCCTCCTCTCCTTCCTCTATTTCTACCTTCTGTCACCTGACCTACAAGCTGTCCCACCCACTGTCCTCTAAACCCACCACCCCTTGCCCGCCTAGAGTTCCGGGCTCCGGGTTGGGTGCTGCCTCCTAGTGGTGTGTGGGATGTCTGTGAGGGTGTTTGTGTAAACTAAACTGTCTTCCTTCCTACTTCGCTGCAGTTCCCTATGTGGCCTCCTGGTCGCAGGGGCGCCACATGTGCATGACACATGAGTTAGTTTTTTGTCTGTTTTGTTTCTTGCCTTTGCAAGACAGGGGAACCTTCCACCCTTCCCCCATGAGCCCTGCACGCAAAAAGCTGTTTTCTACATTCAGTCCATGTCAGACCTTGGACATGTCTGGACCCTGCTCATGTAGGTACAAATACACATGGTCAAGTTTTTTAAATACATCAGATAGGGACTGCTCTGACAAGGGTTACCTTGAAATTGGTAGAGCAGCTTAGCATACATTTTTTGCAAAAAACGTATCAACAAACTACCCTGTTTTTACTACTTTTTTAGCAGCACTTGCTTTTCACTGTTATTCTTTACAACAGAGTATTTTTTCACGTTTGTTTGACATGTTTTTTTGTGCTTCATACTATTACTAGTGTTAAAATCATGTACTCATGGGAAGGGTAGCACTATAAATAATTCTGTGTGTTAACATAATGGCTCCCTGATCCCAATTGTTAAATTGTAAGCATGACACAATGTATGGGTATTTATTTGTATACTAGATGGTGGCCCGATTCTAACGCATCAGGTATTCTAGAATATGTATGTAGTTGATATACTGTGACTGACAGAACTTGTTCAGTCACCGCTACTCTGTCTCTTCTCCTGTCCCCACTCATCCTGTCACCGCTCCTCCATCTCTCCTCCTGTCACCGCTCCTCCTGTTCCCGCTCCTGCATCTCTCCTCCTGTCCCCGCTCCTCCTGTCACCGCTCCTCCTGTCACCATTCCTCCTGTCCCCTCTTCTCCTTTCACTGCTCCTCCGTCTCTCCTCCTGTCACTGCTCCTCATGTCCCCGCTCCTCCATCTCTCCTCCTGTAACTGCTCCTCCTGTCCCCGCTCCTGCATCCCTCCTCCTATGCCTGCTCCTGCTGTTCCCGTTCCTCCGTCTCTATTCCTGTCACCGCTCCTCCTGTCCCCGCTACTCCATCACTCCTCCTGTCACTGATCCTCCTGTCACCGCTCCTCCATGTCTCCTCCTGTCATCGCTCCTCCTGTCTCCGCTCCTCATGTCCCCGCTCCTCCATCTCTCCTCCTGTCTCCGCTATTCCTGTTCCCGCTCCTCCGTCTCTCTTCCTGTCACCGCTCCTCATGTATGTGACCGCTCCTCCATCTCTCCTCCTGTCCCCACTCCTCTGTTTCTCCTCCTGTCCCCGCTCCTCCGTCTCTCCTACTGTCCCTGCTCCTCCTGTTCCCGCTCCTCCATCTCTCTTCCTGTCACCGCTCCTCATGTCACCACTCCTCATGTCACCTCTCTTCCGTCTCTCCTCCTGTCACCACTCCTCCGTCTCTCTTCCTGTCCTGGCTCCTCCGTCTCTCCTCCTGCCCCCGCTCCTCCTGTTCCCGCTCCTCCGTCTCTCTTCCTGTCACAACTCTTCCTGTCACCGCTCCTCCTGTCACCGCTCCTCTGTCTCTCCTCCTGTCACCCGCTTTTTCTGTCCCCGCTCCTCCATCTCTCCTCACTCGTTTTTCCTTCTGTCACAGCTTATCCTGTGACTGCTCCTCCATCTCTCCTCCTGTCCCCGTTCCTCCATCTCTCCTCCTGTCCCTGCTCCTCCAGCTCTCCTCCTGTCCCCGCTTCTCCTTCTCTCCTCCTGCAACCGCTCCTCCTGTCCCCCGCTCCTCCTGCCTGTTGCTCCTCCTGTCACCGCTCCTCCATCTCTCCTCCTGTCCCTGCTCCTCCTATCACCGCTCCTCCTGTCACTATTCCTCCTGTCCCCGCTCCTCCTGTGATTGCTCATCCATCTCTCCTCCTATCACCGCTCCTCGTGTCCCCGCTCCTCCGTCTCTCCTCCTGTAACTGCTCCTCCTGTCCCCACTCCTGCATCTCTCCTCCTATCCCTGCTCCTCCTGTTCCTTCTCCTCCGTCTCTCTTCCTGTCACCGCTTCTCCTGTCATCGCTTGTCCTGTCACCGCTCCTCTGTCTCTCCTCCTGTCACTGCTCCTCCTGTCCCCGCTACTCCATCTCTCCTCCTGTCACCGCTCCTCCATGTCTCCTCCTGTCATCGCTCCTCCTGTCTCCGCTCCTCGTGTCTCCGCTCCTCCGTCTCTCCTCCTGTAACTGCTCCTCCTGTCCCAGCTCCTCTTTTTCACGTCCTGTGACCACTCCTCCTGTTCCCGCTCCTCCATCTCTCCTCCTGTCTCCGCTATTCCTGTTCCAGCTCCTCCGTCTCTCTTCCTGTCAGCTCTCCTCATGTCACCGCTCCTCCATCTCTGTTCCTGTCCCCGCTCCTCCGTATCTGTTCCTGTCACCGCTTCTCCTGTCACCGCTTCTCCACTCCCCACTCCTCTCTTTCTCCTCCTGTCCCCGCTCCTCCGTCTCTCCTCCTGTTCCCACTCCTCCATCTCTCTTCCTGTCACCACTCCTCATATCACCGCTCCTCCTGTCACCACTCCTCCGTCTCTCCTCCTGTCCCGGCTCCTCCGTCTCTCCTCCTGTCCCCGCTCCTCCTGTTCCCGCTCCTCCGCCTCTCTTCCTGTCACAACTCTGCCTGTCACCACTCCTCCGTCTCTCCTCCTGTCATCGCTTTTTCTGTCCCCGCTCCTCCATCTCTCTTCCCTCGTCTTTCCTTCTGTCACAGCTTATCCTGTGACTGCTCCTCCTGTCCTCGCTCCTCCGTCTCTCCTCCTGTCCCCGCTGCTCCAGCTCTCCTCATGCCCCACGCTCCTTCTGCTACACACTCCTTCTGTCCCCCGCTCCTCCTGCCCCCCGCCCCTCCTGCCTCATGCTCCTCCTCCCCCGCGTTCCTCCTGCCCCCCCCGCTCCTTCTGTCACCGCTCACCGCTCCTCCGTCTTTCCTCCTGTTACCGCTCCTCCTGTTCCCGCTCCTCCATCTCTCCTCCTGTCCCCGCTCCTCTGTCTCTCCTCCTGTCCCCGCTCCTCCAGTTCCCACTCCTCCGTCTCTCTTCCTGTCACCGCCTCTCCTGTCACCGCTTCTCCTTTCCCCACTCCTTTGTCTCTCCTCCTGTCCCCGCTCCTCCACTCCTGTCACCGCTCCTCCTGTCCCCGATCCTCTGTCTCTCCTCCTGCCCCGTGTTCCTCCTCCCCCGCGTTCCTCCTGCCCCCCGCTCCTCTTGTCACCGCTCCTCCGTCTTTCCTCCTGTCACGGCTCCTCCTGTTCCAGCTCCTCCACTCCTGTCACCGCTCCTCTTGTCCCCGCTCCTACGTCTCTCCTCTTGTCACAGCTCCTTCATCTCTCCTCCTGTCACCACTCCTCCTGTCCCCGCTCCTCTGTCTCTCCTCCTGTCACCACTTCTCCTGTCATCGCTTCTCCTGTCACTGCTCCTCCTGTCACCGCTCCTCTGTCTGTCCTCCTGTCATCGCTCTTCCTATCCCCGCTGCTCCTGTCCCTGCTCCTCCTGTCCCTGTTCCTCTGTCTCTCCTCCTGTCACCGCTTGTCCTGTCCCCTATCCTCCGTCTTTCCTTCTGTCACGGCTTATCCTGTAACTGCTTCTCCTGTCCCAGCTCCTCCATCTCTCCTCCTGTCCCCGCTCCTTCGTCTCTCCTCCTGTCACCACTCCTCCTGTCACCGCTCCTACGTCTCTCCTCCTGTCACCGCTCCTCCTGTCACCGCTCCTCCGTCTCTCCTTCTGTCACCACTCCTCCTGTCACCGCTCCTCCGTCTCTCCTCCTGTCATAGGTCTTCCTGTCCCCGCTCCTCCATCTCTCCTCCTGTCCCCGCTCATCCTGTCACCGCTCCTCCTGTCCCTGTTTCTCTGTCTCTCCTCCTGTCACTGCTTGTCCTGTCCCCTCTCCTCCGTCTTTCCTTCTGTCACGGCTTATCCTGTGACTGCTCCTCCTGTCCCTGCTCCTCCTCTCTCCTCCTGTCTCCGCTCTTTCGTCTCTTCTCCTGTCTCCGCTCCTCTGTCTCTCCTCCTGTCACCTCTCCTCCTGTCCCTGCTCCTGCACCTTTCCTTCTGTCAGCACGTATCCTGTGACTGCTCTTCCTGTCCTTGCTCCTCTGTCTCTCCTTCTGTTCCCCGTCCTCTGTCTCTCCTCCTGTCACTGCTCCTCCTGTCACCGCTCCTCTGTCTGTCCTCCTGTCATCGCTCTTCCTATCCCCGCTGCTCCTGTCCCCGCTCCTCCTGTCCCTGTTCCTCTGTCTCTCCTCCTGTCACCGCTTGTCCTGTCCCCTATCCTCCGTCTTTCCTTCTGTCACGGCTTATCCTGTGACTGCTTCTCCTGTCCCAGCTCCTCCATCTCTCCTCCTGTCCCCGCTCCTTCGTCTCTCCTCCTGTCACCACTCCTCCTGTCACCGCTCCTACGTCTCTCCTCCCGTCACCGCTCCTCCTGTCACCGCTCCTCCGTCTCTCCTTCTGTCACCACTCCTCCTGTCACACGCTCCTCCGTCTCTCCTCTTGTCATAGGTCTTCCTGTCCCCGCTCCTCCATCTCTCCTCCTGTCCCCGCTCATCCTGTCACCGCTCCTCCTGTCCCTGTTTCTCTGTCTCTCCTCCTGTCACTGCTCGTCCTGTCCCCTCTCCTCCGTCTTTCCTTCTGTCACGGCTTATCCTGTGACTGCTCCTCCTGTCCCTGCTCCTCCGTCTCTCCTCCTGTCTCCGCTCTTTCGTCTCTTCTCCTGTCTCCGCTCCTCTGTCTCTCCTCCTGTCACCTCTCCTCCTGTCCCTGCTCCTGCACCTTTCCTTCTGTCAGCACGTATCCTGTGACTGCTCTTCCTGTCCTTGCTCCTCTGTCTCTCCTTCTGTTCCCCGTCCTCTGTCTCTCCTCCTGTCAGCGCTCCTCCGTCCCTCCTCCTCCTGCCCCGCGCTCCTCTGCTCCCTGCTCCTCCTGGCTCTGCTCCTCCTTCTCTCCTCCTGTCCCCGCTCCCTTGTCTCTCCTCCTGTCACTGCTCCTCCTGTCCCCTCTCCTCCGTTTTTCCTTCTGTCATGGCTTATCCTGTGACTGCTCCTCCTGTCCCTGGTCCTGTGTCTCTCCTCCTTTCCCCGCTCCTTCGTCTCTCCTCCTGTCTTCGCTCCTCTGTCTCTCCTCCTGTCACCGCTCCTCCTGTCCCTGCTCCTGCACCTTTCCTTATGTGAGCATGTATCCTGTGACTGCTCTTCCTGTCACTGCCCCTACTCCGTCCCTCCTCCTCCTGCCCTGCACTAAACCTGCCCCCCGCTCCTCCTGGCCACCCACTCCTCCGTCTCTCCTCCTGTCCCCTCTCCTTTGTCTCTCCTCCTGTCACCGTTCCTCCTGTCCCCGCTCCTCTGTCTCTCCTCTTTTCACCGCTCCTCCTGTCTCCTCCCCTCCATTTTTCCTTCAATCACGGCTTAACCTGTGACTGCTCCTCCTGTCCCCGCTCCTGTCTTTCTCCTTCTGTTTGGCCCCGCTCCTTCGTCTCTCCCCCTGTCTTCGTTCCTCTGTCTCGCCTTCTGACCCCCGCTCCTCCTGCCTCGTGCTCCTTCTGCCCCCGTTCCTCCTACCCTGTGCTCCTCCTCCCCTGCGTTCCTCCTGTCCCCCGCTCCTCCTGTCACCGCTCCTCCATCTTTCCTCCTGTCACCGCTCCTCCTGTTCCAGCTCCTCCACTCCTGTCACCGCTCCTCCTTTCCCCGCTCCTACATCTCTCCTCCTGTCACAGCTCCTTCATATCTCCTCCTGTCACTGCTCCCCCTGTCCCCACTGCTCTGTCTCTCCTCCTGTCACCACTTCTCCTGTTACTGCTTCTGTCACTGCTCCTCCTGTCACAACTCCTCAGTTTCTCCTCCTGTCATCGCTCTTCCAATCCCTGCTCCTCCTGTCCCTGTTCATCTGTCTCTCCTCCTGTCACCGCTCGTCCTGTCCCCTCTCCTCCGTCTTTCCTTCTGTCAGGGCTTATCCTGTGACTGCTTCTCCTGTCCCCGCTCCTCCGTCTCTCCTCCTGTCTCCACTCCTTCGTCTCTCCTCCTGTCACCGCTCCTCCTGTCACCACTCCTCCGTCTCTCCTTCTGTCTCCACTCCTCCTGTCACCGCTCCTCCGTCTCTCCTCCTGTCATAGGTCTTCCTATGTCTTCCTGTCCCCACTCCTCCATCTCTCCTCCTGTCCCTACTCATCCTGTCACCGCACCTCCTGTCCCTGTTTCTCTGTCTCTCCTCCTGTCACTGCTCGTCCGGTCCCCTCTCCTCCGTCTTTCCTTCTGTCACGGCTTATCCTGTGACTGCTCCTCCTGTCCCCGCTCCTCTGTCTCTCTTCCTGTCTCTGCTCCTTCATCTCTCCTCCTGTCTTCGCTCTACTATCTCTCCTCCTGTCACCGCTCCTCCTGTCCCTGCTCCGCACCTTTCCTTCTGTCAGCGCGTATCCTGTGACTGCTCTTCCTGTCCTTGCTCCTCTGTCTCTCCTTCTGTTCCCCGTCCTCTGTCTCTCCTCCTGTCAGCGCTCCTCCGTCTGTCCTCCTTTCACCGCCCCTCCTCCGTCCCTCCTCCTCCTGCCCCCTGCTCCTCCTGGCTCCGCTCCTCCTTCTCTCCTCCTGTCCCCGCTCCCTTGTCTCTCCTCCTGTCACTGCTCCTCCTGTCCCCTCTCCTCCGTTTTTCCTTCTGTCACGGCTTATCCTGTGACTGCTCCTCCTGTCCCCGCTCCTGTGTCTCTCCTCCTGTCTTCTCTCCTCCTGTCACCGCTCCTCCTGTCCCTGCTCCTGCACCTTTCCTTCTGTGAGCACGTATCCTGTGACTGCTCTTCCTGTCACCGCCCCTCCTCCGTCCCTCCTCCTCCTGCCCTGTGCTCATCCTGCCCCCCGCTCCTCCTGGCCACCCGCTCCTCCGTCTCTCCTCCTGTCCCCTGCTCCTCCTGCTGTGTGCTCCTTCTGCCCCCGCTCCTCCTGCCCTGTGCTCCTCCTCCCCCGCGTTCCTCCTGCCCCCCACTCCTACTGTCACTGCTCCTCCGTCTTTCCTTCTGTCACCTCTTCTCCTGTTCCCGCTCCTCCACTCCTGTCACCGCTCCTCCTGTCCCCGCTCCTATGTCTCTCCTCTTATCATAGCTCCTTCATGTGGAGCCCACTGGGGCAGGGTACTCGGTACCGGACCGGAGTACTGCTGGGAATATCACGGCGGTCTTTGTCCGGACCGTGTCCCGGGTTCCGCAAGTAAATGGGGGGATATTTACAGGGGAGTTTGTCGTGATGCCACCCACGCCACCCAATCCTCTGTCTCTCCTCCTGTCACCACTCCTCTTGTCCCTGCTCCTGCACCTTTCCTTCTGTCAGCGCATATCGTGGGACTGCTCTTCCTTTCCTTGCTCCTCTGTCTTTCCTCGTGTCAGCACTCCTCTGTCTCTCCTCCTTTCACCGCCCCTCCTCCGTCGCTCCACCTGCCCCATGTTCCTCCTGGCCCCCCACTCCTCCTGGCCCCCACAGTGAGGATACTCACCCGTCTGCCGATTCGCTCCACATCCGATGCGTCTTGTAGCTCCCAGGGCAGGATCTGTCATTGCCTGGGAAACTGATTAGCTGATTGGTCACATGACTACAGTTAGCGGTCATGTGACCGATCAGCTGATCGGTTTCCCAGGCAACGACAGGTCCTCAAGCCCTGTAGGAGCTAGAAGACACATCGGAGGTGGAGCGCGCCGGCGGACGGGTGAGTATCCTCCCTGAGGGTTTTTTTATTTTTATTTTTACTATGGGGGAGCGGGGGCCAGGAGGAGCAGGGGGCCGCGGGGAGCCTGAGGAGCGGAGGACCTGAGGAGCGTGAGCAGGGCAGCAGGAGCGGGGGGCCATGAGGAGCAGGGGACCATGAGGAGCGGGGACCTGAGAAGCGGGCAGCAGGAGGAGCGGGGGGCTTTGAGGAGCGCGGGCAGCAGGAGCGCTGTCTCTGTGTAATGCTGGCTCACCGCGGACCTCTGTACATGAGTTGCGGCGCGAATTTTGAATTTGCCCGGCTCTTTTGCATATGCTGCGCTCATTGGTTGCCACAGCTGCCGGCGACCAATGAGCGCTGGCGCGCGATTTCCGTGACAGACACGATTAGGCAATTATATAAGTATATACATGTGTTTTGATGTGTTCTTAAGGATAGTATACTCGCCTTAAACAGTAGGTGTCTTCAGCCTACACAATGAAGGGTTAATAGTCAGAAAATTGTGAATCAACAGGTGTTTCATGGGAGGTGGTTTTAAAATGTATATATTAAGGTTTGTGGGGAATTGCCTACTTATGCTGTAGACTACGGACACACCGTCCGAAATGCGTCCAGCGGAGGGACTGCATTTCCGTTTATGTTTTACTGCCATGGAATATTGCATATAAAATAAAAGCAGAAAAATTAAGATTTTGTCCAGGTGCCGGTTTATTCCATTATGAGTTACTGACTTTTTAATCCCTGCAAAACCCAAGAAAAGGAGCCAGACTAAAAGAGAACAAGGAAAGGGGGGTAAATAAACTTAAACCCAAGCTGCACTACTTCTCTTGAATGCTCTGCCCCCAAAAATTAGGACTATCCACAATTTACATGGTTTAAGTCACTCCATAAAAACCCATCTTTTCAGGGCGGCCTACCACATTCCTTAATTATAGTCCTTTATATGCAGCCTATTCACCATTTCTCTGAACATACGTAACTCTCCGTCAAACTCCACCAGACCCAAAAGCTTTACACAGATTGGCTGATGGCCACTCATGCAGCTTTTCTATATCCCCTATTCAAGGTGGCTGTACCATCATTGTAAATAAGCACCTGTACGTAGTATCACCCCCACCTCATTGTGAATAAACACCTGTACTCTGTGTCACCACTACCTCATTGTGAATAGACACCTGTACTCTGTGTCACCCCTACCTCATTATAGATTGTAAGCTCTTTTGAGCAGGGCCATCATTACTTTGCTTTAATTATTGCATTATCTATAATTGTTACTTATGACTTTTTGTATATGTCCCCTCTGAATTTTAAAGCTCGGCAGAATATGTTGGCCTATTATAAATAAAGATTATTATTATAAACCTTACCTCATCCAGTCTAAGAAGTCCAGGACCCCTGACCTAAATGGTCCAGTATTCGTATGAAGCATTTTAAGCCGATTATTAGCCGTTGTAAAGGGGCTTTAAACTACTGCAGTATTATTACATCATCATTGTAGCAATGACGCACACACAACGTTATGTAAGGTCGGCTACTCAAAGAGGAGCCATAGATGACCGCAGGTAGGAGCCAGGTTGCAGTTCTCATCTAAAGGACACGAAAAACTGACCTGATCCCTGGACGAGGGTGCCGCCTATTTATATAGTCCCATCTCTAGTACAGGTGCATCTCAATGAATTGAAATACCATCAAAAAGATAATTTAGTTCAGTAATCAATACATCATTTTCTGAGATAATGATCTTTGGGTTTTCATTCGCTGTAAGCCATAATCATCAACATTAACAGAAATAACACTTGAAATACATCACTCTGTGTGTAATGACTCTATAATATATACAACTCTTGCAAAAATTAAGAGACTACTGCAAACGTTTCAGTCCAATAGGAAAGGGAAAGTGTAATATAACTCACCATGACCTCCTAAAACTGCCGGTGCTGGGATCAATGGCTGGCCACCATATATTTGCAAGGAAAAAAGAAAAGGATCAGCACCAACTAGAATCTTGATTAAGATCTTGGGTTCTTTATTCAATCATTCAGATAAAATGAAACATCTCGGGGTACGAAGCCCCCCCCCCTTCCGCTTTTCGGAAAACAATCCTTAATCATAGGCTTACACCTTGTGTCCATGTGACACATATATAGAGGACCTCTAAACACACACCCCACAATTACCCATGTGCAAACAATCACCAATTATCAAGAACCACAAAATCTAAGCAGGAGAGAGAAAGGCGGGCCAGAGCTTCACAAAATCCATCTAGTCTGCTTAAATACTCATTTACCACCCATCAAGAGTTATATGATGACATAATGCTCGTTTTTACAGAACACATAACAGCACGGTGGCTCAAGTGGTTAGCACTATAGCATTTGCAGCGCTGGCATCCTGAGGTCCTGGGTTCAATTCCCACCAAGGACACTAAGGACAACATCTGCAAGGAGTTTGTATGTTCTCCCAGTGTGTGCGTGGGTTTCCTCCGGGCACTCCAGTTTCCTCCCACATTGTAAAGACATACTGATAGGATGTTTAGATTGTGAGCTCCAAGAGAGACAGCATTACTCATGTATGTAAAGTGCTATGGAATTAATAGCGCTATATAAATGAATAAATATTATATTATTATTATTATTCCACTTGAGTTATAACTCAGGAAGAGTTCAGAAATCAATATTTGGTGGAATAACCATGATTTTTAATCACAGCTTTCATGTGTCTTGGCCGCTTTCCACCAGTCTGTCACGCTGCTTTTGGGTGACCTTATGCCGCTCCTGGCACAATAATGTAAGCAGTTCTTTGTTTGATGGCTTATGACTATCCATCTTCCTCTTGATTACATTCCAGAGGTTTTCAATCGGGTTCAGGTCTGGAGATTGGGCTGGCCATGACAGGGTCTTGATGTGGTGCTCCTTCATCCACACATTGATTGACCTAGCTGTGTGGCATGGGACATTGTCCTGCTGGAAAAAACAGTCCTCAGAGTTGGGGAACATTGCCTGAGCAGAAGGAAGCAAGTGTTTTTCCAGGATAACCTTGTATGCGGCTTGATTCATACGTCCTTCGCAAAGATTAACCTGCCCAATCCAGCCTTGTTGAAGCATCCCCAGATCGTAACCGATCCTCCACCAAATTTCACAGTGGGTGCAAGACTCTGTGGCTTGTACGCCTCTCCAGGTCTCCATCTAACCATTAGATGACCAGGTGTTGGGCAAAGCTGAAAATTAGACTCATCAGAGAAGATGACCTCACTCCAGTCCTCTATGGTCCAATCATTATGGTCCTTGGCAAACTTCAGTCTGGCTCTCCTTTGCTTCAGTGGAGAATTGCTTTTGCCCTCTGCCGGTCTATAGCTTTGTTGTCCCCACTGTCTGCTGCTTGACCTTGGTGTAATGGACTGCTGTCTTAGAAATGTTAAGGATGGAGGCAACATGACGCTCACTTTATACCTCTGCTAGTAAAGACAGAATTGGGCCCTTCTTTTCCTCACTCAAGACTTTTCTTTTCAACTCCTTTGTCATGGTTTAAAGTTATTTTTTCATTCAAATTACTTTTGGGCTATTCCTAGCCCTTGTTTTGCCATCGAGCTTATCCTATTGGAAGAGGATTGTGAAGACCACAGCAGTGTTTTTTATACTTTCCCTCATTAAATAAAATTTTGTTCAGGTTATCACCTAATCAGAAGCACATTTAAGGCCGGGTTACACATTGAGATGTTCCAGCGATCCCAACCAATGATCCGAGCTGGTCGGGATCGCTGGAACATTGCTGTGTGGTCACTGGTGAGATGCCACACAGGCCGATCTCCTCAGCAACCAGCGACCCGTGTAACGACCTCGACATCGTGGAAAAGAATATAAAATATTTATTTCCACGATGTTGAGGTCCCGCTACTGTATAGGCTGGCGTAAGCGGTAGAACGCTGGTAACCTGATGTGTACCCTGGCTACCAGCACACTGTGCTTACTAACCCGATGTGTTCCCTGGTTACCAGGAAACACATCGGGTTAGACGGGCATCACGCACGCCGATGTATACTGCCCAGCGGGAGACCAACAAACAAAAAATGGTCCTGGCCATTCCGCAGCGATCAGCGATCACCAAGCTGATCACTGGTTGTTGAGGCATGTCACACACAGCGACCTGTGACGTTGCAGTGACATTGTTAGCGATGACGCTGCATGTAACCCGGCCTTTAGTAGAATGAGGTGGACTCTGGTTGGAATTCAACTGACACTGAGATGGAATGGCTGTCAGACATGTAGAGAAGGGGATTTTTAGAAAACTGTGCAGTGCTCTCTTAATTTTTGCCAGAGCTGTATGCGTTTCACTTTTTGTATTGAATTAATTAAATAGATTAACTTTATCATGATATTCTAATTTATTGAGATACTCCGTTAGATCGCAGATTGGTGAGCCGGAGCTCATATCAAGCGATAAACGCTTGATCAATCTGCATCATCGTGGTGTGTGACACCACGATGAATGATCTCCCAGCGGCAGAGCCTATGCTGGGAGATGGTAACTATGGTACACGTCGGGTTACTAAGCGCCGCTCGGCGCCTAGTAACCCGATGTGTACCATAGTTACCAGCGATCTCGGTGCTCCACATCGCTGGTGAGTCTGTCTGTGTGACATCTCACCAGCGATGTGGGCGATATTGTTAGCGATCGCGCGTGCACGTGATCGCTAACAATATCGCTCACGATATTGATGAGTGTGACGGCCGCCTAAGTGTTATTTTTCTTAACCCTCCTTCAAATTAGTCTTTGCCGCAGCATTCCTGTTTTCATCAGATATAAGATGGCGTTAATTGTAATATTATTATAAATTACTGCTGGGTAATAGCAGCATTCTTGATTGGACAGAGACCTTACAAAATGTCACCCCATCCAGCCCAAACCTGAGACTCGTGATAGTAGACAGCAAAATGAATTTCTGATTTTTATTACTTTTTCTCGTTTTCTCTCAGATCTGACAAGTGGAGCAAAGTGGATCCTAAAATTAAAGAAAAACTCAACATTATTAAGGAAGAAGGAGAGTTTTGGTGAGATATCTCCACTTTCAGCTTGTTGTACTGCTTGGCACCCTGCAGGCTAATGGTACCTTTACATGCAGCTACAGGTAACAGGTTTTCCACAGGTAACTTACTGGCTGCAGTGAAATCATGGAGACATTATTCCATTTGTACACAGCAACAAGATAGAACTATGTCTCCATGATTTCACTGCAACCAGTAAGTTACCTGTGGAAAACCTGTTACCTGTAGCTACGTGTAAAGGGGCCATAAGGTTGTAGTATGCTTTTTGTGGTTCCAAAATTAAGGTATGGGGCTAGGATCCAGGTCGGGCACCAGGTTTTTGTGGGTCTGGGTTGGTGATGAAGATTTAAGGCCCCGTTACACATTTCAACATCGTTTCCAACATCATTCAAAAGTGACGTCAGGAACGATGTTGAAACGACATCATTGTTGCATCGTTGTGTGTAAACACACGATTCAACAATGATAGTTGTTCAAGTCGGAGTTGACAGGTTCTCCTGCATAAAGCAAAACCTGTCAATTTCAACTTAAACAACCTGCTGCATCGTTCAGTATGACACCGCAATGGCGATGTCACGGCCGATCTAGCCTATTCGCTGCATTTCCGCGGATCGCTCGCTGGGTTGATCCCTGCCGAGCGAGCGATTGCTGTGGCAACATCGGAGCACCGTCACTGACAACATCTTGCCGTGTGATAGCTAGGCTGTGATGTCAGAAGCGAGTCCGCAGCCGATGTTGAAAGGTGTAACGGTACCTTCAGACCTTCCTGTATGATGACACTAGTCACAGGCATTGCTCATTTGGCCCATTCTTCTACACAAACACTCTACACATCCTGCAGGTCCTGTGGATCCTTCTATTAACTGTGAGCTTTAGTTCCTTCCAGACATTTTCTATTGGATTCATCGTTACACAGTAAACAGTTTTACATATATACACTGGGGATTAAAATTAGAGAACAATGTATGATCACTTGATTTTTCAGACAGAATGTGATCTACATTGATGAATACTTGGTGGTTTTTTTGTTTGAGGGGCGCCAGACAGTAGAACAGGGTTACCCAAACTATCCAAACTTTATCAACTTAATACCTTTATTTTACACAAAACGTGATGATCATAATTAGAGAACAGCAATGACTGTAGACAGAGAAAGATTAACACTAAATCTTGTGAAGGTTACAGGAGTCACCAATCAGTGGGAAGTGCACAGGTCTTTGCTGTCTACAGGCCTTTGCTTTGTACAGGTCTTTGCTGTGTACAGGCCTTTGCTTTGTACAGACCTTTGCTGTGAATGACTTCAGCACATCTGTGGCCACAGGACATCCCTAGTCTCTCTCTGCTCTGGGGGGATTTTGCTCCACTCTTCTTCCAGTCTCTTCCACAGTTCTGTGACTGTTGTAGGTTTCTTGTCACCAAGCATTCCCCAGAGGATTTTTATAGGGTTTAGATCAGGACTCTGGGTGACCATTTCATTGTTGCAATGTTTTCTGTTTCAAGGAACTGCTTTACCTATTTTTCTGTGTGACAGGGGCCATTGCTGCTGATTGAGTGCTGAATACAAGTAATGAACCACGTGTTGTTGAAGAAGGTTCTGATACACACTTGTATTCTCTCTGCCATGTTGATGTATGAGATGTCCAATCCTAGCAGCAGAAAACATTCCCCAAACCATCACACTTCCTCCACCGCCTCTCACCGACTTCTTTACACACTTTGGGTTCAGTCTTTCCCCAGTTTGTCGATAAACATAACGTTTCCCATCAGACCAAAATAAATTAAACTTGTTTTCATTACTAAAATGAACTGTGGACACTTCTCTGTCCACACAACATGCTCCTCACCAAAGGGGAGTCTAGCATTGTGATTCTTTCTGCTAATGAGAGGTTTGGTCACTGCAGAGTGGGCTTTCAGTCCAAATGCTCTTAAACGTCATGACACTGTATGAGGAGACAGATCCTTACCCTTTTCAGTGTTGAATTGGCGAGCTACTCCAGCTGCAGTGTTGAAAAGATAACCCATGGAGATTCTCCACATTATTTTGTCCTCTTGCAATTTTTTCTATGCTTTAGAACAGAGGTCCCCAACTCCAGGCCTCGAGGACCGCCAAACGTTCAGGATTTATATATATAATAAAAATAATCCTCTACAATACAACTTACCTAATAATTTTGCACACAGTGTAAATATATTTCTGTGTATTATTTATATATTATATATATGTATATATATAAATAGTATAAAATGTGGAGCAGCAGGTTACGCTGGTAATCCTGGGTGCAGAGCGATCCCCACAATCCTCAATGCGTTCCAATATACATACAAAAAATTGCAGCACTCCATTGGAGACGTTTAGTGGTGTTTATTCCAGCTTGCAAATAGGTACAATGGCAACGTTTCAGGCACCCACGCCCTTATTCCTGCAGGAATAAGGGCGTGGGTGCCTGAAACGTTGCCATTGTACCTATTTGCAAGCTGGAATAAACACCACTAAACGTCTCCAAGGGAGGGCTGCAATTTTTTTGTTTGTATGTATATATATATATCTAATATATAAAGCTGAATGTGTGTGTGTATGTGTGTATATCCGGGATTGGCATCTACACCGTCGCAACTATAGCCACAAAATTTTGCACAGTCACACGTCTCGACCCCGGGAGCGTCATAGGCTATGTTGTGAGGCGAAATTTTAACCCTGCGCATTCCAATTCACCAAACAATTTTGGCCCTATCTACATAATGGGGAAAAAGTGAATGGAAAAATATTGGAAGAAAATCGACAGCTGTCAGCTATAGAGACAAAATTTTGCACAGTCACACGTCTGGACCCTGAGAGCGTCATAGGCTATGTTGTGAGGCGCAATTTTAACCCCGCGTTCCAGTTCACCAAACAATTTTGGCCCTATCTATATAATGGGGAAAAAGGGAAAGGAAACGTGTGAGAGGAAAATCGACAGCTGCCAGCTACAGCTACAAAATTTTGCACAGTCACACGTCTGGACCCCGGGAGCGTCATAGTCTATGTTGTGAGGCGAAATTTTAACCCTGCGCGTTCCAGTTCACCAAAAAATTTTGCCCCTATCTACATAATGGGGAAAAAGTGAATGGAAAAGTGTTGGAGGAAAATCCGACAGATGTCAGCTATAGAGACTAAATTTTGCACAGTCCTAAGACAGGACCCCGGGAGCGTCACAGGCTATGTTGTGAGGCGACATTTTAACCCCGCGCATTATAATTCACCAAACAATTTTGCCCCTATCTACATAATGGGTAAAAAGTGACAGTTACCAGTTGACAGTTGTGAATGAGAGGGGCTTAATGATAGCGCCAAAGACTAACAGCACATACCAGCATATAGTCACTAAGCTGGGGCCCCAACATGAGATATTCACCACGCACAGGGACATGTATACACAACACACGCACACAAAGAGTAACAGCAAGTGTATAGTCACTAAGGTGCAGCCCCAACACTGGATACTCACCACGCACCCGAACAAACACACACACACCACAAAGAGACACACACAACACAGAGACACACACCCCCAAGGGGACACACACACACTCTATAGCGACACATGCACTCACCCCACAGGGACACACACACACACCACAATGAGACACACACACCACCAACAGACCCCCCCCACAGGGACACACACACATACACACCCTATAGGGACACATGCACTCACCCCACAGGGACACACACACCACAAAGAGACACACACACACCACACAGACCCCCCCACAGGGACACACACACATACACACCCTATAGGGACACATGCACTCACCCCACAGGGACACACACACACCACAAAGAGACACACACAACACAGATACACACACACACCACACAGACCCCCCCACAGGGACACACACACATACACACCTTATAGGGACACATGCACTCACCCCACAGGGACACACACACACCACAAAGAGACGCACACAACAGAGACACACACCACACAGACCCCCCCACAGGGACACAAACATACACACCCCAGGGACACACCACCACACACGACAGACACAGATGTGCACAAATCACCTCACACAACTCGCCTCATACGTGTGCTATCTTTATTTTCCAAACATAAACATCTGATTAAAAACAGCCAATGTGCAACACATGTGCCATATAGGGAATTAAGGCAGATGTCAGTCACATGAGCTGTCTATTATGTGTATGTGTGAGGTAACATATACTGCCCGGCCGGGGGGAGGGTTTACTGTTGGCTGGAAATTTATTAGGCTGCCTATAGCAATCAATCACAGCTCAGCTTCTATTTTCCTACAGGTCATTAATATGACATATTCAAATTCACACACACACCACAAAGAGACACACACAACACAGAGACACGCACCCCCAAGGGGACACACACACACCCTATAGTGACACATGCACTCACCCCACAGAGACACACACACACAAGAGACACACACAACACAGACACACACACCACACAGACCCCCCCCCACAGGGACACACACACATAGGCACCCTATAGGTACACATGCACTCACCCCACAGGGACACACACACACCACACAGACCCCCCACAGGGACACACACATACACACCCTATAGGGACACATGCACTCACCCCGAAGTGACACACACACCACAAAGAGACACACAACACAGAGAGACACACACCCCACACAGACCCCCCCCACAGGGACACACACACATACACACCCTATGGGGACACATGCACTCACCCCACAGGGACACACACACACACCACAAAGAGCCACACACAACACAGGTACACACACCACACAGACCCCCCCCACAGGGACACACACACATACACACCCCACAGGGACACCCCCCCAAGGGGACACACACCCTATAGTGACACATGCACTCACCCCACAGGGACACACACACCACAAAGAGACACACACAACACAGACACACACACCACACATACCCCCCCCCCCACAGGGACATACACAAATAGGCACCCTATAGGTACACATGCACTCACCCCACAGGGACACACACACACCACACAGACCCCCCACAGGGACACACACATACACACCCTATAGGGACACATGCACTCACCCCACAGGGTCACACAAACCACAAAGAGACACACACAACACAGAGAGACACACACCCCACACACACCCCCCCCACAGGGACACACACACATACACACCCTATAGGGACACATGCACTCACCCCACAGGGACACACACACACACACCACAAAGAGCCACACACAACACAGATACACACACCACACAGACCCCCCCCACAGGGACACACACACATACACACCCCACAGGGACACATGCACTCACCCCACAGGGACACACACACCACAAAGACACACACCACACACACCCCCCCACAGGAACACAAACACATACACACCCTATAGGGACACATGCACTCACCCCACAGACACACACACACACACACCACAAAGAGACACACACCACACATACACACACCCACAGGGACACACACACATACACACCCTATAGGGACACATGCACTCACTCCACAGGGACACACAAATACACACATCTCAGGTACACACACACCACACAGGCACAGATGTGCACAAATCACCTCACATAACTCGCCTCATATGTGTGCTATCTTTAATTTCCAAACATAACCATCTGATTAAAAATAGCCAATGTGCAACACATGTGCCATATAGGGAATTAAGGCAGATGTCAGTCACATGAGCTGTCTATTATGTGTATGTGTGAGGTAACATATACTGCCTGGCCAGGGGGAGGGTTTACTGTTGGCTGGAGATTTATTAGGCTGCCTATAGCAATCAATCACATCTCAGCTTCTATTTTCTTACAGGTCATTAATATGACATATTCAAATTCTATTTTGTTATAGCTAACATCAGTTATTTATTAACCCGGGCGTAGCCGGGTACTACAGCTAGTCTAATATATAAAGCTGAATGTGTGTATGTGTGTGTATGTATATCCGGGATTGGCATCTACACCGTCGCAACTACAGCCACAAACTTTTGCACAGTCACACGTCTGGACCCCGGGAGCGTCATAAGCTATGTTGTGAGGCGAAATTTTAACCCTGCGCGTTCCAGTTCACCAAACAATTTTGCCCCTATCTACATAATGGGGAAAAAGTGACAGTTACCAGTTGACAGTTGTGAATGAGAGGGGCTTAATAATAGCACCAAAGACTAACAGCACATACCAGCATATAGTCACTAAGGTGGGGCCCCAACATGAGATATTCACCACACACGGGGACATGTATACACACAACACGCACACAAAGAGTAACAGCAAGTGTATAGTCGTTAAAATGCAGCCCCAACATTGGATACTCACCACGTACCCGAACAAACACACACACAACAAAGAGACACACACAACACAGACACACACACACCCCCAAGGGGACACACACACACTCTATAGCGACACATGCACTCACCCCACAGGGACATACACACACCACAAAGAGACACACATAACACAGACACACACACCACACAGACCCCCCCCACAGGGACACACACACATAGCCACCCTATAGGGACACATACACTCACCCCACAGGGACATACACACACCACAAAGAGACACACACAACACACAGACCCCCCCCACAGGGACACACACACATAGCCACCCTATAGGGACACATACACTCACCCCACAGGGACACACACACCACAAAGAGACACACACACCACACAGACCCCCCCACAGGGACACACACACATACACACCCTATAGGGACACATGCACTCACCCCTCAGGGACACACACACACCACAAAGAGACACACACAACACAGAGACACACACACACACCATACAGACACCCCCCCACAGGGACACACACACACATACACACCCTATAGGGACACATGCACTCACCCCACAGGGACACACACACCACAAAGAGACACACACAACAGAGACACACACACACACACAGACCCCCCCTCACAGGAACACACACATACACACGCCAGGGACACACACACCACACAGACAGACACAGATATGCACAAATCACCTCACACAACTCGCCTCATACGTGTGCTATCTTTATTTTCCAAACATAAACATCTGATTAAAAACAGCCAATGTGCAACACATGTGCCATATAGGGAATTAAGGCAGATGTCAGTCACGTGAGCTGTCTATTATGTGTATGTGTGAGGTAACATATACTGCCCGGCCAGGGGGAGGGTTTACTGTTGGCTGGAGATTTATTAGGCTGCCTATAGCAATCAATCAATCACAGCTCAGCTTCTATTTTCCTACAGGTTATTAATATGACATATTCAAATTCTATTTTGTTATAGCTAACAGCAGTTATTTACGTCGCAACTACAGCCACAAAATTTTGCACAGTCACACGTCTGTACCCCGAGAGCGTCATAGGCTATGTTGTGAGGTGAAATTTTAACCCTGCGCGTTCCAGTTCACCAAACAATTTTGCCATAGGAAGGAAACACCGGGCACTATCACAATCTGCAGTAAGTCCGTGTCACTCTTGTGACCTGTGGCTGCAGGTAACCAGGTGGTGCTGGCATGAGTCAGATAACTGAGTATTCAAACATCAAAAGAGAAAAATAATTTTGCCCCTATCTACATAATGGGGAAAAAGTGACAGTTACCAGTTGACAGTTGTGAATGAGAGGGGCTTAATAATAGCACCAAAGACTAACAGCACATACCAGCATATAGTCACTAAGGTGGGGCCCCAACATGAGATATTCACCACACACGGGGACATGTATACACACCACATGCACACAAAGAGTAACAGCAAGTGTATAGTCGTTAAAATGCAGCCCCAACATTGGATACTCACCACGCACCCGAACAAACACACACACACAACAAAGAGACACACTCAACACAGAGACACACACTCACACACCCTATGGGCACACACACACACCCTATAGCGACACATGCACTCACCCCACAGGGACACACCACAAAGAGACACACACAACACAGAGACACGCACACACACCACACAGACCCCCCCACAGGGACCCACACACATACTTACCCTATAGGGACACATGCACTCACGCCACAGGGACACACACCCACACCATAAAAAGACACACACAACACAGAGACACACACCACACAGACCCCCCCACAGGGACACACACATACACACCCTATAGGGACACATGCATTCACTCCACAGGGGCACACACACACACCACAGAGAGACACACACAACACAGAAACACACACACCACACAGACCCCCCCCCCCACAGGAACACACACACATACACACCCTATAGGGACACATGCACTCACCCCACAGGGACACACACACCACAGGGACATACACACATACACACCCCACAGGGACACACACACACACACAGACAGATACAGATGTGCACAAATTGCCTCACACAACTCGCCTCATACGTGTGCTATCCTTAATTTCCAAACATAAACATCTCATTAAAAACAGCCAATGTGCAACACATGTGCCATATAGGGAATTAAAGCAGATGTCAGTCACATGAGCTGTCTATTATGTGTACGTGTGAGGTAACATATACTGCCCGGCCGGGGGGAGGGTTTACTGTTGGCTGGAGATTTATTAGGCTGCCTATAGCAACCAATCACAGCTCAGCTTCTATTTTCCTACAGGTCATCATTAATATGACATGTTCAATTCTATTTTGTTATAGCTAACAGCAGTTATTTATTAACTCGGGCGTAGCCGGGTATTACAGCTAGTATATATTTCCATAGAAATATGTATACACTCACATATAAAGTATACATACTGTATGTATGTATATATATATATATATATATATATACATATATATATATATACCCACACATAAAATATAAAAGTGGGTATATGTATACTGTATATGTGAGTGTATACATATTTCTATGGACATATATATATATATATATATATATATATACACATAATACACAGAAAAATATATACACTGTGTGCAGAATTATTAGGCAAGTTGTATTGTAGAGGATTATTTTTATTATTGATCAACAACTATGTTCTCAATCATCCCAAAAGACTCATAAATATCAAAGCTTAATATTTTTGGAAGTTGGAGTGGGTAATTTAGATTTGGCTCTAAAGGTACCGTCACACGGGGCGATCTCCCCGGCGATGTTGCCGGCGATGCGCGGGAGCGCGCATCCCTGACAACATCGCCGGGGAGATGTCACACGGAGCAACTTCCCGGCGATATCGCCGGCTAGTTGCCGCGGCTATCGCTCGCTGGGTTGCCCAGCAACCCAGCGAGCGGTAACCCGCAATGTTGTAGATAGGCGGAATCGCCCTCAACATTGCAGGTTGCCGCGTTACACAGGGCGATCAGGCATGATCGCCTCAGCAACATCCCCAGGTTTCCCAACATGTTGGGAAACCTGGCGATGTTGCTCAGGCGATTTTTCGCCTGATTATCGCCCTGTCACACGAGGCAACTCTCCGGCGATGTCGCCGCAACCTGGCCACGCCCCTCAGTTGCCGGCAACATCGCCGGCGATGTCGCCTCGTGTGACGGGCCCTTTAGGAGGATATCTGTTTGTGCAGGTAACTATTACTGTGTAGAATTATTAGGCAACTTAATAAAAAAACAAATATATTCCCATCTCACTTGTTTATTTTCACCAGGTAACTAATATAACTGCACAAAATGTAGAAATAAACATTTCTGACATGCAAAAACAAAACCCCAAAAAATTAGTGACCAATATAGCCACCTTTCTTTATGATGACACTCAGCAGCCTCCATCCATAGATTATGTCAGTTGCTTGATTGCGTGTAGCAGCCACCACAGCCTCCCAGACACTGTCCCCAGAGGTGTACTGTTTTCCCTCCCTGTAGATCTCACATTTTATGATGGACCACAGGTTCTCTATGGAGTTCAGATCAGGTGAACAAGGGGCCCATGTCATTATTTTTTCTTCTTTTAGACCTTTACTGGCCAGCCACGCTGTGGAGTAGTTGGATGCATGTGATGGAGCATTGTCCTGCATGAAAATCATGTTTTTCTTGAACGATACCGACTTCTTCCAGTACCACTGCTTGAAGAAGTTGTCTTCCAGAAACTAGCAGTAGCTCTGAAATATTGCAAAACTGGTGGCAAATGGCATCTAGGCAGCTTCACGCTTGATTTTCCTCAATTCATGGGCAGTTATTTTGCGCCTTTTTTGCCCTCACGCTTCTTGTGACCCTGTTGGCTATTTGCCATGAAACACTTGATTGTTCGGTGATTACGCTTCAAAAGTTTAGCAATTTCAAGACTGCTGCATCCCTCTACAAGACATCTCACAATTTTGCACTTTTCAGAGCCGTCACATCTCTCTTCTGACCCACTTTGTCTAAGGAAAGGCATTTGCCTAATAATTAAGCACACCTTGTATAGGGTGTTGATGTCATTACACCACACCCCTCCTCATTACAGAGATGCACATCACCTAATTTACTTACCGTATATACTCGCGTATAAGCCGAGTTTTTCAGCCCAAAAATTGGGCTGAAAAGTTAGCCCCTCGGCTTATACGCGAGTCACTACACGGGCGCCCCCCCCAGAGGTATACAGGCCCCCCATCAGTATACAGGCCCCCCCCATGCTCGGTAAACCTGCAAAGGAAGATGATTATACTTATCACTGTCCCGGTGCCATCCCCGCTCTGCATCGCGATCCTCCATCTGCATCGCGCTCCTCCATCTTCCGGCTTCCCGTCGGCGCCGACAATGACGTCATTCGGCGCAGAACACAGGAAGTCGGAAGCCAGTGAATGAAGATGGAGGATCGCGATGCAGATGGAGGATCGCGATGCAGATGGAGGATCGCGATGCAGATGGAGGATCGCGATGCAGAGCGGGGACGGCACCGGGACAGTGATAAGTATAATCATCTTCCTTTACAGGTTTACGGAGCATGGGGGGGGGCCTGTATACCTCGGGCTGCTGCTGTATATACCCTGGGGCTGCTGCTGTATGTACCCTGGGGCTGCTGCTGTATGTACCCTGGGGCTGCTGCTGTATGTACCATGGGGCTGCTGCTGTATATACCCTGGGGCTGCTGCTGTATATACCCTGGGGCTGCTGCTGTATATACCCTGGGGCTGCTGCTGTATATACCCTGGGGCTGCTGCTGTATATACCCTGGGGCTGCTGCTGTATATACCCTGGGGCTGCTGCTGTATATACCATGGGGCTGCTGCTGTATATACCATGGGGCTGCTGCTGTATATACCCTGGGGCTGCTGCTGTATATACCATGGGGCTGCTGCTGTATATACCATGGGGCTGCTGCTGTATATACCCTGGGGCTGCTGCTGTATATACCCTGGGAAGGCTGCTGTAACACTGCTGGGGCCTGTATATACCACTGGGGAGGCTGCTGTATACCACACTGCTGGGGCTGTATACTACCACTGGGGAGGCCTGCATACCATCGGGGGGGCCTGTATACCACACTGCTGGGGGCTGTATACCTGTGCTGGGGTCCACCCTCGGCTTATACACGAGTCAATAGTTTTTTCCCAGATTTTGGGGGCAAAAGTAGGGGGGTCAGTTTATACAAGGGTATATACGGTAATTGGTAGTTGGCTATCAGCCTATACAGCTTGGAGTAGGACACCATGTATAAAAAGTATCATGTGATCAAAATACTAATTTGCCTAATAATTCTGCAAGCAGTGTATATATATTATATACAGTTAGGGCCAGAAATATTTGGACAGTGACACAATTTTGGCGAGTTGGGCTCTGCATGCCACCACATTGGATTTGAAATGAAACCTCTACAACAGAATTCAAGTGCAGATTGTAACGTTTAATTTGAAGGGTTGAACAAAAATATCAGATAGAAAATGTAGGAATTGTACACATTTCTTTACAAACACTCCACATTTTAGGAGGTCAAAAGTAATTGGACAAATAAACATAACCCAAACAAAATATTTTTATTTTCAATATTTTGTTGCGAATCCTTTGGAGGCAATCACTGCCTTAAGTCTGGAACCCATGGACATCACCAAACGCTGGGTTTCCTCCTTCTTAATGCTTTGCCAGGCCTTTACAGCCGCACCTTCAGGTCTTGCTTGTTTGTGGGTCTTTCCGTCTTAAGTCTGGATTTCAGCAAGTGAAATGCATGCTCAATTGGGTTAAGATCTGGTGATTGACTTGGCCATTGCAGAATGTTCCACTTTTTTGCACTCATGAACTCCTGGGTAGCTTTGGCTGTATGCTTGGGGTCATTGTCCATCTGTACTATGAAGCGCCGTCCAATCAACTTTGCAACATTTGGCTGAATCTGGGCTGAAAGTATATCCCGGTACACTTCAGAATTCATCCGGCTACTCTTGTCTGCTGTTATGTCATCAATAAACACAAGTGACCCAGTTCCATTGAAAGCCATGCATGCCCATGCCATCACGTTGCCTCCACCATGTTTTACAGAGGATGTGGTGTGCCTTGGATCATGTGCCGTTCCCTTTCTTCTCCAAACTTTTTTCTTCCCATCATTCTGGTACAGGTTGATCTTTGTCTCATCTGTCCATAAAATACTTTTCCAGAACTGAGCTGGCTTCTTGAGGTGTTTTTCAGCAAATTTAACTCTGGCCTGTTTGTTTTTGGAATTGATGAATGGTTTGCATCTAGATGTGAACCCTTTGTATTTACTGTCATGGAGTCTTCACTTTACTGTTGACTTAGAGACAGATACACCTACTTCACTGAGAGTGTTCTGGACTTCAGTTGATGTTGTGAACGGGTTCTTCTTCACCAAATAAAGTATGCGGAGATCATCCACCACTGTTGTCATCCGTGGACGCCCAGGCCTTTTAGAGTTCCCAAGCTCACCAGTCAATTCCTTTTTTGTCAGAATGTACCCAACTGTTGATTTTGCTACTCCAAGCATGTCTGCTATCTCTCTGATTTTTCTTTTTTTTCAGCCTCAGGATGTTCTGCTTCACCTCAATTGAGAGTTCCTTTGACCGCATGTTGTCTGGTCACAGCAACAGCTTCCAAATGCAAAACCACACACCTGGAATCCACCCCTGACCTTTTAACTACTTCATTGATTACAGGTTAACGAGGGAGACGCCTTCAGAGTTAATTGCAGCCCTTAGAGTCCATTGTCCAATTACTTTTGGTCCCTTGAAAAAGAGGAGGCTATGCATTACAGAGCTATGATTCCTAAACCCTTTCTCCGATTTGGATGTGGAAACTCTCATATTGCAGCTGGGAGTGTGCACTTTCAGCCCATATTATATATATAATTGTATTTCTGAACATGTTTTTGTAAACAGTTAAAATAACAAAACTTGTGTCACTGTCCAAATATTTCTGGCCCTAACTGTATGTGACACACCAAACTCCAAGGCCAGTGAAGACTCGGTACTGGGCAGTTACTAGTTGTTCTCACTTGTTCACTTCTCAGTTCTTTTCACGGGGACAGACGGGGGCCGAGAAGGGGAAAAAGGGATATTCGTGACACCACCTGCGGTATGCATCCAGGGCGGCCGCCGTTGCTGCAGAATCTCTGTGGATGATGACTGGCAGCTTAGATAGTCCTACTCCCAGCAGGTGGAACGTATTCCCTTGGGCAGTGGAGTGGTCTCCCTGTCTCGTACCTTGATAAACGTTCCCTTGGTTAACAGTACCCTCGTTGTTTCGGGTGGCCTCCGCAGCCATTTAACGCCGCTAATAACATTCTCACACACCACAGCTCCATTACTTTTACTCAGGTGTTAAACATGGTCACCGGGTACGCTCTCTGCCAGTCTCCACAGTACTTGCTCTCTCTCCAGAGCCGGGTTGGTACAGTCAAGCCACTATTGGTGCCCTTACTCTCCTTTCTAGGTGTCCCAGTCTCTGGTGGGTTTCTTCTCTCAGCGCTATAAGGGTAAGTTCACATTACCCGGCGGGTTGGTCGGCGGCGGCTGGGTGGGACCCGCCAGGAAGCTCCGGCGCCGTCCACCGGCTTCCTGGCGGGTATGTGCGGGCGGTATCCGGCGGCTGCCCAGCGTGTTCTCGGCGGCGATTCAGCAGCGGCTGGAAGCAGCACATGATTCTGCTTGCAGCCGCTGCAGAACCGCCGGTTTTTAGAACATGGTCATTCTTTGCTAACCCGCTGGGAAACCTGCGGGTTAGCAACGGATGACGCTGTGTAACCGCCGGTGTGTGCACAGCCTTGGGCTGTTTACATTAGTTTTAATGTTAATCCAAACGCCGGTTTGGATTAACATAAATTAACATAAAACTAATGTAAACAAAACGGCGGTTTACACAGGTAAACCGCCGAAAACCCGGCCAGTGTGCACTTACCCTTAGGGGTAGTTCTCCTCTGAGGCGAACAATTGCACTGCACAGAAATTCAATCACATAGGAACGTGTATTTTGGTTGCCCCCGGAGGCGAACAATTGAACTACTTTGATACTCTATTGCTATGGAAACTGCATCCAGAATTATTCTATGGTGTAACGTGGGCGCCATCTTGTGACACAAATTGGTAATACACCTGCTAACGAAATTTTACAACATAATTATACTTTATGATGAAAGAGTTTTGCTTTATATGTAAATGCCTCTTGGAGGATTAGAACTGGCAAGGTTTTAGATATGAGAGCGGCTCCTTAGATGGTGCGCAACACTTGAATCATGAATTTGAGTATTTTAAACTAGCTTATACTCAATTTTAACACTTGATTTTATCTTTATAAGATCCCCTCACATAAATAATTAGTTCCTATAATTTGAAACCTTTTATGCAAAATCCCTCTGATATATATATATATATATATATATATATATATATATATATATATATATACTAGCTGGGAGCCCGATGCACATGCATCGGGATTCTAGAAGGGCGAGTCTCTGACTCGCAATGGCCGCTTCGCGGCCAATGCTTCGCGCTGCAAAGGCGACTCGCCATGCCCGCTGCGCGGGCATAGCGAGTCGCCTTAGAACTGCTCGCAATGGCCGCTGCGCGGCCAATGCTTCGGGCGTATCCACATGACCACGACGACTCGCATTGCGAGTGGACTCAGAAGGGGCAAAAAACCCATTCGCAATTATATAATAGATATATATATATATATATATATATGATGAATATTAAGTTTTTAAATATTCTTATCCCCCATCATTTTATACATTTTCATATATTTATATTTTTTATATATATTTTTATACAATTTTGAATAATTTTATAATAAACTTGTTTTTTAATTACATAGATATAGATAATATTATCCATATATTTTTCCCTATTCCACCTTCACAGGATAATATCAAACTTTAGCACTTTTAATCGCTAATGAATTGACCTGGTGGCACAACCCAATAGTGAGGATGTTTTTCATCCAAGTGACCAAGAGTTCTAATACACCCAGAGGCATATTGGAATGTATATTTTTTCCTGTTTTTACTACTGAAGGTTTTATTTACTTTTCCGCAGCGAATTTCAGAACGTTTTTTATGCCATTTGTTAAGTCAGATTTTTATCAACTTGTATATCATTGTACGATGTAAAATGCTCCACAGAAACTTGTTTTTACTGTTTTGGAGCCAAAAATTAGGCTCCGCCCACTTTGATGATGACATCATCATCATGTGTTAATACACCCCTAAATGCCATGTACAGGAGCTATATAAACCTTGTTAAGAGCTGACATGTAATATCCCTGAGGAAGGCACTAGGACAGTGCCGAAACGTGTAGGAAAAGGAATAAATGGATGATTGATGCAACCTACATATGGTTTCCGGATCGTTTTCTTGGGATTTCAGCAGCGCGGACACTGATACACCATTTCCCCTGAAGAAACTTCTGGATGGTTCCCACGTGCATGTGGAAGGTGGAAGTCCTGCAGCAGCTGCATTTAATGCCAAATGCTTTTACACCAGTTGTGGGTCTCACAACTGTGCTAGGTGAGTGAATTCATACCCACCACATACATTAGTGTCACTAGTGATAGGGCACTATTGCGCCTCTTGTTCCTCCCCCCTATTTTTTACTTTGATACAATCCCATCAATGGGTTTCATTAAAAAAAAAAAAAACCCTATGACACTTAAAACCAATCTGCATAATAATTTGGAACACAGTGCATATACTCCTCCTGCCTTTAGAGACCTAAATTAATCCTTAGAAGGACTGTTTTTGGATGGATAGATGATATTTCAAGCCTGTACATGACCCCAGATGTGCTGCTGACTGGTATACTGGTACACCAGTTTCCTATATACCCTGCCTCCCTACCTGACTGTATACAGGTAGATTAGTCCTCAAAAGGACTGTTATTTAAATGTATTTTGCAGCCCTGCACCTACACTACCTAAAAGGCCCAAAATCTGCCCCTTACCAGCAGCACCTCTCCCTACACTTAGGGATGGGCGAATCTACTCGCTAGGACTCGTTACTCGGCGAGTTTCCCAGCGTTTACTCGCACGAGTCCAATGCAAATCAATGGCAAACGCTGACAAAACTAGGATTGCCATTGTTTGCATTAGACTCGGCTACTGTGCCAGTGATAGCAGGGAAACTCGCAAAGTAACTGCTGTTACTTTGCGAGCCGAGTCCAGCTGTCTTCTCTGTGCAGCTCCAGGGTCCTAGAGCCCGCCTGCTCACAGACATGATGTAGCAGAGCTGAGATTGTTCTCAGTCTGCTCATTCCCTGTGCATAGACATATATATCTATGCACAGGGGATGTAGCAGAGAGGACATCGCGTTTTGGACTGCGTCGGACATATAGATGTCTATGCACAGGGAATGAGCAGACTGAGAACAATCTCAGCACTGCTACATCAGGCAGCAGGCGGGCTCTAGGACCCTGGAGCTGCGGCAGCCAGCACACAGAGCAGACAGGACTCTTATCTGTGGGAGTTTCCCAGCGATTACTTGCAAAGTAAACGAGTCCAATGCAAATCAATGGCAGGCTGAAGCTTCCGAGACACATCTGTGATTTGTAAATCGCACACTACTCGCTATTACTCGCTTCCCCATTCATTAACATTGGACTCGCTAGACTCGCAACGAGTAACGAGTCCCGGGCTCGGACTCGCTAGAGTCAAGCGATTCCGAGTAATTTAGGATTCGCTCATCACTACCTACACTCACTGATACTATGTAGCAGAGTGACGAGCACAGCGCCGTCAGGTCTTATAAAGACTGATGACGCTGTGCGGCCAGCCAATCACTGTAATGCCACAACCAACATGGCTGTGGCATTACAGTGTGTGGTAGCCAATCCCTGCATGTGCGCTGGCTCTGTAAAGAGCGCCAACATGCAGGGAGATGGACCCGTGCATGTGCCTGAGCATCTCGGCGGTACTCGGTGCTCGCCAGTCATCCCAAGTACAGTGATGCTCGGGCGAGTACCGAGTAGCGCCGAGCATGCTCGCTCATCACTAGTCACAACTCCTATGAACTGATGCAGCAGCTGATACTTCAGCATAGGGAGCCCTGTAAGGCTGCTTTCACATCAGTGTTTTTTGAACTTCATGGCAGATCCAGCAGATTTTGCCACATCTGCCACATAATAGCTGACTTGCGGCAAGCCCCATTTATTTTCTATGGGACTCGCAGTCAGGTGCGGCAAATGCAGTTTTGCTAGATTCGGCACTTGTGGCACTTGGGCAAGTGAAAAAAAACTGCTGCTACAGTGCATTGTGAAAGTATTTGGCCCCTTGAACTTTTCAACCTTTTGCCACATTTCAGGCTTCAAACATAAAGATATAAATTCTAATTTTCTTGTGAAGAATCAACAAGTGGGACACAATCGTGACGTGGAGCCAAATTTATTGGATATTTTAAACTTTTTTTAACAAATAAAAAAACTGAAAAGTGGGGTGTGCAATATTATTCGGCCCCTTTACTTTCAGTGCAGCAAACTCACTCCAGAAGTTCAGTGAGGATCTCTGAATGATCCAATGTTCTCCTAAATGACTGGTAATGATAAATAGAATCCACCTGTGTGTAATCAAGTCTCCGTATACATGCACCTGCTCTGTGATAGTCTCAGGGTTCTGTTTCAAGTGCAGAGAGCATCATGAAGACCAAGGAACACACCAGGCAGGTCCGAGATACTGTTGTGGCAAAGTTTAAAACCGGATTTGGATACAAAAAGATTTCCCAAGTTTTAAACATCTCAAGGAGCACTGTGCAAGCGATCATATTGAAATGGAAGGAGGATCAGACCACTGCAAATCTACCAAGACCCGGCCGTCCCTCTAAACTTTCATCTCGAACAAGGAGAAGACTGATCAGAGATGAGGCCAAAAGGCCCATGATCCCTCTGGATGAACTGCAGAGATCTACAGCTGAGGTGGGAGAGTCTGTCCATAGTACAACAATCAGTCGTACACTGCACACATCTGGCCTTTATGGAAGAGTGGTGTCACATCGCCATCGGACTCGGTGGCCGGTGTTCCTGCCTCGGCCGCTGGGAGGAGCCGGATTCCTTCGTCTGGTGGTGCTGGTGATAGGAAGGCCTTGTCCTCATATGGACCTGCTCCAGCGACGTCTGCCTCTGTCGCTGAGCGCCGCTGTGTTTCCCCTCTGGGTGGTGTTGGTCGCAGAAGAGCGGGCCCTGCAGAGGTGTCCGTTAGGCGCAGCCTGCGTTCTTCTGTCAGAGGTGGGCTGGGTGGAGCCAGTCGTGCATCTCCATCTGGCCTGGCTCTAGGGGCGGTTCGGATGAGGTCATCAGGCTGTGAGCTCCAGCCTATGGGAGGTAACCGCGCCCTTCAAATACATTGGAGCCTGTCTTGCAGGCCGCCAGATATAGTTTTGGTTCCCCAGTGATATAGTGTATGTTTAGTTTTGTCTCTGACCTTGCCTGGATTTCTGACTCTGCCTCTGCCTATTGATTTTGTACCTCAGCTGCCCTCTTGGTTTTGCCCTTGACCTTTGCCTGGATTTTTGACTCTGCTACTGCCTGACGATTTTGTACCTTCGCTGCCCTCTCGGTTTTGACTCGGACTCCTGACTACGTTCTTCGCTTCCTGATTTTTTCCCTTCCTAGACGACCTCCCTGCTCTGCTGCTCCCATAGGCAGCTACCCCCTGGGCTCCGCTATAATTCCAGATCCCTGTATAGGGGTTAAGGGTCTCGGGGTTTCTCGGGGTGCTGCCTTACCAGCAGCTCAGCCTTACAGCGGACGGTCGTCACAAGTGGCAAGAAGAAGCCATTTCTCAAAGATATCCATAAAAAGTCTTGTTTGAAGTTTGCCACAAGCCGCCTGGGAGACACCAAACATGTGGAATAAGTTGCTCTGCTCAGAGGAAACCAAAATCAAACTTTTTGGGCCCCAATGCAAAATGATATGTTTGGCGTAAAAGCAACACAGCTCATGTTGCGCCCCAGGGCATGGGATACTTGGGTATCAGGCGGCAGTGAGGGGGTTAACTTTGTCACGGGGAATGGCGGCCGCGCCTGATCCCATATCCTGGGGAGCGATGCTCTTGAAAAGGGTATTTACAGGGATTATGTACAAGTTAGTCATGACGCTACCTGCAGTATCTGGTGAGAGATCACCAGCGCCGCTACAGTCCTCCGGAGGTCGGTGGGATTGCGGCAGTGATGGTACAGTCCTCCGCAGGCAGGACTGGGACCTCCGGGGCAGCGAAAGTGAGGTGAACAGGTTGTAGCAGAGCTAGGGTCATCAGGAGAGTAGGGATAGTCTGTAGAGGGGCACAGTGAGGGAGAGGAAAGGATGCACGCACACAGTAGAAGCTCCCTGCCTTCAGTCCCACTTAGGCTGGTGGGACTCTGAAAGGCTACTCCTGGGTCACTGGCTCGGGCCTACACGCGGCACTGACAACCAGGACTTCCCTGCAGCTCTTCTAGCGTCTGCACACACTCTGACTAGCTCCTCCCCAGCAGCAGTATATATAGGGGATCTTGCCTAAGGGCAGCAATTTGGGCTCCCACTACTGTGCCTGGGTGGAAGGTGTTGTTCGTAGTAAGTACCTACTGTGGAAACCCAACTGTGCATTAGGGAGATTTGTGGTTACCTGCGTTGGCAGGGCGCCACACCCCCCCCCTAGGTAACATCAGTACTCCTGGACTGAGCAATTTTTGTGTCAACAAAGAAATAACAATCATAACATATGTACAAAGTCTGAAAAATGACAAAAAGACACTGAAAATATCTGAAAAATAGAAAACGGGTAAGTCCATACGGTGCTAGTCCATCCACCGTAGACTTTTTAAAGTTTGTGGCTATGTTAGTCCATTAACCGTAGGCCCTTGAAATTTTTAAAGAAGTTCAAAGTTCAAAAAGGGAAAAGTTCAAAGGGCAAAGTTCAAAAGAGTCCTTACAGTAAGTCTCTGTACGCTTTGCGTAATAAAGGGGAAAGTCTTTTCAAAATGTTCACATTTTCAACAACAAACAGGGGTCCCTATGGGTGTCTCGGCTTAGGAGACCTGGTACCTCCCCACCCCAGGCACTTCCTTTTCCTAAATGTGCTTGGGACTGGGCCCAGTTCCTCCACCCTTCTGTACACTACTATTTGCATTTCTGTTTGTACAGTTTGCTTATTTACATGTTTTCATTGTGCTCTACCTTATACCCACTCTCCATACCTAGAGGGGGTTGACCTCGTGTGTTTCTATGTGATCTCCGCACTACGGGTGTCACTGTCTCATGTGAGGTGTCTAGTGGGGAGCTTGGTGTAGGTGGTTCAGGTAAGCTTCTGCATTGCCTTAGTCTCACTACTGGGCTAGCAGGTGTACCGATTGCAGCATCATCAGATTCTCTAGCAACGGGTATTTCTTCCTGATTTCTTGGCATCTCTTCACAGGGTTGGTAGAAGTGTATTACGGGCACAATGATGGCTCCATCTTGTTGAGGCCAATCTTCTGGGAAATCTCCTAAGATTGTAGAGATTACTTTCTTCTTTGGTTCTGGAATTGGTTCTTGAGTTGGGATTGGATCTGGAATTAGTTCAATCTCTTGAATGGGCTGATTATAAGTTTCTTGATCTTCCCAATTTTGAGTACACTTTATAAGGTGATCTCTAGATACTGTTTGTCTGGTCTTTCCTCTATCTTTACTGATGATACAGATTTTGTTATTGTCATGAACATAGTATAATAGGACATAGGGTTCGCTTTCCCATTTATCATCTAACTTATGACGAGTTCTTTTTCTTTTTAAGACCATACTTCCAGGTGGTATGACTTATGTTGGAGCATGCTTATTGTAATCCCTTTCTTGTTTTGCACGGGACTTCTCCAGGTTATTTTCAACACTTTGCTGAACTCTTGCGTACTGTTCTTGTCGATGAATTTTCCAGTTTGAAATGGTCTGATCTGCTTCTGGATCTACTACACCGAGTTCTAAGTCTACAGGTAATTTTCCTGTACGAGCTCTCATCAGATATGCTGGTGTACAATTGATGGAACTCACTGGAATGTGGTTGTATATGTCGATTAAGTCAGGGAGTTTTTCTGGCCATTGATTTCTTTCTTCCAGCGGGAGGATTTTTACAATGTCGATGACGATGTTATTCATTTTCTCACAGAGTCCATTAGTTTGAGGATGATACAGGGTTGTTCTGATCTTTTTGCACCCATACATCTGGTAACTCTTGAAAGATCTCTGCTTCGAATGCTGGTCCTTGATCAGTTAGAATACATTCTGGATATCCTAACGGTCTGCAGAAGACTTTTTGGAAGGTTTTAGCAGCTGTTGCAGCTGTCAAGTCTTTTACAGGGGCAACCATCAAAAATCTGGAGTAATGGTTCACCATTGTCAAGGCGTATGTATAGCCGGATCTGCTTGGAGTCAGTTTTACATGGTCCAAGGCGACTAATTCTAAAGGCTGCATAGTTACGATGGGATAAAGGGAGGCTTTCTGGCTCTGTACATCTTTTCTTCTCAAGGTACAGGCTTGACAATTTCTGCACTATTTTTCTATGGATGATCGCATACCAAGCCAGAAGAATCTGTGTTTGAGCAGCGCTTCAAGTCTCTTCCATCCGAAATGACCAGTTTTGTTGTGGTAGGCATGTAAGACCATGGGAACATCTGATTTTGGCACAATGATTTGCCAAGCCAGTTCATGGGTTCTTAGATTTATGTATCGCCGACACAATTTATCTTGATACTGGAACAGTTTACCTCGTTCATTCCACAGATGTTTGTCATCAGACGGAGGGTTTACAGGCAGCTTCGCGGACTCTTGTGCTATCAGTTGCTTGATTAGACTGACAGCCGGGTCTCGGTTCTGCACTTTTCCCCAGTCGAAATGAGATAACAGGTTCACTGCTTCTGTAGAGAGGTTTTGATGTGTCTGCTGGCATTGGGTTTCTCTTACATGATGGAATGCGGGTAACTCCACTTCTTCCAGCTTGTCTTCATCTACCCCCTCTTCAGATAAATGGGGCATCCTGGATAGAGCATCCGCATTTACGTTCTGGTGCCCAGCCCGATACTTGATGGTAAATTGATAGTTGGAGAGCCTGGCCATCCATCTCTGCTCCACGGCTCTCAACTTTGCAGTTTCCAGGTGGGTGAGCGGATTGTTATCCGTGTAGGCGGTGAACTTGCTAGAGGCTAGATGGTGTCTAAACCTCTCGGTGATGGCACAGACCAAGGCCAGGAATTCCAGCTTGAAGGAACTGTAGTTTTCTGGGTTCCTCTCTGTGGGTCGCAGCTTTTGGCTGGCATAGGCGATTACCCTCTCCTTGCCGTCTTGCTTTTGGGAAAGGACAGCTCCAAGTCCCACATTGCTGGCATCTGTATACAGCAGGAATGGCAGGTTGTAGTCCGGGTAAGCTAGGATTTCTTCTCCTGTCAGGGCTTCTTTCATCGTCTGGAATGATTCCTCTTGTTCCTTACCCCATCTCCACGGAGAATCCTTTGACTTGCCCTTCATGGGTTGGCCCACTAGTAGGTCTTGCAGAGAGCAGCCTTCTTGGTGTACTCCTTGATGAACCTTCGGTAGTAGCCCACCAAACCCAGGAATTGACGTACCTCCTTGATGGTTTTGGGTTCTGGCCATTCCCTGATTGCTGTCAGCCTGTCTGGATCAGGGGCCACGCCTTCAGCACTGACTATGTGTCCCAGGTACTGCGCTCTTGACTTTAACAGGTGGAATTTTGATGGTTTTAGCTTCATCCCGTATTTGGCCAGAGCTTCGAACACCTCTCCTAGATGGGCGACATGTTCCTCGTAGGTCTTGGAGTACACGATCAAGTCATCCAGGTAGAGCAGTACCGTCTCGAAGTTCTTATGCCCCAGGCAACTCTCCATCAACCTCCGGAAGGTTCCGGGTGCATTACATAGTCCGAAGGGCATGCTGTTGAACTCACATAGGCCCATAGGTATTGCAAATGCCGTCTTCTCTCGATCTTCTTCGGCTACTGACACCTGCCAATACCCACAAGTGAGATCCAAGGTGGAGAAGTAGTTGGCAGACTTCAACGCAGCTAAAGATTCCTCTATATGTGGTAACAGGTAAGCATCTTTGTGTGTTATGCGGTTTATTTGCCTATAGTCTGCACACATCCTCATACTGCCATCTTTTTTCCTGACTAAGACTAATGGAGCTGCCCAGGGACTACAACTATCTCGTATAACCTCTGCGTCTTTCATGTCCTGTAACATTTCTTTGGCTTTTTTGATAATGTGCAGGTGGAATTTGCCTATACCGCTCTTTGATTGGTGGATCTGTACCTGTGGGGATGTGGAGTTGTACCCCTTTGATCCTACCAAAATCAAGTGGATGCTTACTAAAAACCTGTTCAAATTCTTGGACTACCCGGTACACACCTTGCTTTTCATACACAGGAGTGGTGTCAGTTCCGGCATGGAGCTGCTGGCACCAGACCTCCAGTGGCCCAATTGTTTGATCAGGTTTTGCCCCTTTTTCATGGGGTTCAGGTTGCACTGTTTGGATCTCGTTGTTGCTGACTGTGTATAATTTGGCAACGGTGGTATACCTGGGTAATTTAACCTCTTCACTGCCACAATTTAAGATGCAGACTGGTACTCTCCCATTGTGTACATTAACCACCCCCCTGGCTGTCAACAGTGTAGGTCTGTTCTCTGTGCTCACGGGCCCCACTAACGCTTGATAGTCCTGCCCTCTCAGACCTATAGCTGCTCGACACTAAACCATCATTTCACTCATTGGGGTATCACAATAGGTATCGGGTCTGTCATCCGTGCTGTACCAATTTCACCACCTGTAATTGTTACCTGTTGTTGGTGTAAGATGGCTCTGATGTCATGTTGGATAATCCTCCTCTGACCAGGCCTGGCAGTTTCAGCAATCTGTTGAAGCAAAGACAACACTTCCTCCATGCAATTGCTAACAACATTTGTACCAAGTATAACATAAGGATCATTTGTATTACTGGCTTCTGCTACTACAAGGACCCCTTGGTTCTGTAATTCCACCCTCCCCACCTTTATGGGCACTTCTCTAACCCCCATCACAGTGAGCAGTTCACCATTTGCTGCTTGAAGGAAAATGTCTATCTCAGGTTGTTTCAGTTCTGCATAAGCCCAATACTTTTTATAAAGGATATAGGGGATCATGGTCACCTGTGACCCGGTGTCCAGTAGAGCAGGTGTCGGGATGCCATCCAGTACAATGGACAGAAATGGCCTCTGTTCGATGAAGGTCTTGCACCAGGTGGCTGGGCCTTGTTGATCTAGTCCTGAGGTTTGGCCCCAGCCTCCAGGGACTGCCCATTTAAAAGGACAGCGCCTGGCTAGGTGACCGGTGCGGTTACAGTTGCGGCAGATGGGCTCCCCAGTGTAGCGGTCGGTGGCTCTTCCTCTGTAGGCTGTAGTTTGCTTCCCTCGCATCCAGGGGACGTCGTCCGGGCTGTCAGCAAGTTGGATCAGTGGCTGAGGCTTGGCTTGGGGTCTTGGTGCTGGCTGCTGGTTCTTTTGTAACTGCATAGCGTCCATCAACTTGGAGATGTTTTTGTTCATCTCATGCATCTCAGCACGTATCTTAGCCCGCAGGGAATCATACTTGTCAGGCTGAGCAGATTATACATTGTGTGCGGTCGCAGTCACGGTACTGGTTTTGCTGTAGTCTGCACCTCACCGTCACCACACCGTTTAATTGCAGCTTCATGGGTCTCTACCGGCTTTAACCCTTTGATGGCCATTTCTTTCAAGGTGTTAAAATCAGCATCGGGATTGCTTAATGACCACCAGCGCACATTTTTACTGTCCTCAGGGGATAGCAGGCCCCGGGTGAACTGTTCAATGAGGAGCTTGTTCTCATCTCGTGCACTTGCAGGGCTGACATGTATGAGGGCGCGCAGTGCTCTTTCCAGGCGCCAGGCATAAGCTCTGATGTTATCTCCCGGCCTCTTTTAGCAGTGATGGAAGCGCATGCGTATATCAGCCTCATTACACTCCTCAAAGGTAGCTCTCAGTTTAGCAAATATAGCAGGGGCTGATCTGCGTTCAGCTACAGACCAGGACACACTTTCTTTTTCTGCTGCACCAGTTAACTGTCCGAGTACCACCGTAGCGTGTTGTTGGCCGGTCATAGCATACATATCTAGGACGCCTTCGATCTTTCTCTTGAACTCATCCAGCGTATCAGAGCGGCCATCATACTGAGGCAACCACTTGGCCCCCGCGATGTATGGGAATGACATGGGCATTATCGGGGCGACTGTACCCGGAGAGCTGGAGGCGGTGGCAGTACTACCGGAGGCAGCCATTGAGTGTCTGGGGTAATTCTGGGGGTCAGCATATGCAGCCTCGTCGTCACTGGAGGAGGCCGACATGTTGGAGGCCCCCCTAGTGAATTACAGCCAGCTGCTCAGAGCCAGCACTCTTGTGTATGCCTAGTCTGCAGTAACCCTTTCCTGCAAGGCGTTACCAGACTCCATCTAGCCCGTGTGACTCCAGCCCAAACTAGGGAAAACTACCCCGCCTGTAGTTGGTCGGTGCTGCCATGTTCCTCGGACCCAGTCTGGTCCGGTCTCTTTCCTCACACTCCCCTGGGATGCAGGCTATGGACGAGCTTTCTCTCCATGGTTTCTGTGACTCTGTGGATTCTGCATCTCCATCAAGCCCAATCCCACCGGGACATGTGTCTGTCTTTCTGATGTCTGTGCTGCTCGGCTCACTCTGGCCTACTGTGTCTTTACAGCTCAGCCTACCTCGGCCTACTAACACCTTCCTCCTCTTTTCCTCTATTTGTGCTTTCTGTCGCCTGTTCTACATTCCCCACCCACTTGCTCTCTAAACCCACCACCCCTTGCCCGCCTAGAGTCCTGGGCTTCGGGTTGGGTGCTGCCTCTAGTGGGTGTGTGTGCTGTGAGGGTGTTTGTTGAACAAACCATCTATCTCCCTGCCTGGCTGCAGTTCCCTATGTGGCCACCCTGGTCGCAGGGGCGCCACAAAAGCTGCCTAAAACTAACAGGAAAGTTCAGTCAAGGAGGAGAACATACCCACAGCAACCCAAAAGCGAGACAGCCTGTTGGACAGTGCAATCCTCATAGATGAACTTAAGAAATGCCTTTAACTTTGAATTCTATATAAGTTTTCTAAACTTAATAACCTCTTTAATTTCTGAATTACTAAGTGCTCTTTATCCTGTGTAATTTCACTTAAGCCCTTCACCTACATCCCATCAGAGTACCATAATTCAGAACATTTCCATTCCAAAATTCTGAGCTTTGAAAGTTTTGATATTCTGTAAAATGTTACTTTTGATTCTTTGCAGGATAGCCTTCCCTGACTTTATGAAAGAGTATGAAATGGTAGAGATATGTGACGTCACCATGAGTGAAGCGTGTGCTGATGACGATACGTGGTGCCTGACCGAATTCAGTGGAAGCTGGAAAAAAGGAAGCACAGCTGGAGGGAAAGACTCTGAGGGTAAGAATACATGAGCTTCCAAGCCATGCCCCCCACCATCTAACAGTACAGATGTCTGCGATGAAAGACATTACTAACTCAGCAAGCTAAAACCCATTTGTGTAGTGTGACATTTACCTCGGGGTCCTGCATTTATCTTGAGAATGGGGCCATATTAAAGTCTTCTTGGAATATAAGGCTGGTGGAAAGTTTGCGGCTCTCAATATCCATTTGTAATGGAGTGAAAAAAGAGTTGTGCATGAACTTCCACCTCTCCATTCCCAGCTGCACCTAATGGGACCTCATTTTCCAGACAAATGCAGTGTAATGATACTGGTGGAACACTTGTCTCGGTCGCCGGGCCGGGGTACAATGATCGGGGGTCAGTCAGTTCAAGAATCACGGTGGCAGTCCCGGAAGTCATGGCCCATACCGGACATGTTAAAGGGAATTTAAAGGGCGAAAGTTTGTTGTGACTTCATCCGAGGTTTCTGGTCAGGTATGAGCAGCGCTGCTTGTTCTGGTCCACAAGGGGTAGATGGTCAAGCAGCTTGATGCAGCTCTCCCCTCAGATGGAGTGGGCCTTTGGGATGAAGTGGTGAAGTGTTGATGATGGTTGTTTTAGTAGCTGAAGGTGCAGAGGGGCGCAGGAAGGAGCAGACAGACACAGGTAATGCAGTTCCTACCCTTTTACATGATTCTGAGCATCCACAACCCAGCCAGAGTACTGTATTCACCAGCATTGCAGCCTGGCTAGCTCACAAGTAATCCGGGTCCACTCTGCTGTGACATAGGGAATATGACCTTCCTTGCTGCCCTTTCTCTCTGACACTGCTACCACTTGTCCTCGTAGTGTCCCATGGTTGCCAATAATAGCAGGCTGGTGATTATGGGTCCTCTTGAGCAACTGCCTAGCAAGTCTTCCTGGCCCTACATAGTTTCTTAGCCTTGGGAGGTCCACTTTGATAGTCACTGTACCTGAAGCCCAGTGACCTCCAGTTTCTTGGCTGATCCTGAAGATATCCAGTCCGAATTGGGGCTGGCACCCTAGTTGCAGCTGTACAGCCGGCTGCAAATTTGGGTCCTCAGGCCTGAGATTTGCAGCTGACCCATGTGTAGTCCTGCTCCTTCCCAGCTCCTAACTTCTCTAGAATTGTCTCCTTTCTTTTCTGCCTCCCACCCCTAACCTAACTCCTCCCTCCAGCCAGTAGATGGGAATGCTCTGAATGTGAGTCTCTTCCACCTATCATCTTCCTGGCCTGGAGTTCAGATTCTGTTAGGTGCATGTTGGGGGTCTCAGCAAAGTTTTCAGTTCTTACTCGTCTTACCTATGGGCATGATGCCACACCTATTAGATAGGTGCAGTACCATAGTGGCGACCAAACCACAGGAGGGCCACACACTCGTTGGAATCCAAAGGCTGGAGGTGCACGAGCAGGAAACAAAAGGCAGTGGTAGAAGTCCTAGGTTGCAGGACTGGACATCTGGAGAAACAACATGAATAAAGGTGGTAACAATCTAGGCAAGACTGTTCTGAGCTGGAGCTAGAAAACACTAGACATAATATTCAAGAATTGGGTGAAGATCCCATGTGGATAAGTAGGCCCAAATTGGAAACAAGATAGCTTTCACAGGTTAAGCAGTATCCATCTTACTAAAGGGCAATTTGCCAGGACACAACAGCAGCCTCCAGTGGTAAGGAGTAGAATTGCAGCCAAATAGTAAAGTAAATAATAGCAGGCACTAGTAGTTAGTCCAGAGAAAGACAACAGAATTCTCACATCCAGGTTTCACTGGTGAATATTTGTCGAGCCTCAAGGTGTGGGGTACTCGGGTATCAGGCGGCAAAAGGGTTAACTGTGTCACGGGGAATGGCGGCCGCGCCTGATCCCGTGTCCTGGGTGACACTTCAAAAGGGGAATTTATGTACAGGGGACTATTTACAGTTTGTTAGTTGTCGTGACGCCACCTGCAGTATCTGGTAAAGTAGCACCAGCGCCACCACAGTCCGCCAGAGGTCAGTGGTATTGCGGCTGAAATGGGATAGTCCTCCGCAGGCAAGACTGGACCTCCGGGGCAGAGATCCTGTGAAAGGAATCAGTTAGTGGGAAAGAAGATGCAGCAGAGTCAAAGTTACTTCACTCCGGGTACCTTACTGGAACTTTAGCAGCGTTATTACAGTTCAGTGCAGTAAGATGTTACACAGGCAAGTAGTAGGGTGGCTGCAAGCGGATCTCAGGTAGCTGGATGGAACCCTCAGTGTGTGCCTTTCCTCTTTCAGTTCTTCCCTGCTTCCCAGTGGTTTGGTGTGAAGTCTGGCCCCATAAAGCGGATCTGACCTCCTGCTGTCTCTCACTCTCCTCGCTCCCGTTGGGTAACCTTCTCTTAACACTGCGGCTTTGCCCTGCTGTGCTTGGTTTCCTCTTTTGGTCACTTGCGAGTCTGAGCGGTACATATAGATACCCTCAGATAGCCGGATTCTCTGTCGTCCGTGGAGGATCCCATAGGTGCGGGCTCCGGTGCCCGGTAAGCTGCCGGGGTTGGACTCTGCAAAGTCCCTCTCTTCCCCCAGGCTGGCTGTTTGCGCCTGGGAAGCTTTCCTTCTACCTGGGCCCTCAGCCGAGGAGCCCTCCTTCCTCCCTCAGGCACACTGCCTGGCTTTCCTGAGCTGACCTCTCTCTAGCTCTCCATTCTGCTGTAAGCCTTCCTTCTCCCCCTGGAGGTGGTTTTGTTCCCTCCCAGTTACCTCCCACCATGTGATCTAGTGTGGGGGTGCTTGTGTGTAGGTTCCACCCATCAGCCTGCAATCTACTTGCAGCTGGGATATCTGCACCGCTTCTACGGATGCAGTATCCCTCTGTGACGCCTGCTTGGCGGGACACCACATATTCCACTTATATTCACTTACTGTAAATAGCACTAATGATTCCATAGCACTTTACATACATCATCATCACTGTCCTATTAGGGTTCACAATCTGAATTCTCTATCAGTCTTTGAAGCGTGAGGGGAAACTGGAGAACCCGGAGGAAACCTATGAAACACGGGGAGAACATACAAACTCCTTGTAGATGTTTCCTTGGTGGGATTTGATTCCAGGATCCCAGCACTCCAAAGCAATAGTGCTAGCCATTAGGGATGGGCGAATACCTTACTATTCGGAATCGCTATACCCGCAACGAGTAGGTAGCAGTACTCGCTACTCGTTGCGAGTATAGCGATTCTGAATACTTTTGCAGTGTATCAATAGATACACTGCAAAAGTCCTGTAAAAGAGAGAAAAAGTGGTTAAAAAATTATAAAATCGGATACTCACCTTAACCGACGGCTGTACCGGGACCGGCTGATGCACGTATATTCATAGAAAAGGACCTTTCACTCTCTCAGCCAATCAGATGCCGCCAAGTCACAATGACGTAATCGCTAGCGGCCACCTGATTGGCCAGATGGAAAGGTCCTATCAGGTGGCTGCTAGCGATCACGTGATTGTGACGTGGCAGCATCTGATTGGCCAGATCTCTCCCAGCCATCTGATTGGCTGAGAGAGTGAAAGGTCCTTTTACATGAATAGATGTGCATCGGCCGGTCCCGGTACAGCCGTCGGTTAAGGTGAGTATCCAATTTTTTTACTTTTTAACCACTTTTCCTCTCTTTTACAGGACTTTTGCAGTGTATCTATTGATACACTGCAAACGTACTCGGTACTTGCTACTCCCGAGTAATCCTAATTTACTCGGCGAGTAGCGAGTACACGAATACCGCTACTATTCGGCGAGTACCGAATAGTAGCGAGTATACTCGCCCATCCCTACTAGCCATTGAAAAATATCTAATTTTATATACAGCTCCTATGCAAGCAATAAATTAGCAAGGAAGAGAGGCAGATGGAGGGAAGAAAGTAAACACACAGGATCAGACTATATCATGGGTATAATCTATTATTTGTAGTCTGTATCCATGGAGGCAAATCGGTCTACATAAGAGCCATAGGCACAAAATGGCAGGCTAGATGTACGTTTTGTTAGGTGGACTTGTGTCTTTCTTCAACCTTAACAACTATGAAACTTTGAATGATCTTTTTTTTAAAATCCATCACAGCTCAAATCTAGCTTTTAGAGGTGGAATTAACCAATAATATTGGATTGCCCAAAGTGGTGAAACCGTATAATACATAAGTGGATACAAGTGGGGAGGGACATATCACACAATCATCTTTATCATATAAAATAGGACATCCACAAACTACTAATCTAATCTATATAATTGTGAATTTTCCACTTCCTGGATGTTCGTCTATGTCACTTCCGCCCGCCATATTGGCACACCCAAGTGATGGGTATGTTAATATGGCAATGGCTGGCAGGGGGCTAACAACAGAAACCCTCCATGCTCACTCCCTCCTGCCACCGCTCCCCGCCCTCCGCTCCCCACTCCATGCTCCCTCTCACCCCAGCATTATTCTTCTTAGAAGTGGTGTCGGAAACAAAATGGCCGTGGTGGCGGAGTTAACAGAGGGGGTATCACAATGGGGGTGGCCGAGCGAGCTGCCCTAATATGGTGGGTGTGTCATTGGTCACACCCACTCTGTCACCCCTCTGCCAACTCTGCCCCCGCAGCCATTTTGCATTTCACAAGTCATTTCCAAGAAGAATGCAGAAGTGAGCTGGAGCTACTGCTACCAACTGCCCCCACTCATTCCCCACTGCCCCCATTCACCCCACAATGCCCCCAATGCCCCTGCTCATCCCCCACTGCCCCTGCTCACCCCCACTGACCGTATTCACCCTCCACTGCCCCCACTCACACTCCACTGCCCCCACTCATTCCCCACTGCCCCCACAATGCGCCCACTCCCCCTGCTCACCCCCACTGCCCCTGCTCACCCCCCACTGACCATACTCACCCTCCACTGTCCCCACTCATCCTCCACTGCTCCCGCTCATTCCCCACTGCCCCCACTCACCCCACAATGCCTGCACTGCCCCCGCTCATTCCCCACTGCCCCCACTAACCCCACAATTTCCCTACTGCCCCTGCTCATTCCCCACTCCCCCCACTCACCTCACAATACCCCCACTGCCTCTGCTCATCCCCCACTGCCCCTGCACAACCCCCACTGACTCTACTCACCCTCCACTGCCCCCACTCACCCTGCAATATACCCGCTCACCCCCAACTGCCCCCGCTCACCCCCACTGCCCGCACTCACTCACACCCCCACAGGCTTCACATACTCACAACACCCAGAGCCTTCACTCACCCCCCACAGTCCTCACTCATCCCCCACTGCCCTCACTCACCCCCCACAGCCCACACTCACTCACGCCTTCAGCCCGCACTCACTCACCCCCCAACAACCCACACTCACTCACCCCCTCAGCCCATGCTCACTCATCCCCCCACAGCCCACACTCACCCCTTCAGTCTGCATTCACTCATCCCCCCACAGCCCACACTCACTCAACCCCCTCCCCCACAGCTTGCACTCAGTCACACCCCCCATAGCCTGCACTCTCAGCCCCCCACAGCGTTCACTCACTCACCCCCTTCAACCAGCACTCACTGACCCCCCACAGCCTACACTCCCTTATCCCCCCACAGCCCACACTCACTCACCCCCACAGCCCGCACTCACTCACCCCCCACAGCCCACACTCACTCATCCCCTCACAGTCCACACTCCCCCTCCCCCACAGCCTGCACTCATTCACACCCCCCATAGCCTGCACTCTCAGCCCCCCACAGCGTTCACTCACTCACCCCCTACAGCCTTTGCTCAGCCCCCCACAGCCTTCACTCACTCACCCCCCCACAGCCTTCACTCAATCATCACCCCACAGCCTGCACTCACTCACCCCCCCACAGCCCGCACTCAGCCCCCCACAGCCTTCACTCACTCATCCCCCCACAGCTTTCACTTACCCAACCACAGCCCACACTCACTCATCCCCCATAGCCTGCACTCACTCATTCTCCTCAGCCCGCACTCACTCATCCCCCCACAGCCCTCACTCACTTAACCCCCCCACAGCCCACACTCACTCACCCCTCTCAGCCCGCACTAACTCATCCCCCCACAGCTTTCACTCACACCGCCCCAGAGCTCTTTCAGCTCCCCACAGCCTGCACTCATTCACAACCCCCCACAGCCTGCCCTCACTCAGCATGCCCGCACAACGGTCAGCCCGCACTATGGTCAGCCCGCACTACGGCATCCCGCACTCAGTCCATACCATGGTCATCCCACGCTACGGACATCCCACATTCACCCTGCACTCACCCCGCACCATGCTCACCATGGTTACCCCGGAAAAAATAGCGGACAGGGGAGAGACCGCACACAGGGGAGAGGCAAATGCTGCCCCAAGTGGCATAGAGCCCACCCCCATTGTGATGTCACCGCCCACCTGATGCGATAGCATCGGGCTCCCATCTAGTAAGACAATAATCATATACGGTTCCTTTAGTTTTTATTTCTCTTTTACAGACACATTTTGGACGAACCCTCAGTACCGGATCACTCTTGAGTCTCCAGATGGTGAGACCGACCAAAAGTGTCCTATCGTTGTGTCTCTGATGCAGAAAGACCGAAGGAAGATAAAAGTTAGGTGTGAGGCTTACCTTCACCTGGGTTTCTATATATATAAGGTAAGCAACGACTCTGCAAAAGTGGGAAAGAGCGGGACACTCACCGCACCGATCTAAGGGTAGCAATAACCTGGTGACCTGGGAGGATAAAGATGTATGCACTCACAGGATCCAAGTAAATACAAGCATGTTAGACCCAAGATGTTTCTGGGATTCCAACCCATAGTATGAAGGTTCCACGGATGGTTGTGAAGTTTATCTTCAGCAGAGATCCACAGACGGAAGAGCGAGGAAGGAAGGAATCTGTGTGATAGCGCTCCCAATGAGAATCCCCAAAAGACAGGTGATCCAAAGGTGAAGTCACAATTCTTCAATATAAAACCTTTTAGAAATAATTTTTATAGATTAAAAAAAATTATAATAGCCTTCATCAAGTAATTTACTATATTTAACAATAAATGTGCAAAGAATGCATGTTACTATTAAATCTATAAAACAATTTATTTCTAAAGTTTTATATTGAAGAATTGTGACTTCACCTTTGGATCACCGGCCTTTTGAGGATTCTCATTGGCAGAGCTATCACACAGATTCTTTCCTTCCTCATATAGTTAAGATTGTTATCATTTTTCTATTATTATTGTCACTATTCATAGGTGACAACAATGAGGGATGCCCTTCTGGATATAGATAGAACAAAGCATGACTATGAAAAATGTGATGCCCCCTTCTTCAGGTCGGCTTACCCATGTCCCCTCCATTTTGCTTCTATTTCCCCTCCTGCTTGCTGGGAGGTTTCATGAAGGTTATTCAGCACCAGGAAGGTTGTGAACTCTTCTGGGCATTGAAATAATCCTAGCAGAGCACTATATTTTACCTCTAGTGGGTATTGCTGTGACATTATATAGGAAGCCATGTCTTCCCTCAAGAAAAACCAGCCAGATTGGCAACAGGAAGGTAATTGCTGAAACGAACAGTATCTTTAAACACCTTCCAAACATATGATGTATTTTTATATTGATTGCTCTCAGTGGGAGAAACAAAATAATAATCTTGTAGTTGTGATACCTTTTGATGGCTAACACAAATAAGTGACGTTACAAGGCGAGCTGTCGAGACTTCTCAGGTCTCTCCCTTCAGGACCTGAGAAGTTTCGAAAGCTTGCCTTGTAACATCAGTTATTTTATCTTTGTTAGCCATAAAAAGGTTTCAAAACTACAAGATTATTATTTTGTTTCTCCCACAGAGAGGAATCAACATTTTTTCAGCTGGCTAACACGGTACCAAAATTTTTTTTCTTCTAACCAAATGTATTTTTATGTCATATGCTAGTTTATTTATTTTAATGAGAGCTCGCAAATCTGTGGCGCCCCACTGGTCAGTGTGCCACAGAAGGGGTACTGCACCCACAACAGAGTGTGCAGTATTTCTGTTATTGGGGAGTGTAAGGTCAACCAGAAGCTCCCATCCCGACATCCCACACTTAGACTAGGGGACCAATTGGAAGCCCGTTACTTCGTTAACCGATCCCGGAAAAGGAGAGTTAGGTGTGAGGAGAAGCGAAAAGTGAGCGAGTTGGATCTAGTCTTGACTGAGGGAAGAAGCAAGGAGTGAGTCATAGAGGGGCTTCCAACGAGGGGGCCGGAGAGGAATAGGGCATGCCAGGACAGAAAGAGGAAACTCAATGCCGGAACTGCTACAGTCCGGGGGAATCCTAGTCCACCAACGGAGTGCCGGCTCCGAGGTACTGTACAGGCGAGTCCATCCCTGAGCCATCTACATCGTTCAGTTGAGAAGTTGATCTGTCAGCCCCAACCCCCATCCAGAATGTGCAGTCCCTCCAGAAGCACTAGACCGGGTTGAGCCCCTTAGACAGAAGAAGGGTACCTCATAGCACCCAACGGGCCTGACGGACAAGCGGGTTGTACAGGGTAGCGCAAGGAAAGTAAGGAGCGCAGGTTATCACAGGGGGACATAGGAGAGACACAAGAAAGTATAGTACGGGAGCTTCTAAGAGACCTTCTACTTTTTGATGACTACTTGGCCAGCTACCCAGTAAAGACGGTACAAACTGTGACCTGAAGTGCCATCTTAACCAGTCATCAGTAAAGTACCCGTGCAGAGTCAGAAGGTCTCCGTGTCTCCTTTCCTCCTAAGCTGCTGCTCTGCTCCATGCAAACCACAACTAGCACCACCATTACAAGTGCTAGCCTGCCCCGGGGACTCAGCTCCACCTGCAAGGAGCTGCTCCATCCAAGCTGCAATACCATCGCCCCGGAGGTCTGACAGCGGCACTGGTGCACATCACCAGAAACTGCAGGTGGTGTTGACTCACCCAGGCCAGGGTACTCAGACTTTAGGCACAGTCTGGAGGTCATGGGTGGCTGCCTGAGGCTGTGGGCCTGGTGGTCAATGAATAAGGGAAAAGTAAAATAAAAATAAAATAAAGTTTGTTCGTGAAGCCACCAGCAGTGCCTGGTGAGATATCACCAGCGCCGCTACAGTCCTCCGGAGGTTGGTGGTATTGCGGCTGAGATGGTTTAGTCCTCCGCAGGCAGGACTGGACCTCCAGGGCAGGTAATCTGTAGAAAGAATGAGTTCATGCAAGGAAAGATGTAGCAGAGTCAAAAGTCACTTCACCGGGTACTTTACTGGAACTTTTGCAGAGTCATTACAGTGCTCAGTGTAGTTAGGTGTTACAATGACAAGTAGCTACGGGTGGCTGCAAGCAGATCTCTGGTAGATAGACGGAACCCCCTTTATGTGCCTTTCTTGTTCCTTTTCTTCCCTGCATCCCAGTAGCTGCGTAAAGCCTGACCTCGTGTAAAGTAAGTCTGACCTCCTGCTGTTTCTCTTTCCTTTCCTTGCTCCCGTCAGGTAAACCTTCTGTTGAACACTGCGGCCCTTTGGGCACTGCAACTCTTTGCACAGCAGTTAGCCAGCCGTGTCTGGTCCCCTCTAATGGTCACTTAGGAATCAGGGCCGTATCTGGAGATACCCCCGTGCTGCGGATTTTCTGTAGTCCTTAAAGGTTCCTACAGGTGCGGGCTCCGGTACCCGGTTTCCTTCTTTGAGCAAACTCCTTCTTGCTCCCTTCTCCATGTCTGGGATCTGTTCTGCTGTTCTTGAGTCCCTCAGCCGAGGAGACCCTCCTTCATGCCTCAGGCTCCCTGCCTGAACTTCTCTATATCTCCAACCCGGAGGCAGACACCTGAAGCACAAAAGGCTTCCAGCCAAAGACCTCCTTGCTCCCCCTGGGGGTGCCTAAATAACCTCCCAGGTTCCCTCTCACTGCATGATCTAGTGTGGGGTGTGGGTTTAGGGTTCCGCCTACCATCCATCAATCTACTTTGCAGCTGGGGTGACTACACCACTTTAACGGGTGTAGTACCCCTCTGTGGCACCTACATAGTGGGGCGCCACAGTGTCACGACTCTTTGTTATTTTCTCTTCACTACCACTAACTGACTGCTTTTAAAAGAATCCCTAGGGCTACAGGCCAGGGCACCAACCACCGAGACAGCAGTCCCCTGAAGTATAGACCCTGGTACCGAGTATCCCAAATCCACCTTGTTAATGGCAGATGATGGCTGTGTAATAACAATCATCTGCCCTGCTTATATGTTAAATTCTGCTGGCAGTATCTGACTGAAGCATTTAAAGCACAACAGCAGGGAAGCTCGTCATTTCAAGTAACCAAAAACCAATGCCGTGATTGTGAAGAGATGATGGGTTGCCATAATGGCCGAAAAGCTGCTAAAGACTTCCAGTGTTGTCATGACAATACTCCAGTGAATATCAGCCTGAGCTTATATGAAATTGTGAAATTATGATTTTTGATATACATTGCAATACTGTAGTAAAGCTGTAACAAGTAAAACAAATTTAGCAACAATGTCCTTTAAATTTTCTTGGAAAAAGTTAAAAGTCAATTTTATTTAGGCATACTATAAAGCAGAAAAGCCATACACTATGACTAAGAACCAACATGTTGTTCGAAACATGTAATAGAGGTTGACTCATGTATGGCATTTCTGCTTTTTAATATGCCTAAATGAAATAGACTATTAAGGCTGGCTTCACACCACGATTTTCTGGATCCAGGGCTGTCTGGTGTGAACCGGATAGCCCCAGATGCGATTTGGCCCCTATTTTATTCCTATAGGGCCGGATGGCAGCTATTTGCCATTCGGTTTTGTCCTGTCCGGGAGGATCCGGCAGATTTCGTTTTCCTGCCCCGGACACAAGATTGGATCTTGCAGCATTTTTTGTGTCCGGGGCAGAAATCCCACAAAATCGGATCCTCCCTGTGCCGCCGGGATAAGCAAACTGCTTAACTGTAAAATAAAGCTTAATTAATGATAATAATTATGCCCTTCATGTCTCTAGGGGTGCCCACACCCCCTAGAGACATGCTACCTACTTAGGTTGGCATGTAATAGGTTAATATGTTATGTACAGTAAGCCGACTCCTGTCGGCTCTGTACATTTTTAATGTAATGTAATGTACGTATAGTATGTGCGCTGTCCAGGGTCCTTGCAGGCATTTACAGTTGATCTATGGGCAGTGTAGTGCCATAGATCTACTGTATAAGCCTTCAGGACCCTGGACAGCGCACATACTATACGTACATTACGTATAGTATGAGCGCTACTCACAGGGGAGCTGCGGCTTCATTCATAAAAAAAGTACAGAGCCGACAGGAGCCAGCTTACTGTACATAACATATTAACCTATTACATGCCAACCTAAGTAGGTAGCATATCTTTAGGGGAGTGGGCACCCCTAGAGACATGAAGGGCATAATTATTATCATTAATATAGCTTTATCTATAGATTTTTCAGCTTGCTCATCCCTGCGGCAGCAGGGATGAGCAAACTATCCGGTAACCGGATTGCTCCGGATTACACATCCAGAGCAATCCAGTTACCGGATTGCGGCTTCAGCAATCCGGTTACCGGATTGTGGCTTGTCTGAAGCCAATTGCGTTCACCGCATCCAGATCCGGTGAACGCAATTCTAGGAAAAAGTGTGACCCTAGCCTTATAATCTCCTTATGAACTACTGTTTTGCCTTCCTTTTGAGGTTTTGTTTTGTATAATGGTACCTCTACCGGCTTTGGTTATAGGTTCTTTGATTGTTTTGTACCTATGGTGGCGATCTTTCCTATGGGTTAAAAATTTATAATGTAAGTGAGCATCTATTAGTATAATGTCATGGGGCTGTTGGTCATTATATGTTCTCCGCAACTTACATTAATTCATTGCTGTAATACCATCATGTGGTCTCGGTAACATCAATATGACCTGCACTTTATGTATTGCTACAGTCCTTGTTGCAAGATTGTCCTGCAGTAAAGATCACAGATTTAATATAACTGTACTAAGTTCTAATACTGTCTTTAAATATCTTAGGACTCACTTATGCATTGTTGTTCCAGTGACCCTAGAAGCTCCTGGTGACCGTTTTACTTGTATATAGAATGTATGGATATCTCACATATAGATCCTCAATATACTGTAGTTATAGCAAGCCAGTCTTTTTAATTTCTCAAGGTCCTTGAGAAAGAGGGCCGCACGCCCTTGAAACATGTCTGTACCCTGACAACCAGCACCAATGAGAGATGCCGCACAGTTCCGTTTAACCCTCCGCCCACCTAGCCACATGACCGCCGCATGAGCATGACGTCACTTTCAGGTGACCGGGAACAAGGAAGTGCGTGTCCGCTGGCCACGGCGCGCATTTCCAGCGTCTAGAGGGAACAGACGCCTAGTAACAACCACCGGGGAGGACGCAACAAGGACAACAGAAACGTGAGTGGCACCAATTAAAAAGACTGGCTTGCTATAACTACAATATATTGAGGATCTATATGTGAGATATCCATACTGTCACGTATTGACTGCCTTGCTGTATGGAAGTGCTGCTGCTGCTGTGGTTTAGGCCGGTTTCACACATCCATGTTACCACGAACGTGTGGAACAAGGCCTTTTGGGGGCGGGGCATAGACCCATGTGTCACAGCCGTGTGACACGATGGGTGCTGTCAGTGTGCTATCCGTGCATCCACGGATAGCACACCGATAGGCTATCACCGCATACTCTCCTCACTCCAGTGCTGACAGCTCCTCTCACTTCCGGGCCGCTGTCAGGCTCAGTGAAGTGAATATTCATAAGCTTAATGAGCGGCATCGGAAGTCGGAGGAGCTGTCAGCGCTGGAGCGAGGTGAGTATGAAATTCTTTATTTTGAAGCTTTTTGCTTTTGTCCGTGGTCTGTGCACACGGATGTCACAGTGTAAACATCCGTGTGCAGGACGTTTGGCCAAAAAAAACGGTCCGTGGCTCCGCAAAAAAACGGACTTGTCGCCGTGTGGAGCACACGGACACGCATGTGCTCCACACGGAGACACGGTCGTGCGGAAACACGTGAAAATCGTGTGTCCCCGTATGTCCGTGCCTCCGGCATGTGACTGCACGTACTGCTTACGTGCCGGAGGCACGGACATGTGAATGAGGCCTTAAATGAAGCTTTTTTTTTCTGAGCTTTGCAGTATGTGGCTCTACAGGTGAGGTTGCTGCAGGTGTGTGTGATGAATATAAGTCTTAAGCGGCCGTCACACGCTACGATATCTTGAAAGATATCGCTTGAACGCGCCAGATTAAACATCGCTTGAACGATGTCTGTGCGTGTGACGGCAAGATACGACGAGCGAGAATTGATGAAATCGCAAAATCGAGATCTGAGCTCCGGAGCTCAGATCTGGCGATTAGCGATTTCACGATCTGTCTCATCGCGGTGTATAACACCACGATGAACGATCTCCCAGCAGCAGAGTCTATGCTGGGAGATGGTAACTATGGTACACGTCGGGTTACTAAGCGACGGGCGGCGCCTAGTAACCCGATGTGTACCATAGTAACCAGCGATCTCGCTGGTCCACATCGCTGGTGAGTCTGCCTGTGTGACATCTCACCAGCGATGTGAGCGATATTGTAAGCGATCGCGCGTGCACGTGATCGCTTACAATATCGCTAGCGATATCGTAGCGTGTGACGGCCGCTTTAGAAGATGATAGGCTCACTGTGTCCTGGGGTGCACCAGAAAAATTGGTCAATCCAGTAAGAATAATCTGGACACACCTGAGTTTCTCAGAAAAGAGTTGAACCACACGGTATGTTGAATGTCAAAAATTTTTTAAATTTTTATTGCCACACAGTATCCAGGCACCGTAAAAAAACAACGTTTCGGCCCAAGAAAGGCCTTTATCAAGGTTCTGATTACAAAGAAAAACCTTTTTCATAAGACCTGATATTTCATAGCACCTACCATTCTATGACACTCCTGTGTAGCTTCCTTGGAGTAATTATTTCTGCTTTTTGAGGTGACTCACTTAGCTATTCCTTCTTTCACATAGCATGTTCTCAGCTTTGTGATCTATAACTCTGCTATCTACTTACTTGCCTATCTTATGCCTGTTCCACACCTCTGCGCCTGGCCACATCACCTGCGCCTGGCCACATCACCTGCGCCAGCGCAATGCAGGCGCAGAGGTGATTTCAGGCACTGTGGGGCCGCATTTACAGCTACTGTAAACACATGCTAGTGCCCCCTGTGCGCTCGGCTGCGCTCGGTGCCCCATTATCTCCTATGGCCATACACTCTGCAACTTTCACTTGCGCTTCAGAGTATACAGAGCGCGCACTCAGCTGTGCTCGGCCATAGGCTATAATAGGGGCACCAAGCGAAACTGAGCGCTAATGCAGGGCATCTATGCATCCCTGCGCTAGGCTGCCCCATGCCCTTAATGCCCCTGCGCTTGCATTTGCGCATGGAGCTCATAGATGTGAAAACACCCTTATAGTACAAGAACCTATAATAGCTCATTGCTTTCCTTATACCCTAGGATTCCATAGGTGTGCCACCACACTTGATGTGAATGATTTTTGCCTATTAAAAAAGGTTTTCCTGTGAACCTCCACCAGTTCCAACACTGGTAACTTTTAGTAATAATTTCACATGTATAATGTTTTCCATGACTTTTCTCCTCCGTCTCCCTCTGGAATTTCACTATCCATCCTTGATCCACCGGGCATGTGTGGCATCCCGCATGGTCAGGCGTCACAGAGGGGTATTGCACCCATAAAAGAGGTGTAGTTGCCCCAGCTGCAAGTGGACCCTAGGATGGTGGGTGGGACCCATTCCCAGCACTCCCACATTAGTTGAGCGGTGGGAGGGGATATATTCACCTCTAGGCGGAACAAGGAGGTCTTTGGCTAATTGGAACGAGGTGGAAGGGTCACCGGGTCGGTTTCAAGTCGGTCCGGAGGGTAGAGGAAGGGATCCTGAGGAGATCCTGCAAGAGGGTACCCGACACGAGAAGTCTGGGCCCTAGAGAGAAAGGGAGATCCCCAGAGTAGAGCGGCCATACTCCAGGGGATACTCCAGCCCACCACGGGAACGCCAAGCCCGAGGACCCGGCCAGAGTTCATCTTTGCAGTCAGCAACCGGCTGCTGTGGCTTGTTTATCAGCCGCAGCACCCTGCCAGGCAGAGCGGTCTGCCTGCTTCCTCACCACGAGGGAGAGGACCCCTGGTACTACCTATACAGAGCTATTGGGTATAGGCCCTTCCTAGGCGGGGAAGAAAGGACATGGGTTCATCAACGAAGGTACACCACGGGTTCCACCATACCACCTGGGATCCACTTGCAGCCACCCTTAGAGCTACCTGTTATTATAACATCTTGCTGAACTGTGAACTTTGTTTGATGCTGCTACAAGTTGACAGTAAAGTACCCGGGAGAAAGTGACTTTACCTCTGCGTTGTTGTCTCTATCACCCGGTTTGTTTTCAGGAACGCTGCCCCGGAGGACCAGCTCTACCGGTAGGGAGCTTTGCCATCTCAGCCGCATTACCATCGGCCTCCGGAAGACTTTGGTGGCGCTGGTGACCCATCACCAGATACTACAGGTGGCGTTACATGACAAAAACTCTTATCCCCTGTAAATACACCCTTTTTGAAGTGTCACCCAGGCCACGGGATCAGGCGCTGCCACCCATGACATCCCTAGTATGACCCACCGAGCCTGGTACCCGAGTACCCTAGGGCCTGGGGCTCAACATATCTTTCTGGCATCACGAACAGGATCTCGTTCCCGGTATTAGCTCGTACGGTGCACCTTGGACTATTGAAAATAACTTTTTCCACCATTGCTTGCCGCCAAAAATGGGTTACTGCCGTCACTGCAGGAGGACCAAAGATGGCGCCGTAGCCATGTACTAAACACATTGTGCAGGGTCAGGGGTGTGCCTCAGCCCCTAGAAGAAGGAGGGCCAAGACAGAGGTGCCAAAAAGTGTGGCCGCCCCGATTGCCATCAATCAATCAGGGGGCGGCCCACAGGAAGGTCTCCGGGAGTGGCTGCCAATAAAGAGACAAAACGGAAGAGAAGGACAGAACAACCAAGGCTCCTTAGTACCCGGCAGCATGGCGGCACCTCGTTGGAGAGATATCATATGCAAGCTCGAGGAGGAAGCCGAGCTGCGCAAGGAGACCCGGCAGCGGCGTCCCTCCTGACATTAGAGAGGGATGCTGACTACTGGAGGGACGCGTTTGGACGGCTCCACCAGGACATAGAAGAAGCCCTGACGTGGGTGTGCAGAAGGTGGAGCGCGGAGAGGGCCTGTGAGCTGAGAACCATGAGGGAAGGCCGGGAAGCGCGGGAGGCAACGGTAGAGGTGCAGGCAGTTGTGGAGTACCGTGCCTCGTTACCACCCGTCCAGACCCGGGACACGGGAGTCCAGACTGAACCCCCGGTATCACAACTGTCCTGTACCAGCAGCTACCTCCAGCTGGAGGCAGCGCGGACATTCCCTACTGAACCAGATGTTATAGTCGAAGCTGAGGATGAGACAGACTTTGAGGAGCCGGAGGATGTCGAAGGAGCCTCGGGAGGAGCCCAGAAGCTGCGTGGTGAACTGCATGGCAGCGGCAGCAGCAAGGAACCCCTGCCATAGTGAGCTCAGCGGAGACAAGAGTGAACTCCAGAGTCCCAACTGGCAACTCACCACCACCTCAGTACCAGTCATCCCAGACGTCTCAGTCATCGGTATATGAAAGAGACCAAGTGACAAGACAACGATGCTGAGAGGAGTGGTTCCAGAGAGAGCAGGCTACACGGCGACTTCGGGACGAGGCAAGATCACAGCCCCCACTTCCAGTAGAACTACGCCACCAAGGAACCGTCGTTTCGGTGTGCCAGGATGAAGGATGGGGATTTCTTAGAGAACCCGGACTTCAAGACGACATATTCTTTGCACGTCGCGATGTGGAATCATACCTGCGGCGAGGACACCCGGACAGACACTTATACTGAGGTGAGTAGGTTACATTTGAATGCTACCCAGGTCCCTTAGGCTGGTTTGCCATAAGGATCTCTCGCCAGCAGTAGACTCCCGTTGCAGAGACATTGCCTTGTATATAGCCACTTTTCCAGCAATCATGCCCATTTATTTTTGCCTTGCATTTTTGCAACCCCAAGAATGATGAGTGTGTCCCCGTGAGTTTTGTTTTTCATCTGAAGATACAGAGACTTTTATTTTTGAACCCTGCTTTGTTCATAATATGTGCTGTGTGAGCAGCGGCCCAGCAGTGATAATTCACACTGGACTGTGCGGGACAATACATTACCGCTGGGCCCGCGTAGTTAGTATCGGTGCCCATTGGGCCAAGTTAGATAATATTTTACCTGCAGATAGTGAATCCGGAGAGTAAGAACTTTGCCAACAGGTGACTCGAGGACCGTGGGTAGGGATGGGCGAATCTACTCGCTAGGACTCGTTACTCGGCGAGTAGTAAGGGACTCGCAGGACTCGGTACTCTGCGAGTTTCCCAGTGATTACTCGCACGAGTCCAATGCAAATCAATATCAATCCTAGTTTTGTCAGAAACGCTGACAAAACTAGGATTGCCATTGTTTGCATTAGACTCGTGCGAGTAATCACTGGCTACTGTGCCAGTGATAGCAGGGAAACTCGCAGATAACTGCTGTTTCTTTGTGAGCCGAGTCCAGCTGTCTTCTCTGTGCAGCTCCAGGGTCCTAGAGCCCGCCTGCTCACAGACATTATGTAGCAGTGCTGAGATTGTTCTCAGTCTGCTCATTCCCTGTGTACAGACATGAATGTCTGTGCACAGAGATGATGTAGCAGAGCTGAGATTGTTCTCAGTCTGCTCATTCCCTGTGTACAGACATGAATGTCTGTGCACAGAGATGATGTAGCAGAGCTGAGATTGTTCTCAGTCTGCTTATTCCCTGTGCATAGACATCTATATTTATGCACAGGGGATGTAGCAGAGAGGACATCGCGTTTTGGACTGCGTCGGACGGAAGAGGATTTTTTTAATTAAAGATGGAGTCCCTAATGGCTTTTTTTTTTATTTCTAATAAAAATTTTTCCTTGTGTTGTGTTTTTTTTAAAACAATTTAATAGAAATTCATGGCGGTCATGTCTAATATTGGCGTGACCGCCATAAATTTCGGGCTTAGGGCCAGCTGATAATACAAAGCTGGCCCTAACCTCTTTATTACCCAGCGTGCCACCGCTAACAGGGCCGCTGGAAGAGTGGGGTTCAGCGCCAGAGGATGGCGCTTCAATGAACGCGCCATCTTCTGGGGCGGCTGCGGGCTGCAATTTGCAGCGGGGGGTGCCCAGAAAGCTTGGGCATCCCTGCGCTGCGGATTCCAGCCCCCAGCTGCTTAGCTGTACCTGGCTAGACATAGAAATTGCGCGGAGCCCCACGCATTTTTTTTTAATTATTTCATGAATTTCAGAGTCAGAGTCTCAGAGTCAGAATCTCAGAATTTCATGAAATAATAAAAAAAAAATGCGTGGGGCTCCGCGCAATTTCTATGTCTAGCCAGGTACAGCTAAGCAGCTGGGGGCTGGAATCCGCAGCGCAGGGATGCCCAAGCTTTCTGGGCACCCCCCGCTGCAAATTGCAGCACGCAGCCGCCCCAGAAGATGGCGCGTTCATTGAAGCGCCATCCTCTGGCGCTGAACCCCGCTCTTCCAGCGGCCCTGGTAGCGATGGCGCGCTGGGTAATAAAGAGGTTAGGGCCAGCTTTGTATTATCAGCTGGCCCTAAGCCCGAAATTTATGGCGGTCACGCCAATATTAGACATGACCGCCATGAATTTCTATTAAATTGTTTTAAAAAAAACACAACACAAGGAAAAATTTTTATTAGAAATAAAAAAAAAAGCCATTAGGGACTCCATCTTTAATTAAAAAAATCCTCTTCCGTCCGACGCAGTCCAAAACGCGATGTCCTCTCTGCTACATCCCCTGTGCATAAATATAGATGTCTATGCACAGGGAATAAGCAGACTGAGAACAATCTCAGCTCTGCTACATCATCTCTGTGCACAGACATTCATGTCTGTACACAGGGAATGAGCAGACTGAGAACAATCTCAGCTCTGCTACATCATCTCTGTGCACAGACATTCATGTCTGTACACAGGGAATGAGCAGACTGAGAACAATCTCAGCACTGCTACATCAGGCAGCAGGCAGGCTCTAGGACCCTGGAGCTGTGGCAGCCAGCACACTGAGGAGACAGGACTCTTATCTGTGCGAGTTTCCCAGCGATTACAGTTGCAAAGTAAACGAGTCCAATGCAAATAAATGACAAAACTAGGATTGCTTCAGGCTGAAGCTTCCGAGACACATCTGCGATTTGTAAATCTCACACTACTCGCTATTACTCGCTTTCCCATTCATTAACATTGGACTCGCTAGACTCGCAACGAGTAGCGAGTCCTGTGCTCGGACTCGCTAGAGTCAAGCGATTCCGAGTAATTTAGGATTCGCCCATCACTAACCGTGGGGTCTACTATACCAACTACTGCAATGCTTGTATATATATATATATATATATACTGTATATATATATGTATATATATGTGTAACGTTAAAGAATAGTGCCTCCGAGCGATAGGAAGAAATCTAAATATGCTTGATTGTAAATAGTTCACCCATTGATGTTGAATATAAAAAGAAAAATGCTTTTTCACTTCCCGGTTAACAGGTACAGATAATCGCGGACGAGTACCGTATATACTCGTGTATAAGCCGACCCGTTTATAAGCCGACCCCCCTACTTTTGCCCCAAAAATCTGGAAAAACCTATTGACTCGTGTATAAGCCGAGGGTGGACCCCAGCACAGGTATACAGCCCTCAACAGTGTGGTATACAGCATCCCCAGAGGTATATACAGCAGCCCCAGTGGTAGTATACAGCAGCCCCAGAAGTATATACAGCCCCAGTGGTAGTATACAGCAGCCCCAGAGGTATATAGAGCCCCAGTGGTAGTATACAGCAGCCCCACAGGTATATACAGCCCCAGTGGTAGTATACAGCAGCCCCACAGGTATATAGAGCCCCAGTGGTAGTATACAGCAGCCCCACAGGTATATAGAGCCCCAGTGGTAGTATACAGCAGCCCCACAGGTATATACAGCCCCAGTGGTAGTATACAGCAGCCCCACAGGTATATAGAGCCCCAGTGGTAGTATACAGCAGCCCCACAGGTATATAGAGCCCCAGTGGTAGTATACAGCAGCCCCACAGGTATATACAGCCCCAGTGGTAGTATACAGCAGCCCCACAGGTATATACAGCCCCAGTGGTAGTATACAGCAGCCCCACGGGTATATAGAGCCCCAGTGGTAGTATACAGCAGCCCCACAGGTATATAGAGCCCCAGTTGTAGTATACAGCAGCCGTACAGGTATATACAGCCCCAGTGGTAGTATACAGCAGCCCCACAGGTATATACAGCCCCAGTGGTAGTATACAGCAGCCCCACAGGTATATACAGCCCCAGTGGTAGTATACAGCAGCCCCACAGGTATATACAGCCCCAGTGGTAGTATACAGCAGCCCCACAGGTATATACAGCCCCAGTGGTAGTATACAGCAGCCCCACAGGTATATAGAGCCCCAGTGGTAGTATACAGCAGCCCCACAGGTATATAGAGCCCCAGTGGTAGTATACAGCAGCCCCACAGGTAAATACAGCCCCAGTGGTAGTATACAGCAGCCCCACAGGTATATACAGCCCCAGTGGTAGTATACAGCAGCCCCACATATATATGCCCCAGAGGTATATACAGGCCCCCCATCTATATACAGGCCCCCCGCCGCAATCCTGTAAAGGAATAGATTAGTATACTTATCCATCCGCTGCAGCTGTCCCGCCGCCATCGCGATCCAGCATCTTCCGCTTCCAGCGTCTCGCGTCTTCTTCCGGTTTCCTCCTCGGTCGCACAGGCAATGACGTCATTGCCTGCGACCATCGGAAGAAGACGCGAGACGCTGGAAGACGGAAGATGCTGGATCGCGATGGCGGCGGGACAGCTGCAGCGGATGGATAAGTATACTAATCTATTCCTTTACAGGATTGCGGCGGGGGGCCTGTATATAGATGGGGGCACTGTATACAGTATACAGTGACTCGCGTATAAGCCGAGGGGGGGACTTTTCAGCGCAATTTTTGGGCTGAAAAACTCGGCTTATACGCGAGTATATACGGTATATTCTATCAGGGGGGTATGTGGCACCCCGCATGGTCAGGCATCACAGAGGGGTATTGCACCCGTAAAAGAGTTGTAGTTGCCCCAGCTGCAAGTGGACCCTAGGATGGTGGGTGAGACCCATTTCCATCACTCCCATATTAGTTGAGCGGTGGGAGCTTACCCGGGAGGTGATATATTCACCTCTAGGGGGAACAAGGAGGTCTTTGGCTAATTGGAACAAGGTGGAAGGGTCACCGGTTCGGTTTCAAGCTGGTCCGGAGGGAAGAAGACAGGATCTTAAGGAGTTCCTGGAAGAGGGCACCCGACGCAAGAAGTCCGGGACCTAGAGAGAAAGGGAGATCCCCAGAGTGGAGCGACCATACTCCAGGAGACACTCCAGTCCAGTTTGGCCTTTCTTGGGCCAAAACGTTGTTTTTTTTACTGTGTGGCAATAAAAAGAAAAACAATTTGTGACATTCAACATACCGTGTGGTTCAACTCTTTTCTGAGAAACTCTTGTGTGATGGATATGACTCGTGCTTAGGTGAGCTGAGGGGCGTGCCTGGGCTGGCTGCTCACCGCCTCTCGGCCATAAATGTGTCAGCTCACATCCACCTGATGTTGCTGATTCGGTTCATTTCTGAGCTTTGACCTGTTGTGAGCAGATGCTCATCCAGAGCTGCTGCCTTACTCTCCATTGGAAGTTGTTGGGTTCCGTGGTCCGTGGGTGGAGGCAGGGCCTTATGTCTAGGGCTTCTCAGGAGTTAGGGACTTAGGCTGGTGGCTCAGACCTCCTCACCTTTAGAGGTACCTCCGAGATCAGGGTGAGTCAGGGATCCCAGTGTCAGGGCCAGAGCAGGCTCCCCTGACTCCCTACGCCCAGTTCCCTTTTACTTCTGGGCACACCGGCCCTCCCAGCGTGACACATACATTCTATATACAGCTAAAACGGTCACCAGGAGCATGTAGGGACTACTGGAACAACAATACATAAGTGAGTCCTAAGATATTTAAAGACAGTATTAGACTTTAGTACAGTTATATTAAATCTGTGACCTTTACTGCAGTTCAATCTTGTAACAAAGACTGTAGTAATACATAAAGTGCAGGACATATTGATGTTACCGAGACCACATGATGGTATTACAGCAATGAATTAATGTAAGTTGCAGGGAACATATTATTATTATTATTATTATTATTTATTTATATAGCGCCATTAGGTTCCATGGCGCTTTACATGAGGATAAGGGAGACAAGAACAAGTACACTAAATCTAGACGATCAGGACGTACAGGTACGGGAGGGGCAGGGACCCTGTCCACGAGGGCTCACAGTCTACGAGGGGCGGGTTGGGATACAGTAGGATGGGGGAATGTCAGGTATGGGGCGGTCGCCTGGGTCTCATGGCAGGTTGTAGGCTTGACGGAATAGATGAGTCTTCAGGTGACACTTGAAGCTTCTCAGGGTAGGTGAGTGTCTGACGTGTTCAGGCAGGGAGTTCCAGAGTAAGGCAGATGCCCGGGAGAAGTCCTGGACTCGGTTGTGCGAAGAGGTGATGAGGGGGGAGCAGAGGAGGAGTTCTTGGGAGGAACGGAGGTTGCGTGAGGGTAGGTATCGGGAGACCAGGTCAGAGATGTATGATGGGGCCAGGTTGTGTATGGCTTTGTACGCCATGGTTAGTGTTTTGAATTGGAATCTCTTGGAGGCGGGGAGCCAGTGAAGGGCTTGGCAGAGGGGGGAGACAGGGGATTAGCGGGAGGACAGGTAGATTAGTCGGGCAGTGGAATTAAGGATAGACTGGAGAGGTGTGAGGGAGTTAGCCGGGAGGCCATTGAGAAGAAGGTTGCAGTAGTCAAGGCGGGAGATGATAAGAGCATGAATGAGTGTTTTAGTGGAGTCGTGGGTGAGGAAGGAGCGGATCCGAGAGATGTTCTTGAGCTGGAGCCAGAGGGATGTAGTGAGGGCCTCGATGTGGGGCTTGAAGGATAGGGAGGAGTCAAGGATTACCCCGAGGCACTTGGCTTGGGGGATTGGGGAGAGGGCACAGTCGTTGATGCAGATGGATAGGTTGGGAGGTGGGGTGGAATTTTTTGGGGGGAAGACTATGAATTCAGTTTTGTCCATGTTGAGTTTAAGGAAGCGAGCAGAGAAGAAGGATGAGATGGCGGAAAGGCATTGTGGGATTTTGGAGAGTAGGGAGGTGATATCAGGGCCGGACAGGTATATTTGGGTGTCGTCGGCGTAGAGGTGGTACTGGAGGCCGTGGGACTCAATGAGTTGCCCTAGGCCGAGAGTGTATATGGAGAAAAGTAGGGGTCCCAGGACCGAACCTTGGGGGACTCCGACAGAAAGGGGGTAGGGTGAGGAGGAGGTGTGGGAGTGGGAGACATATAATGACCAACAGCCCCATGACATTATACTAATAGATGCTCACTTACATTATAAATGTTTAACCCATAGGAAAGATCGCCACCGTAGGTACAAAGCAATCAAAGAACCTATAACCAAAGCCGGTAGAGACCCCACACAGGTACCATTACACAAAGCAAAACCTCAAAAGGAAGGTAAACCAGTAGTTCATAAGGACATTATAATACACCCCTTTCTTCACCTATTTAGGAGATTTGCACGTCACCAACAGTTAAATACTTGATAAGAAGCTATTACTGCTAAAGGTTAAGGTAAAATCACCCCATATAGTGAGAATTCATAGCTTCTCAGGGGAACTATATGAGCAATTTCTCAATTATCTGTTTTTTGGACGTACAGGAGAATGCCCTCCATTGAGTAAGAGAGGACAAATGCCAAGCACCCTATTCAAGATCAGTAATTGAATAACCATTAGGGTACCTTTACACACGGCACCATTCTAGGAATTTCACTGGTAATTTGCTGGTTGCAGTGAAATCACGGAGACATTGTTCCATTTGTACACAGCAACAAGATAGAACAATGTGTCCATGATTTCACTGCAACCAGCAATTTGCCAGTGGAATTCCTAGAAAATTTGCCGCGTGTAAAGGTACCCTTAGGGTACCTTTACACACCGCAACTACGGTGTAGCTACTGAGAGGCAATCCGGAGTTTCGTCCACGTTGCCTTGAAATTGCTATGAAATTGCGGCGTGTAATTGGGGAAAGCGATGGTGATTTTTGAAGTTGCTCCCGGTTGCGGTTTCAGAGCATTGTTCAAAAACCAGAGGCAACCCTGAAGGTGGAATTGCCCTGGTATTGGCGTGTGAACAGGCGATAGGGATGGAATCTGCGTCGCCTAGTGATTTCCCAGAGGCGTGCCACAGCGTGCTGGATACCGTGCCCCATCAGCGATGATTGGTGGGGGCTACTGTGTTTCCATTGGCTGTCCCTTCACAGGGCGCCATATTTGAAGAGCTGTCCATTCACACTACACAATTGCAATGGTGTCATGTATTAGCCAGCCTTCCTGTGCAGGCTAGCCGATCATGACGCTATTGCGTTGTCTAATCAGCGTGTATGGGGCGCGGAATACACAACTCTGTCACACCTATGTTCTTGCGGCGCTGAACATGTACGCCCACATTCCTTTGGGGATTGCGGCGTGTGAAGCGGCGTCGGGAGGCAACCGGATGTTTCCCGCAGGTTCTGTGGCAACTTCCGGAGAGCCACGTTCCCTTAGGTTGAGGGCGCAATTGCGGCGTGTACATGCGGCATCAGCGTTCGGTAGCAACCGTCAGAAATGTGCATGCGCACGTTCGGTTGCCTCCGATCGCCGGTGATAGTTGCGGCGTGTAAAGGTACCCTTAGAGGGTAAGAAACTAGCTTCAGGATAACCACCCATAGAGGATAAGGCCCTTGAGTATAGTCAAGACTAATTTGGCTACTTGTGTTTACAAGCCATACAAGAATAATATAAGAGAAAAAGGACTCACACCACAGCAACCATCAGAATATAAAGTGGGACCCCAGAACTACCATCGTATTATCCACTGTTTAATCACCCCTTTTTTAATGCTTGTATTATGATATTTTATATTGTTTTACAAAGTTTTCCTGATATTTTAATGAATATCCCAAAAAAGGGTTGCAACAAACAAGTTGTAGTGCCTATCCTTATAAATAGATATAGCGCTGAGCCTTATAAAATTACTAACGTTAACCGAAAGGACAACTTGTTTTGCAAAAAAAAAAGCCATAAAAAATGGAAATTGGGTTAAAGTTGAGTTAAAAAAGAATAGGTTAGAACCCAGATCTTTGGTTGGAAGCTGCTATACAAATTTTGACAAAATTTTGGAGTATTTCTGAGCAATGAGAACAATCCTGCTCCTCTCTCATCCAGTAAATAAGACTTTTCGTTTATATTCTACCATTTGGTCTCAATATAACAGGTTGATCCATCGGAATAAAATTCCTCTCAGTAAGGAGTTTTTCAAGAACAATAAGTGCACGGACAGTTTTACAAAATTTAAGAAGTACCGCGAAGCGTCAAGCCGATTTGACCTTCCTCCAGGGGAATATGTCGTTATACCAACGACTGATAAGGCATCAGAAGAAGCTGATTTTTACCTTCGAATCTTCACTCAGAAACCCACCAGAGGACAGTGAGTATTGTATGACTTCCATTTCTTGGGAAAAACTCCTGTTGTGACTATATCTAGGCTGTAAGTCTGAAGCTCCTAGCACAGTCCTGCTGTACAAGTCTGTACTGAACCAATAGTGACCCCAAGAAATATTAAAGGGAACCTGTCACCTGGATCTAACCCCCTACACTATCACTACCTGTCCCTGCACCTTCCTAGCTGCTCTGTATCTATCCCTCTCTGAGCTAAATCCGCCCTATAAAACAGCAGAAAAATAACTTATAACTTGCAGAAGTCCCTGAGGCTGGGGACTGGAAAGGCGGCCCCAGGCTCCATTCTCCCCTCCTCGATGCAGCAGCACACGCCCCGCTGGGTGGCGTTATTCTTTCTTCATCGCCACCTCCTCCATTTGGAATCTCCCACCCGCTTTACACTGTAAGGTAGCGGTTGGGATCGGCACGACAGAAGGCAGTGACTCAGGTATTTACTCACACAGCACACAGTTTAATGGCACAGTTCAGGTATTCACAAACCTCCAGGTTCCGGGGTGCAGCCGAGTACAACCTCATACAATCCCAACAGCTGATATAGAAGCTCTGTACCTTCCCCGGGTAGACTGTGTTAAATCAGCACACAACCTTTCTCTCCTCACCGTCCGCTCATTAGCCTCATGAACATCCACTCTGAGAGAGCTCACAGGCTGTGTTAAATCTTCACATAGCTCTCTACACAGCAGCTCCTGCTGCTGTCCTGACACACTCCACCCCCTCCCCACAGCCCAGGGCAGCTCATATCATCTCCTATTCACCCGCACACCTGGGCGTCAGTGCTTTCAATCAGCACTCAGCTCCAGTAGCAGCTATCCCTGTGTGTGCTGCTACCAAGCAGAAGATACAATCTCCCATATGCTGTGTCCCGGTCAGGGGACACATCGAGGTCACATCACCACAACATGATAGGTGTAAAGCAGGCGGGAGATTCCAAATGGAGGAGGCGGCGATGAATAAAGAATAATGCCGCCCAGCGGGGCATGTGCTGCTGCATCGAGGAGGGCAGAATGGAGCCTGGGCCGCCTTTTCAGTCACCAGCCTCAAGGACTTCTGTAAGTTATAAGTTATTTTTCTGCTGTTTTATAGGGCGGATTTAGCTCAGAGAGGGATAGATAGGGAGCAGCTAGGAAGGTGCAGGGTCAGGTAGTGATAGTGTAGGGGCTTAGATCCAGGTGACAGGTTCCCTTTAAGGTTTATTGTCAGGCAGAAATCCCTGTAGACTTGCACAAAGCAGCAGGTGAAAAAATTAACTTTTGCCAGAGTTTACCAGAAGATGGCTAAAAACAATGAAAACCAGAAAAGAATGGGTTAGCCACAGATTAATGAAAGGTGCTGACTACATCAATAACTGACAAGAGGGGGACACATCCGGCTACAGGGGATCGCGTCTGACTACAGGGGGATGTGTCCAACTACAGCGGGACATGCCTGACTACAGGGGGATGTTCCCGCAACAGGATGATGTGTCCAACTCTAGGGGAAAGTGTCCGACTACAGGGGGATATTAGTAACTACAGGAGGATGTATCCAACTTCAGGGGAACATATTTGACCTCAAGGGGATGTGCCTGCTCACAGGGGGACATGTTTGACCACAGATAGAGGTGTATGACCACAGGGGAATGTGTCTGACCACAGAGGAATGTGTCTGACTACAGGAGGGCGTGCCCGACTACAGTGGGATGTGCCTGACTACAGGGAGACGTGTCTGAATACAGGGAGAGGTCTCCAACTATGGTGGGATGTGTATGACTACAGGGGGATGTGTCTGACTACAGGAGGACATGCTTAACTACAGGGCGATGTACCTGAATACAGAGGGATGTGTCTGACTACAAGGTGCTGTGTCTTACTACAGGGGGATGTGTCTAGCTACAGGAGGATGGGCCCACCAACAAGTGGATGTGTTCGACAACAGGAGACATATCAGACTACAGGTGGCGTTTCTGACTACAGGGGGATGTACCTGACTACAGGGGAATGTGCCTGACTACAGGGAGATGTATCTGAATGCAGGGGGAAGTTTCCAACTACAGGGGGACATGTTCGACTAAAGGCGGGACATGTTAGGACAATGAATCTCTGTTGACATTCTGTGCAATTTGACTCTTAACAAAATGGTTGATAAAGGACACAGTCCGAAACGTCGCTTGCACTGGGGTGCTGGAATAAAGAATTGGCAAAGAATCCCGTTTGGTATGTGGTGCTGTCCCTTTCTATTTAACTGCTTATTGACTGGGATGACTCCCTGGTCTAGGACGGGCACCACAATGGAGGTCTGATTTATCCTCATTTACTGTGGGTGCTGCAGGCTATATATTGATTCTTGACAAAATGGTGTCTGCTTCTTCACTCCTGATCATGTGATCCTCCCCTCTGCCTTTATAAACCTCTGCCTACCGTCTACCTGCACTCGAGTATTCAGTTTGATTTCCAGGCTTTCTGTGCTTTCCAAGTGTTCTCCACCTCCTGCTCATCCGCTCCGGCTTTTCCAGCGACTGCCTTGGATTCCAGCAATCTCACCAGCCTCAGCTACTCTCCTGCTTCAGCTGTCTGTGTTTTGTCTCCTGACTTTGCTTCAGCTTCACAAACCCTGTGTCACATAAGCATTGTGTGCCCTGCTAGCACTAAATGAACTATTGTTTATAATGTAATTACAGCTCTATGGACATTGAGGCTCTTTAAAAGCTGTACTGCACCAATACGTATTGGACTTGTTTTTCTGGGGATTCCCTTTCCAGGACTCTGGGGGTTTATTATAATTGGACTGTGTTTTTCTCCGTCCATTTCTTCCAGTGAGGATTATCTGCAGAGACTTTCGTGTTTAAGCTATCTTGCTAGAACTATTTTCAGAGACTATCAATATTACTGTTGAAGTTACTCATTTGCTGCACATTACATTATATCTGCCACGTGTGTTCACCTTAAATTTGGTTCCAGTGTTGTCTGTGCTCCCAATTGCTAACAGATCCCTGAGTAATCCTACAGTACATTACAGGACGAGTCCGACCACAGTGGAATGTGCCTGACTACATGGGGAAGTGTATGACCACAGAGGGACATGTCTGACCACAGTGGGACATACCTGACCACAGGGGAATGAGCCTGACTACAGAGCAATGAACCTGACTACAGCGGAAACTGTCTGACCACAGGGGGATGTGTCTGACCACAGGGGGATGTGTCTGACCATAGGGAGATCTGCCTGACTACAGGGCAATGAGCCTGACTACAGAGGGAAGTGTCTGACCACAGGGGGACGTGTCTGACCACAGGGGGATACGGCTGACTACAGGGGAATGAGCCTGACTACAGGAGAATGAGCCTGACTACAAATTGAAGTGTCCGACCACAGGGGGATGTGCCTGACTTCAGGAGAATGAGCCTCACTACACTGGGTGAAGTGTCTGAACACAGGGGGACTTGTCTGACCACAGGGAGATGTGCCTGACTATAGGGAAATGAACCTGACTATAGGAGAATGAGCCTGACTTCAGGGGGAAGTGTCTGACCACAGGGGGACGTGTTTGACCAGAAGGGGATGTGGCTGACTACAGGGAGACATTCCTGACTGCAGGGGGATGTTTCTGACTACAGGGGAATGTGTCTGACAACACATCAATCTTAAAGCCACCGGACTTTCATATCATTACAGCTTTCAGTTAGGGAATTGAAATCTTACATCTTTGGTCATGGTGTAAAGTTACTTTAATTTTTGGCAAACCACATGCTATTAATGCAATTTAAAAAGGGCTTTTACAACGAATATATAAATGTGATGATGTTATGGTAAATCAAAGACCAGGGTCACAGTCAGAATTTGATGGGGATGAACGTGTTGGTTGTTGCTTCTATTTTGGTAAAAGTGACGCCGGGAAATGTGACAATATTATCTGTAATCTCTGAATTCTCTTCTCCGAAAGTAAAATAGTCAGTGATGTATGGTCAATATCTGATCACAATAGCTTCACTTATGTTATCACTTTTGAATAGTTGACCGCTGCTCTAATCTACAGAATAATTCCAGACTAGATGGAAAGCCTCTGTAATGTAGAAAAACATCATCACATTTGCTTTAATGGACGATTCCTCACCGTCTGCTGTTTCTTACTTTTCTTTGTTCTAGTGAACCAGGGCTCTGCTCGGTGCAGGAGGATACATTTGAGGTAATATGGTTATTTCTATCTAGTCTGGGCCTAATGCATCAAACTGTGATAGAGAAAGAAGTGCAGAATATACCGGTGATAAATACATTTTTATTCTTTTTTAATTAAGTTCCGGCCTATCCTTACTATAGAGATGCAATCAGAGTTTGACATTGTGAAAGATGAGGTATGTATCTCTAATATGTCTATTATTTTTATATACAGTAATATCTATCGATCTATTGATTGTCTTACTCAGATAGTGAGAAAATGGATTTTAATCAACCCATTGGATATTTCGGTTCAAAATGGCTGAAAACTGAGACAATTTGTTCTCTGACCATCTGACTTTGAAGTGTTTCCCCCATTGTTTGGTTTCTTAGACAATAGGATTTAATGAGATGAGCGGATCAGACAACATTCAAATTGTTGGAGTGGAATTTCCAGGGAAATTGGATTTACAGACAAGTTACTCTTCACAGATTGAATGTCCTTAACTAGGCTTTTGGGACGCTCCAAACACCAGAGCAAAAATATTAAGTGGAAAAAGGGAAAAAAGCTACTTATACTCACCTCCCCTTTCATCTCTCTGCCCCTCAGTAGACATCACTACTGGCTGGCAGAAAAGTCTCCACAAGGAGAATAAAGTAGCTGTTCCCTCAGACCTCGTCTTAGCCTCACATACAGCCAGATCAGAATCCCACACACTGCACTGATGAGGGGCAATCACCCTGAAATGCAGCGTCTGCAGAATGGGGTTCTGATCTGGCACAAATCCTAAGTCATAGTAAAAGGCTTGTTAAAGAGTCGATTATGACTTTTAGGATTGCTACCTTTATCAGGTGGCGCTAGGGTTCATCCACCTCCTCACTGAAGTGACAATTTACAAAAAAATAAGCATTTTAGATATTTTTAAATATTCACGTAAAAATCAATTCCACGTCAATATTTGCTCATCTCTACTTTGCAGCCATTTGTGCATGAAAGTGTTTACATTTTCTATCTAAAATCCAAATGGACAGTGTTGTCGCGATCCGCATTGACTGTATATAGACAGATGATCACAGAAGATCTACAGACTATGGTGCTCTATAGATCTCCTGTCGTCATCCGTCTAAATACAGTTAACACGGATCGCGACAACACTATCCCTTTGGATTTTATATCTTCAGCACAGTGCACATGGAGTGTGGATCCAGCAGCAACTGTATCAAGCGTATAAACTGGTTGTGGGTCTCACAACATATCATTGTTTAGCCCATTCATATAAAAGATAAGACCCTATTGCACCTCTTGTTTCCTTTGTCTTTAGATAAGATTTTTATCTATCTATCTATCTATCTACAAAACAGAAAAAAACTGCACAGCACTCAGACACAATGTGAACTGGTGCCAGCAGGGATGCTGGGTCAAACAACTAGAAAAAAATTCTCTGCAGCACTCAGCCACTACCAATGATGCACACATGCTAACAAGCTGTATATATTTGAGGAAAAAATTTAAAAACTTACGTTTTTTTCAAAAAAACTCAAAAATCTAATTTTTTTCTTTTTTGGGGGTCTGATGAGTCCTAACACTGACATCCCTGCCCTCCTTCTCCTCCCTATCCCACTTCTAAGTGGGAGGACACCATCTCAACCTAAGACCACCTGTGGGTGATGAGGGTGCAAGTTGCAGTCATGGACCTGGGGTCGCCTTGTCGCGGCTGATGAGCAAACGGACATCGGCCAATGTGTGTACCAAGAACCCCAAAAAAAATAAAAAAATAAGATTGAGTTTTTTGAAAAAAACGTAAGTTTTTAAATTTTTTCCTCAAATATATACAGCTTGTTAGCATGTTTGCACATTGGTAGTAGCTGAGTGCTGCAGAGAATTTTTATCTATCTATCTATCTATCTATCTATCTATCTATCTATCTATCTATCTATATCATACACTCCACCATTGTATTCTATATATTTATAGTTACAGAAAGGAGAATTCAATGAGAATGAAGTGAAGAACATGCTGGACAAGATGCTATCAAAATGTGAGTTGAGTAATTTCAGAAGCTGTTTGAGGCATCAAGGCAAATTAATGTAATACTATAAAACATATCACAGTAATATATATATACTAGTAAAAAGGCCCGATGCAATTGCATCGGGAGCGCGGTGAAATGAATTGTGTGTATACAGGCAGGTCAGTGGGTAGCAGAGTATAGAGGCGGCTCTGTGGGTAGTAGAGTATACAGGCGGGTCAGTGGGTAGCAGAGTATAGAGGCGGCTCTGTGGGTAGCAGAGTATAGAGGCGGCTCTGTGGGTAGCAGAGTATAGAGGCGGCTCTGTGGGTAGCAGAGTATAGAGGCGGCTCTGTGGGTAGCAGAGTATAGAGGCAGCTCTGTGGGTAGCAGAGTATAGAGGCAGCTCTGTGGGTAGCAGAGTATAGAGGCGGCTCTGTGGGTAGCAGAGTATAGATGCGGCTCTGTGGGCAGCAGAGTATAGAGGCGGCTCTGTGGGCAGCAGAGTATAGAGGCGGCTCTGTGGGCAGCAGAGTATAGAGGCGGCTCTGTGGGCAGCAGAGTATAGAGGCGGCTCTGTGGGCAGCAGAGTATAGAGGCGGCTCTGTGGGCAGCAGAGCATAGAGGCGGCTCTGTGGGCAGCAGAGCATAGAGGCGGCTCTGTGGGCAGCAGAGCATAGAGGCGGCTCTGTGGGCAGCAGAGCATAGAGGCGGCTCTGTGGGCAGCAGAGTATAGAGGCGGCTCTGTGGGCAGCAGAGTATAGAGGCGGCTCTGTGGGCAGCAGAGTATAGAGGCGGCTCTGTGGGCAGCAGAGTATAGAGGCGGCTCTGTGGGCAGCAGAGTATAGAGGCGGCTCTGTGGGCAGCAGAGTATAGAGGCGGCTCTGTGGGCAGCAGAGTATAGAGGCGGCTCTGTGGGCAGCAGAGTATAGAGGCGGCTCTGTGGGCAGCAGAGTATAGAGGCGGCTCTGTGGGCAGCAGAGTATAGAGGCGGCTCTGTGGGCAGCAGAGTATAGAGGCGGCTCTATGGATAGCAGAGTATGATGTGGCAGGAGGCTGGAGGGGTGAGGAGAGCAGAGGCTGGAGGGGTGAAGAGAGGTCCGGCTGGAGAGGTGAGGAGATGTGCGGCAGGAGGGGCGACATTAGGGCTCGGGGGCAGGACGTGGCTGCGTGCTGGGGCTGATGGCAGCTCCAGTCACACGCCATTGTCCTCTGCGGCGGGGTGGGGGCTGCAGAGAGGGATCAGTCCCTCCCCTCAGGTCACACATGTGACCTGAGGGAAAGGAGCGGATTGGGCGCTCTGTAGTAAAGACAGGACGGTCATGCGATTGGTCTAGGACGCCGAGTCCTGGGCAATGGGATGGGCGTCCTGTGTTTACAACAGAGCGGGCAATCCGCTTGCAGGGGCGGCGGGCAATGGGAGTGAGCGGGGCGTGTCAGACTTTGCCGGCTGACACGCCCTGCTCACTCCCATTGTCCGCCGGCGCCCACCGGACGACGTGAGTGGCTTCCGGCACCCGGCCACAGCCCCTACACCGCTACTCCACCAGCATGGGGACAGCGAGGCCCCAGCGGTGAGAGCGGTGAGGGTCGGAAGGCACTGGCGGCATGAAGGCTGTGTTGAGCTGGCGGAGGGCGGTGGTGATGTGGGTATTGCGTCATTGCTGGCGGCGGGACCGACGGTTGGCAGGATGGCGGGGGTGTCGGCTAGTGCGGCTGCGGGTCGCGATGACGCTATTGCATCATCGCTCGCAGTGCCGCAAAGGATTTTGGGATTGGGCTACAGTGCCCGAATCCCAAACTCACGATTATATAAAGGGCCGATGCTATGGCATCGGGAGTGGGGTGACATCAAGATGGGGCGGGCTGTTTGGCATTGGGGGCAGCAGCTCTCACTTTACCCTGTGGGGCATCAGCAGGGGCAGTGTAGGGAGTGAGGGCATGTGGGGGGGTAAGAGGGGTGAGCAGGGGCAGTGTGGCGTGAGTGGGGGCTGAGCAGGGACAGTGTGGGGTGAGTGGGGGCATGAGCAGGGGCAGTGTGGGTGAGTGGGGGCACTTGGGGGGGTGAGTGGGGGGTAAGCAGGAGCAGTGTGGGTGAGTGGTGGCATGTGTGGGAGGTAAGAGGGGTAAGCAGGTAGAGAGTAGGGGTAGTGGGGGTAAGCAGGGGCAGTGTGGGTGAGTGGGGGCAGTGTGTGTGAGTAGGGGGGTAAACAGGGGCATTGTGCGTGAGTTGAGTGGGCTATGCAGGGGCAGTGTGGGTGAGTAGGAGGGTAAGCAGGGCAGTGTGGGTGAGTGGGAGGTAAGCAGGGGCAGTGTGGGTGAATTGGGGGGCTATGCAGGGGCAGTGTGGTTGAATGGGGGGCAGTGTGGGTGAGTGGGGGGTAAGTAGGGGCAGTGTGGGGAATGAGGGCATGGGGGGGTAAGACGAGTGAGCAAGGACAGTGTGGGTGAGTGTGGGGGGCTATGCAGGGGCAGTGTGGGTGAGTAGGGGGTAAGCAGGGGCAGTGTGGGTAAGTGGGGGCAGTGTGGGTGAGTAGGAGGTAAGCAGGGGCAGTGTGGGTAAGTGGGGGCAGTGTGGGGGAGTAGGGGGTTATCAGGGGCAATGTGGGTAAGTGGGGTTAGTGTGGGTGAGTAGGGGGTAAGCAGGGGCAGTGTGGGTGAGTAGGGGTAAGCAGGGTAAGTGGGGGCAGTGTGGGTGAGTAGGGGGTAATCAGGGGCAGTGGGGGTAAGTGGGGGCAGTGTGGGTGAGTAGGGGGTAATCAGGGGCAGTGTAAGTGGGGGCAGTGTGGTTGAGTAGGGGGTAATGAGGGGCAGTGTGGGTAAGTGGGGGCAGTGTGCTTGAGTAGGGGGTAATGAGGGGCAGTGTGGGTAAGTGGGGGCAGTGTGGGTGAGTAGGGAGTAAGCAGGGGCAGTGTGGGTAAGTGGAGGCAGTGTGGGTGAGTAGGGGGAAGCAGAGGCAGTGGGGGTACGTGTGGGCAAGTAGGGGGTAAGCAGGGGCAGTGGGGGTAAGTGGGGGCAGTGTGGGTGAGTAGGGGGTAATCAGGGGCAGTGTGGGTAAGTGGGGGCAGTGTGGGTGAGTAGGGGGTAATCAGGGGCAGTGTGGGTGAGTAGGGGGTAAACAGGGGCAGTGTGGGTGAGTAGGGGGTAAGCAGGGGCAGTGGGGGTAAGTGAGGGCAGTGGGGGTGAGTAGGGGGTAAGCAGGGGCAGTGGGGGTAAGTGGGGGCAGTGTGGTTGAGTAGGGGGTAATGAGGGGCAGTGTGGGTAAGTGGGGGCAGTGTGGGAGCAGATGTAAGGCCCGCCGCCGGTGTAAGGTTAGTTGAGGAGCGGGGAGGGTAGGCTGCAATGGGAGTGCGGCGCGATGTGCCTCCGGCGTCCCTATAAGCTTGAGGTGCGGGGGGTTATAGCAGACTGCAGCCCCGGCGGGCTTGCAGGCTGCCTTGAGAGTGCGCCGCCGCTGCCATCTTGGGGGAAGCTGCGGCGGGCAGCGTGTCTCATGAAGGCAGGCACTGATGGTTGCTGCGGCCCGTTCTCTAAAGCCGCTCCCCCTGGCTGCTGGCTGAGGGCTCGCACTGTGGAATGGACTGTGAGGCCCTGGCGGCGGTGGAGCGGGGGAGCGGCGGCCGGTGTGTGTAGCGGGCATTGGTGGGGGAATCGGCGGCTCGCCATGGCGGGTTGCTGTGGCCCGTTCTCTAAAGCCGATCCCCCTGGCTGCTGGCTGAGGGCTCCTACTGTGGAATGGACTGTGTGGCCCTGGCGGCGGTGGAGCGGGGGAGCGGCGGCCGGTGAGTGTAGCGGGCATTGGTGGGGAAATCGGCGCCATCGCTCGCTCGCAGTGGCGCAAAGCATTTTGGGATTCGGCTACAACGCCCGAATCCCAAACTGCGGATTATATAAATAGATATATATATATATATACATATACATATATATAAACGAAGAGCAGCACTTAATCCCTAATAAGGGTGGTGCAAATCAGTCCAGGGCTTAGTTCCTTCACCCCCAATATACAGACGAAATGAAATGATGACTGCAGCACTCCATAAATGATGTATATTGCCTTTAATGGCCTTCAGGCATCTATGTGGTGGACGTTTCGGTACTCAGACCTTCTTCCAGCCGGTACTCAGATACAGTAGATGTATGGGCTGCGCAGCGCCATAGATCTACTGTAAATGCCTGCAGGACTTCAGACAGTGCATATACTATACGTACATTAGGTATAGTATGCGCACTGCTCACAGGGGACCCGGCGGCTTCATTCATAAAAATGTACAGATCCGCCAGGAGTCGGCTGCTGTACATCAGCAATTAAATCATTATATGCCCACCTGAGTGGGTGGTATGTCTCTAGGGGGGGGTGGGCACCCCCTAGAGACATTATAGCCACAATTATTAATAAAATGTATTATTTTTAAACACTGAAAACAGTTTGCTCATCCCTGCGGCAGCAGTGATGAGCAAACTATCCAGTAACCGGATTGCTCCGGATTACACATCCGGAGCAATCCGGTTACCGGATTGCGGCTTCAGCAATCCAGTTACTGGATTGCGGCTTGTCTGAAGCCAATTGCGTTCACCGCATCCAGATCTGGATGCGGTGAACGCAATTTCAGTAATAAATGTGACCCTAGCCTTACTAAATTGGGATTCCATGCTTAGGGTCCAAATCTTTATATGTGACTGTAGACTTGTGAATCCTTACAGTATACATACGGCACATCAGGATTCTCAGGTGAAGATGCCATAGGTGAGTGTGATGTGACCGCAAGTATTAGATTTGTATACTTATGGCCACAGTGTGACTAGACGTATCCGTTTTCATTCAATACACTTGTATTAGCACGGCCATGAACATGTAGCTGGTACCTGACCTCATGTATGTCAATCTCATACCTGCAGTCACACACCAGCCGCTCCCAGCACTTGCACTGGAGAGTCCTGACAGAGCGCAGTAAGTGCACAATTGAACCTCAAGCATAGACAACGCTTTGGATTGCAAATATTACAGCTTAAAAAATTTTTTTGCCATTATGTCTCACTCATTTTTTTTTTTAAATTAAGGCCAGTAAAAAAGAAAATGAAAACAATCTGGATAATGAACATACCTCAAATCAATAAAAAATGTGTGTTCATAAATTAATATAACTGATAGAATAAACTTTATTATCAATGACTGGCAATGTTAAATACATATAGAGCAGGGGTGAGGAAGTCCAGGGCTCAAAGGCCACCAACAGTGCATGTTTAAAGGATTTCCTTAGCATGTCACAGGGGTTGAAACCATCATCAGTGCAATACTAAGGAAATACTGAAAACATGACCTGTGTGCAGCCCTTGAGGCCAGGAGGTCCCCACCCCTGGTGATACAACAAGATTAAAAACTAGACAGGGTGAGTTGGAGTACCCTAAGATGTCAATTATTACAACTGTACTCTAACACTAACAGGGGGATGGGCTGTCGAGCCCCAGGCCCTGGGGTACTTGGGTACCAGGCACGGTGGGTGTATTAGGGGTGTCACGGGTGACAGCGCCTGATCCTGTGGCCTGGGTGACACTTCAAAAAGGGTGTATTTACAGGAGATAAGAGTTTGTCATGTGACGCCACCTGTAGTACCTGGTGATGGATCACCAGCGCCGCCACGGTACGCCGGAGGTAGATGGTAGTGCGGCTGATTTGGCAAAGCTCCCTACAGGCGGAGCTATTCCTCCGGGGCAGCGTTCCTGCAAGGGAACAAGTAGATGTAGAAACTAACACACAGGCAAAGTCACTTTTTCCCGGGTACTTTACTGTCAACTTGTAGCAGCATCATACAAAGTTCACAGTCCAGCATCAGAAGTTAAAATAACAGGTAGCTCTACGGGTGGCTGCAAGTGGATCCCAGGTGGTATGGTGAAACCCATGGTGTACCTTAGTTGACGAACTCGTGTCCTTTCTTCCCCGCCTAGGATGGGCCTATACCCAATGGCTCCGTGTAGGTAGTATTGGGGGTCCCCTCCCTCATGGTGAGGAAGCAGGCAGACCGCTCCGTCTGGCAGGGTGCTGTGGCGATATACGGACCACAGCAGCCGGTTGCCGACTGCAAAGCTGGACTTTGGCTGGATCCTCGGGCCCAGCGTTCCTGTGGTGGACTGGAGATTCCCCTGGAGTATGGTCGCTCCACTCTGGGCATCTCCCTGCAATCTCTAGGGCCTCGAGTCCGCTCATCGGGCGCCCTCTTTCAGGATCTCCTCAAAACCCCTTCTCCTTTCCTCCGGATCAGCTTGAAACCGTCCGGGTAAACCTTGCGCCTCGTTCCACACTCTTTCCAACTTTCCAACCCTCTCCCTCTCTCACCGACTAGAGGGAGACTACTCTTTCTCGTAGCTGGCCATTCTGCTGAAGACTTCCTTTATCGCCCTAGAGGTTAATATATTCCCTCCCGGGTAACCTCCCACTGCTCAGCTAAAGTGGGAGTGCTGGGAATGGGTCCCACCCACCAACCTAGGGTCCACTTGCATCTGGGGCAATTACACCTCTTTTACAGGTGCAATACCCCTCTGTGACGCCTGACTACGTGGGGTGCCACAGGACTAGCCAGGGGAGATGTAAAACCAGAAATCCACAGGTCCCAAAAAAAGGCTTGTAATTGGCCAAGACCTGATCTTGATATGACCCTGCCTGACAGGAAGTTTAGCATCCACCTAATGGCTCGTCCACACATTTTTTAAAATTTTTTTTTTTACTTATTAACTTCACCATACAAAATAACAGCCTTATACAGATCAACGATAACCGGTAGATCAAAGAATACAAGAGTCTAATCAAAGACATTATCTTTCCATATGACGGATACAAAAGTCTAGTAATAGCCATGGTAACATACAGATGAAGGTTTTCAACATTTCTAAACGTTTTGAAACAAAAAGGAACAAGACAGTCACTCTAGAAATGAGACCAATGGTACAAGTGAAAAGAAAGAAATCAAGAAGGAGGAGGGCAAGGAGGACAAAGACAATAGAACAGGGAGAGGGAGAAAGAAAAAGTGGGGGAGATTCCCACCGCCGGGGAGCGTCAAACAGACGCTCAATCAGAGCTCGAATCGTGGGTGAGCAAGTTAGAGTATTCCGGAGAGGATTTAAATTCAATCCACTGAAACCAGGTACTGTAAAAGTCTTTATATTTATCCCCCATAGATGCCATCAAATCCTCCATGAGCATCAGTTCATTTATCTTACTAACCCACATACTTACACCAGGAGGGGAAGGAGATCTCCAGTGGGATGCACGCCTTCGCAGCCATCACCATGAAACGCAATAATGATTTCCGATAAGTCGATATTGGGAGACTGGATAGCTGGAGTATGAACAACTCCGGCCAAAGGTTTTGTCCAGTATTCGTGACCCAATAGTTGACTTCACATTACCCCAAAACTGGGCAAGTTTCCCACAGCTCCACAAGATGTGCAGGTTGTGGAGCCCACTGGGACGGGGTACTCGGTGCCGGACCGGGGTGCTGCTGGGGGATGTCACGGTGGTCCTGGTCCGGACCGTGTCCCGGGTTTGCACAATAAAATGGGGGGTATTTACAGGGGATTTGTCAGTCGTGACACCACCCACATTGTGTGGTCAATAATGAGGTCCAATGCTGCTGCAGAACCTCCGGGGATGATGTTTTGGCAGCTAGGATGAAATAGTTCCTGTGGGCAGAACTGGGTTCCCCGGGGCAGTGATGATTAAAGTCTAAGATGGTTATTGTAGGTGTTGCAGGGAAAGGGGATGATGAGGAGATCGTTCCTGACAGGGTAAAATGGAGGACTGACCATTCTTCATACCTGAAATCAGACACAGACACCGTAGCAGGGTTCACCCGGGTTTACTTCTCCATCTCGCTTGTCGGATAGTACACGGTACAATACAGTTCTTTACAGCTTTACTCAATTGAATCCGGTACTCTTGAACCCACTGCAGCCAGGTTATCTCTCCTAGACTCCTCGGTCCCTCTATGTGTCCTTTCAGGCTTTTCCTCCAACTTTCCTGTTTAAGTGAATTGCGGAGCGGCAGCTTGGTCCCTAACAATAGCTTCCCCTAAGTCTATGGGCGGTAAGCGGGGTCCTCTCAGTTGCTGCTTTGCCTCCAATCCTCTGGTGGGAACACAGGCCTGGAATCTGTGTCCCCCGTCAGTTTGTCTGGGGCACCGGGTTAATCTTCAGCCCCCCTCAAAGCTGACACTCTGGTTTCAGCCTAACCTCAAGTATCCCTGTATCACAAGGGATCACCGGGTCCTTTCTTTCTCGTGTAACTTCCCAGTATATTAGGGGAGACTCTTCTGTCAGCTAACTGCTGGCCCTCACATCTTCCCTGGACCTGATGGTACTGGTCCGGTCTTGGCTGCTCGGCACCTTCCTAATCTCCTTCTCCTTCATCTGTTCCTCTCAGCACCCACTGGCCTACTGGCTAACCGCTTCCTGTTTCCCCCTTATATACTCATCCGTTACCATGACTACGCTCATCCACTCATATCTAGCCCTACTACCCCTTGCCTACCTAGAGTCCCAGGCGCCGGGTTAGGTCCCCATGACAGTGGATATGTGTTTGAGGTGTTTGTTAGACAAACTGTCTACCCTCCTGCCTGGCTGCAGTTTCTACCTGTGGCCACCCTGGTCGCAGGGGCGCCACACAAGAATGGTCCCTCCTCCTGACCACAACGCCATCATATTGGATCAAACAAAGGAAACATTGCGTGGAGACTCTTTGAGACTCTGTACCACCTGGTTATGATCTTAAAGTTTGCTTCCTGAAGACTGGAGCTAATTGTGGATTTATTTGCCATAAGCAGCAATCTATCTCTTTGTTCCCGGGAAAGCTCGACACACATGAGCACTACCAATGAGCAATCCTCCTACAGCAGCGAGAAGGAGAGCTCAAAAAGTTTCCTTTTGTTCGCTGACACCGGTGGTATTGACATTTAACAACCAACTAACAAACTTAAATTAACCGCCAAAATTAACAGAAACAAAAACAAAGACTAGAAAGACCATAGGTATGCTCTTTGTAGAGTGTTGCTTAATGGTAGTCCAAATGTATATACAACCATTAACAAGTCAACAAGGGAACACCATAATCATAAAAGTTTGATGCCCCCAGGGTGTGGAGGAGGGGGTCAGAGAGTTCCAGCAGAATGCAGAGGACCCCACACTAGACTGAGAGCTCACTGAGAATAGGCAACCCGCGTGTACCACTGCTTCATGGGCGGCAAGGGATTTCCCCTCTCCTCCCCTGAAACTCCCTCCCCCGAGCCCCAGCGTCGACACTTAGAGTCGGCTCTGAACGAGCAACGGCCTCTGACCGCTCAGAAAGGTCCGAAGTCTCGAGGTCTAAGGGAAAGCCAGTCTGGGACAACCACTGGGTCCATCTCTAGGAATTCAAATAAGCCCGGGAGATTTGAGTGTCTCTTAAGCAGAAATATGACAAGAGTCCTTACAGATAATTACATGGAATGGGTGGCCCCAGCGGTACGATGCCCCCGACTCCTTGACTTTACATAATAGGGGTAAAGGGCTCTCCTCATTGCCAGTGTATGGTTTGATATGTCTGGAAAGAGACTGATCCTAGCCCCCTCCATGTCAACAGTGCCATGCGACCAGGCCTTCTGGATAATAGAGTCCTTTTCTGAATAATAATGGATGCCGCAGAGAACATCCCTTGGGGTGTCAGAGGGTCTCCCACCAGGATGAAAGACCCTGAGTACTCTGTCAAAATGGCAGGGAGAGTCCACCGGGTGCTCCAACACTTTATTGAAGATGGCACGGATATTAGCTTGCTGCATGTCGGGGGGCCACTCCTCAGGTAGGCCCTTCAGTCCAATGTTGTTGTGTCTGTCCCTATTCTCCTGATTTTCTAGGAGAAGGGACATATCTCTCATGCTGGCATTAGTGACCTCCAGACACTTCTCCAATGCTGCCATGCTCTACTCCAGGGGCACCTGTGCCGCCTCAGTGGATGACACTCTGTTTTGAACTAGGGCCAAGTCCCCCTGCACTTCTGCAATAGCTTGTTTATGAGTGAGCTCCATCTTAGAGAGAGTGCTGTCTAGGTTGTCGTTAGTTGGGAGAGCCATGATCTCGGAACATTGAAATCCCCCTCTATAAGTCCAGACCTGGGTGGCTGGGACTGCAGGGTTAATCTCCCCTCAACAGCGTCCCCGGGAGATGGTATACGGGTAACCCCTCTTGAAGGTGCGGAGGGAGCTGGGGTCCACAGCAGAGTACTCCATAGTCCTCTCTCCCTCTGTCCTGTCCTGTGTCACTGCTGGAGGGCATCCCCACCGACTGTGCCCAGGGACTCCCGCACCCTCCAGTGCTCTGGGCACATACCTCCGCGGCCGCTGCAGAAGAAGACGCGCTCCATGCCTGTCCTCCTCCCCCTCCCCTTCCCTCCAGGGGGCCCACATGCAGAGAGGAACGCTGTGGCTTCAGCACCATCTTCCCTCCCGGCGCTAGCTGAGGTGATGGCAGGGCACCGGATAGGTAGCCCATGATGGTACCCATTGGGCTGGAGCTGGCTTCCGAGGTGCGCGGGGAACTCCCCTCCTGGGTCCTCATTTTTGGAGGCATTACCAGTGCTCTGGTGGAGCGGTGAGAGCGGCAATTAGTGTGTGGCGCGCGGAGCCCCCACCTTCTGCAGCCTCACACCATGACGGCCAGGCCACGCCTCTTTCAAGCACACATTTACCCTGAGTGTCATTAACTACAACCTAAGCTAAAAATCAAGTATACAAATCACAGATAAAATTACGATAATATTATCCTATGGCTGCTGATTCTTGGCTATTGGCAGGGCAGTGGTATACCATTCTTTTCTTGGAAGATTGTATTTGATCTCTTGTGACTCCTTCATAACTCTCTCACGTGGGAACCTTTCTTCCCTGTCCTAACCTAATATGTTTTGGGGATAAAACGCAATTCCACTTTATCTCCAGTTTATTGTAATGCAATGAGCATAAATGAAGTGTACACAGGCAGAGGGATAGGAAAGTGCAAAGACAGTCATACAGCAATGTTGGAATAAAAGAAAGCCAAAGAATAAAAAAATACCTGCAAACCCTCTCAAACCTAAATGATTCAAAATAGAAGATAACTGATGCACACAAACAAACAGCAAGGGATAGCAATAGCAATATCTCAGCAAGAAAACCTTAACCAAAGAGCTTGAACTTCAGACCACCATCCATGTAAAAACATAGCCAGCACTGAGGCTCGTAAGTAGTGTGGATATATACCCCCTCCTAGAATGTTTTGGCAAACCAAAACGAGAAAGTGCACTCATCTGAATAGAGATAAAACAGGAAGGCAATGCCTAAGAAAGAAAGATGAGATGCACAACACAGACCAGGCTTTGGTCCAACCAAGAGTGAGATCAACCAACAATTCGAGGTCTCTGGTTTGTATCACAAATGCCGTCATGTCATCAATAAACCTAATAATAATGTGGAGCCCACTGGGACAGGGTACTCTGTACCGGACAGGGGTATCACAGGGGGTATCATGGTAGTCTTGGTCTGGACCGTGTCCCGAGCCCACAAGCAATTTGGGTATTTACAGGGGAGAAAGTTGTGACGCCACCCGTAGTGTGTGGTCAGGGATGATGTTTGGCAGCCGGTGATGTAACGGTTCTCCACGAGCAGAGCCTGGTTTCCCGGAGCAGTGGTGATAATAGTCTATGGATGATGCAGGGCAGGGGTAGTGGTAGAGATAGTAGTTTGTGAGGGAAAGTAGGGCTTGAGCACAAGGATTACACAGACTCACGGTTTTGTAGTTTTCGAAGTCTTTACTGCAGGTGTTGTTCAGCATAGTACTGTCCACGGAGTCTGTACCGGGGCTGGGTTGCTCCCACCCTGACCGGGTCCTTGGCTTCCCACCTCTGCGCTGCAAGTGTTGCCCTGCTGCCGCTTTAGCTAAGCTGCTGGCCTGTCTCCCCTAACAGGTACCTGCTTGCTAGGCAACTTGAGTCTTAATTTTGTGTTTCTGACCCCGCCGTGTTGCTTCGCAGAGGTACAGTGAAGATATATAACCTCCACCAGTCCGGTGTTTACTGTGCTGTTTGTGTCAGGCACAATTTCGGATCCTGTATCCGGTCTTTGCGCTCCTCCGGGGCAAGTTATGAGGTAACTCAGTCACCCAGATGTGTTCCTCTGTTTCTCTTAACTCCTTCCCTCAGACGCTGGCTAGGCCTGGAATTGGGCAGCGGACCACGGGGTGAGCCTAAGGCAGCTCTTTTACACCCAGGTCCTTCTTCCTCAGTCCTCTCAGGAACTGAACTCTTCACAGTACTGCTACGTACTGAACTACCCACTCCCTCTCCACACCAGAATATATAGTGAAGCAGCTTTAGCTCCCCCTTCTGGCCTGGAGGCGCTAGTGTAGAGTTGTGGGTTGTATGGGGAATTAACCCTTGGTGATGTTACTGTGCCACATTAACCCCTGGGGTGCCACAATAACACAATCAAATCATCCGTGATAAGATAATACATATTAATCCTCCAAAGCATTATGTTAGTATAAAAGAGAGCGGCACTGCTGAATAGGAAGATTATAAAATAGTAAATGGTACAAAACAATAAT
>JARQOC010000001.1:605989315-606045971 GCA_033576535.1 Allobates femoralis
GATGCAGTTACGGAGGTTCGCCAGAGAAAGCAAGTTGAGCATTTGGTGAAATTTTCACCTTAGTTTTTATAAGACAAAACCAGAAGAAAGTGAGAAATGCATAAAAAATACCTGTGATTGCTCCACTCCTGGTTTTGTCTTACAAATACTGAGGAAAAAACTCTCCAAATACTCAAAGCTCCACATTCTTCTGACGGTGCGGATTCCACCAATAAATAAGTGATCACCTTCCTAACCTGTGCATCGCTGAGAACTTGTGTTCACCGAAAAATCCCTTTAATGCAAACTACAGCAATTGTACATCGCAGTTATGGTGAGCGCACAGTGATGTGCAGGAGCCGCCTGTGTTTTACAGTCCACTATAAAGGGTATAACGGATAACAGGTATTTGCATATAGCTGAAGGGTGGGTGGGCCTGGGTGGGCCCCTGGAGTCAATTTTCCTGGTGGGCCCCAGACACCTCAGTCCGGCGCTGTCGCTCATCATATCAGCTCACTGCCGATATGATCAGTGATGGTCCCTCTTTGCAGCGGCAGAGCAGGGGAGCGATCTCCCGGCTTTGCCTGCTGCCGCATTGCCGCTCTGACTCCTCTGCGCAGCGTGACACTGGCGGCGCATGCGCAGGAGGTCAGCCAGTCTCAGGGTGATGACGTCATGAGACTGCTTCCTTCCTGTACGGGTGTCGGCAGTGTCGCGCTGCGGAGGGCGGTCCTGGCGTTGCCCCAGGCCAGGCTGCAGCAGCTGAACAGCGCTGCGTGAGTATGAAAGGCGGGGGCCTGGGGAGTGAGAAGCCCATCTCTTCTGCCATAAAAGATGGGCTCCTCATTCACCAGCCTGGGGCCAAGGGTCCCACACAGTGCTCCACCATCCCATCTGTCCTGCTGCTGGCTGGGGGTCCTATAGTGCAGCATGTAGTGTGAGGTGAATGCCACACTGGAGATGCTGCTTCTACTATTGCCCCCAGTATGGGGCCCTCAGGGAGCTCCCACGGGGCATCACAGGCCTTAGTATGTAGCAAACACTGTGGGAGCTCCCTGAGGTCACCATACTGGGGCGGTGAGATCCTCACTTCACGGGGCCCCATGATTTCTATGTATGATCCCTGACTGGGTCCCATCATCTCTATGTACGCCTCTGATGGGCCCCATGATCTTTATGCATGCCTGAATGAGCCCCATGATCTCTATGTACGCCCCTTATAGGGACACATGTCCGCTCCTGATGTGGCCCCTTTAACCTCTATGTGGCCTTTGCCTCCACTTGGCAGTAGTAGAAGCAGCATCTCCATAGTGTGGCGTTCACACTGCATGCTGCACTGTACAGGGTTCCCCGCCAGCAGCAGGATGGATGAAGAGGTAACTATTTGGGACCCTTGGCTGAGGCTGGCAAGACATACTACAGGGCAATGGGCATGATTATCATGCCCAATGGCCAGCATGTCATGCCAGCCTCTGGAGGTACTATCATGCATGCCCATTGCCCAGTATGTCCTGCCATCATCTGTGGTACTATCATGCTCACCCAGCATGTCTTGACAGCAACTTGTGGTAGTACTAGCATGATAGTACCACAGAGGCTGGCAGTACATACTGAGCAATGGGTATAATAGTGCCACAAAGGCTGCCAGGACATACTGGGCGATGGGCTTGATAGTACCACCAGTAGACTGACTAGGCAGTCTCCAGGGCTCCGTCTCCCCTCCTTGCTGCTGTTAGGCTGGGTTAACATTGCGTTTATGCTGTGCGTTACAACGGATTAGTTGTAAGTCAGCACAAACGCAATTGCATTGCGAAAATGCATAATAACACTTGCAAAAATAGGCATGCGTTTAAAGTATGTGTTATTTGCAACGTACAGGAAAACCCGGTCGGCGGGTGGAGGCCTACTGACCGCTTCTCTCACAGCTTTGTACTAGTGTCATTCTGTGCCTGCTTATCTCTGTCAGCAGACATATTTGTCTGATGGCAAAGATGTAGCAGAGCTGAAGACAGAAGACCTGTGGATTACGTCGGGAGTGAGGATTTTTTTTTTTTAAAGATGGAGTCCCTAAATGTCTTTTGTGTTTGATTTTTATTAAACATTTTTTTCCTCTGTGTTGTGTTTTTTCTTCTGTTTACTAGAAATTCATGGTGGCCATGTCTAGTTTGACGTGACGCCATGAATTTCAGGCTTAGTACCAGCTAACAATACAAATCTGGTATTAACCCCATTATTACCCAGCGTGCCACGCCCCATCAGGGCCGCTGGAAGAGCCGGATAAAGCACCTGGAAATGGCGCTACAATGAATGCACCAATTCCAGGGATGGCTGCGGGCTGCCATTTTCAGCATGGGGGCCCAGAATGCTTGGGCCTTACCATGCTGAGAATCCCAGCTTCCACCTGGCTGGTGATCAAAATATGGCAGGAGACCATGCATTTTTTTTTTATTCTTTTTTTTTTAATAATTAAAAAAAAAATTGGGCTTTCCTGACTTTTGATCACCAGCCATGATAAAGCCAGGCAGCTGGGGGTGGCAGCCTGTAGCTGTCTGCTTTATCTGCGTTGAGAATTAAACATTTTGCGGAGCGCTATGTAATTTTTTTGTTGATAATTTTTTTTCACACTTCTATATGTGTGACAGGCCCAACAGCTAATCACAGACGCTGACACAGAGAATGGGCGTCTGTGATTGGCTGCTTGGGTAACCTGAAAGCAGCCCATACGTAGTACCATACTAGAATGTATGGGCTGATTCTAGATTACTCAAACAGCCAATTATAGATGCCCATCCTCTTTGACCGCATCTGTGATTGGCTGTTGGGTCTGTCACATATAGAAATGTGAAAAGAAATAATTGTTAAAAACATGACCTAGCGCTCTACAGAATTTTTGATTCTCACCGCAGATAAAGCGGACAGCTACGGTCTGCCACCCCCAGCTGCCTGGCTTTACCTTTGTTGGTCATCAAAAGACAGAGAAGCCTAACATTTGTTTTAGATATTTTTTTTTTTTTTAAATGTGTGGGCTCCCTCCATATGTTGATTGCCAGCCAGCAAAAACAAGGCAGCTGGGGGCTGGGATTTTCGGCATGGTAAGGCCCAAGGTCCATTCATCATAGCACCATTTCCAGACGTTTTACTCAGCTTTTCCAGCGGCCCTGCTGGTGAGTGACATCCTGGGTAATAGTAGGGTTAGTACCAGGCCAGCTTTGTATTATCAGCTGGTACTAAGTCCGAAATTCATAATGTCACACCAAATTAGACATGGCCACCATGAATTTCTAGTAAACAGGAAAAAAACACAGAATTTTTTTTTTATTAAAAACAAAACACATTTAGGGACTCCATCTTTGATAAAAAAAACCCTCGCTCCGAAGTAATCCACGGGTCTTCTGTCTTCAGCTCTGCTACATCTTTGCCATCAGACAAATATGTCTGCTGACAGACATGAGTAGGCACAGGATGATACTGGAGTACTGTTACTGTGTAGTGCGGCGCTATGTTGCTTTTTTGTCATTTCATGAAGTGTAGAAACCTTTGGATTGTGCTTTGAAAGTGATCGGTTATAGCTCACTCTGTTATTTTCTGCAGAGATAAGTCCTGCATAGAAGACGTGATATCAGTCTGCCACAGATAAAGAACTTCACCCAGAGACATCACTGGTGAGTATGTGTATTACCTATACACACACACACACTGACACTATACATACACAGAGCTCCTGTGTATAATGTCACTGGTGATCACTGTATAACCTGTGCACTGACCCAATATACAGAGCTCCTGTGTATAATGTCACAGGTGATCACTGTAAACCTGTACACTATAACAGAACTCTGTGTATAATGCACTGGTGATCACTGTATAACCTGTACACTATATACAGAACTCCTGTGTATAATGTCACTGGTGATCACTATATAACCTGTACACTATATACAGAACTCCTCTGTATAATGTCACTGGTGATCACTGTATAACCTGTACACTATATACAGAACTCCTGTGTATAATGTCACTGGTGATAACTGTATAACCTGTACACTATATACAGAACTCCTGTGTATAATGTCACTGGTGACACTGTATAACCTGTGCACTATATACAGACTCTGTTAAATGTCACTGGTGATAACTGTATACCTGTAACACTATATACATAACTCTGTGTATAATGTCACTGGTGATCACTGTATAACCTGTGCACTGACCCAATATACAGAGCTTTTTTACGTTTTTATTATTTGTCGTTATATGGTGTCATTATGTGCTTTGGTAATGACATGACGATATTTGTCCCTTGTATGTGGTATTATTCGGTCACTGTGGTGGTAATATGTGGTGTCATGGTCTGGAGTGTTTGGTGCAGTCGCTGTCCTGGAGGTCTACCTGGTATGGCAGACTTGGAAATCGCTGGCGACCTGGTAAGACACGTGGTGAGGAGTCCTAGGGGCCGCCTGGCTTGCCCTGGAGCTCAGGAAGCCACACTCTGGTCAAGGCCTGGAATTAACTGGTGTTATATGCAAAATCCGGTATGTATTCCCCAGAAGATATTCAGGGATAGCATAGAGCAGCAGGAGCTCTGTGTAGTGGCTGTGTGCGGGTTGACACGGCCTGTTATCATGGACTTGGCCCTTCCAGGGAAGGAGCCTGGCTGTAGGGCAGAGACTCTGTAAGACTGTGTGAACAGGGGTGTACCGGCGGTGTCCCGGATCCCTGTGGGTCTGTAAACGTCTCATATGTTCTATGTATCATGAACTCTGTAAAGATGTTGGGTTCTGTGTATAATGATTTATGTAAATATGTACCATTGATCATGAATTATGTAGATAATGCTGGGCGGGCGTAACTGCTATTAGAACAGACTGGGATGTGTATAATGTTCTGTTGATAGGTGAGTGATCCTGTATACTGCCATGTATGTGTTGTATAGATGTAAATAGTGCTGGGCGGGTGTAACCCTCCGTGTGCCCGAGGTGTGCGCTACCTCCCAGTGAACTGTGGTGGGTTTGTATGCCAGGGCGGCTTATTAGTACCAGCCTGACACTGAGCTGTATAGCTATGTATATGTGCAATCTGTGCACCAATGTAAGGCATTCATTCAGATGTCCGTGTTACATGTTCAGGGTTTTTCATGGATACAACACGCACCCATTATAGTATGTGGGACTGTTTACATGTCCATTTTTTCCATGGTCCACATGTCTGTGCAATCCATGTGATTTATTTTTTTTTTTCTCCTGCAGCATGGATGAAAATTGGCAATACAAGTGTATGGGTCTGTGAAAACCATGTACAGCACACGGATGGCATCAGTGTACAGCCCGTGTACTATCCTTGCTTAAAGGGGGAGTCCAATACCTGGACAACCCCTTCTCAATCCCTATGTTTCTGCCTAGTAAAATAGTAAGGGTATGTGCACACTGGTCGGGTTAGGGCCGGATTAGGTGTGTAAACCGCCGGTCGGTTTACATAAATTTCATGTAAATTTATGTTAATCCAAACCGGCGTTTGGATTAACATTGAAACCTATGTAAACCGACACCCGCTGTGCACACAGCGGCGGTTTACACATGCTCATCCGTTGCTAACCCGCTGGGTTCCCAGCGGGTTAGCAAAGAATGTGCATGTCCTATAATCCGGCCGGTTCTGCAGCGGCTGCAAGCAGAATCATGTGCTGCTTCCAGCCGCTGCAGAACCGACGCCACTAACCCGCTGTGCACCGCCGCACACCCGACCGTCTTCCGCAGCACGGACCCGACAGGAAGCCGGTGGGCGGCTCCGGAGCTTCCTGTCGGGTCCGCCCAGCCGCCGCCGCCCCTAACCCGCCCCCCGTGTGCACATACCTTAACACCTATACCCCCCTCTGATGCCAGCACCATTCCTGCAGTGTCAGCACTGGCTCACCCAGGAATCAGCGCTGGCTTCACGCTCCTTACCTGCAGACAAACCAAGACATCCGAAGGAAGTGAAGGCCAGTGCTGATTGGCCGCAGGGATCACGTGACGTAACATTGTCATGCGATCCCGGGGAGAACCGGTGCCTACAGCAGCGGAGGTGAGTATAAGTGTTATTAGTTTACTGAGAGGAAACATAAGGATTGAGAAGGGGTGGTCACAGTAGTGGACAAACCTTTTAAGACTAAGTTCACTAAATGTCCTGTAATCATTTCCATTTGGGAAATGTAAAAACGGATCCATTAACAGATCCATTGACTATAATGCTAACGGATCTGTCCACATTTGACATCCATTATGTGTAAATCCATCAGACATCCGTTTTCCTAGTGGAGACCTCAATGCCAGTGGATATCTGAATCATGTAGCAATTATAGATATCCAGTGGCATTGAGGTTTCCATTGATGAAGAATGGCCCCAATATCTTTGTACCCCATACACCACACCATACCATCAATGTTTGTGTTCCAGCAGTCTTGGAGGGATCTATCCACTGACAATCCAACACAATGGGCCGCACTTTGAACACATTTTATTAATGGTCATAAACTTGTAAATAACTCATGAAAGAATAAAGTGATGTTAAACCCAAGCACACCATTGTTTTTCTTATGAAATTCTCAATAGGGTTGATGTGTCACATGACCCTCTTCCCATTGTAAAAAATAAAGTTGGATCCAAAATGGCCGAGTTTTCCCTCCTCCCAGATACTAATGTGTCACAAACAGGAGGTTGATATCCCCAACCATTCCCATAGTATTTAGGTGCCTCCATATAAATGGGCCACCCTGTACAGTGAAGAAAATAATTACTTAACCCCTTGCTGTCTGTAATGCTGGTAACAAGGTGATCAGGAGCGTCTGACTGCTCTGTAGGAGCCAGAACTCCTAATGGCTGGGAGGGGATCAAATACTTATTTCCCTCTACAAAATGCAAATACATTTATATCATTTACACCAGGGGTCTCAAACTCCAGGCCTCGAGGGCCGCACACAGTCCAGGTTTTCAGGATTTCCTTGGAGTTTGACAGTTGGTAATTTGATTACCAACTGTCAAATGCTTTGGCAATCCTGAAAACCTGGACTGTGTGCGGCCCTCGAGGCCTGGAGTTTGAGACCCCTGATTTACACCATGTGACTTTCTTATCTTTGATTTTCTCTCTCTCTGATAAAATGAACCGACCCATAAAATTATCGACTGTTCATGTCTTTGTCAGTGGCCAAAGGTACAAAATCAGCAAGGGGTCAAATACTTATTTCCTTCACTGTATCTATGTGTACATGGGGCCACCGAGACTCTTTTGCTTGTGTCTGGGGCCCACAAAACCCTGGAGCGGCCCTGTATCTGCATATAGTGGACACCAGAGGCTTCATCCGCTATCTGAAGACACATCTGCATGTTCTTCTCACTATCTGACATGAAATTAGAATCAACCTTTCCTGTTTTAGGACAATTAGGATGAACCAGAATGATTAATATTTGCCAAATGCCAGAAAAATGACAGAGACAGAATGATTTAAGACATTTTTATTACTTTATTGTAATTTTCTGAGATAATAACCTTTGGGGTTTCAGTAATCATCAATATTAACAGAAATAAACACATGAAATAGATCCCTGTGTGTGTAATGACTTTGTATAATATATGGGTTTCCCTTCATATATTGCAGTAGTCACTATATAAACTTTTTGATGGATTCTAATTCATTGAGATTCCCCTATATATACTTAGGACACGATTCCCTCCAGGTATAAACGTGAGTCCTGATCTGATTTATCATTGTGAATAATTACTGAATGTGATGGGTATAATTCAGTGATGAATAGTCATTGGTGATGTCAGTGTTACTGGGAACATTCAATAAAAATATATATTAAAAAAATAGAGTGAATCATTCCTGGGCGACAGAATGGGGATAATTACATGTAATTCTAATAAGAAATAATACCTTAATATTAAGAATATTCCATAGGAATACAGGAAGATCCCCCAGATAAACTGCTCACAGTCACAGCTGAGCAGATCCTTCCTGAGCTCTGCTGAGAATGAAGGGATCTGAGCAGGAGAGCCTATATATAGCCTTCCTATTATGACATCACAATAGTGATGACATCACAACATTCCATTCCAGTCTAGCAGTGTTCAGTTCATATTTTTTTTTCTTCTAACTTTATTAACAACTTACAAACCTAACACCAGCAGGTGACAGTAAGAGCAGGTTCCATTTTTCAGATTATAGAAAGAAAATATGGCAACCTTAAATGTAATTGTAATCCTGCATAGAGCCGGGAGCTGTACAGACACCATCAAGCTGGGCCCAATGCTAACATTACATCTCAAAATGTAAGGAAATGGAGAAACTTCCGTAGTTTTTTTTCTTTTTTTTTTTCTCCTCTTTTCTTTTTACAACATCTTTTGCATTGGGGAGCGAGTGATGATGTGTTACTGTATGGCGGTGTATGTGTAGCATTATGTCACATGGAGAACTATAGGGGTGCAGTAGGGTATATGGGTAACAGTGAGGTGCTTTATAGCATGAGGATACGTATGTGGTGCATGTAACTGTATGTATGGCGGTGTTTGTGTAGCATTATGTCATATGGAGAAGTATGGTGGTGAATTTTACTGTATGGCGGTCTTTTTTTGTGGCCTTATGCTATTTGGAGAACTATAGGGGTGAATTATGGTATATGGATAACAGTCTGGTGCTTTATAGCATATGAATATGTATGTGGTGCATGTTAATGTATGGCGGTGTTTGTGTTGCATTATGTTATATGGAGAACTATGGGGTGCAGTAGGGTATATGGATACATATGTGGTGCATGTTACCGTATGGCGGTCTTTTCGGTTGCCTTATCATATCAGGAGAACTATGGGGGTGCAGTAGGGTATATGGATAACATTGGTTTGCTTTATAGCATATGGATACATATGTGGTGCATGTTACCGCATGTGTACTGTTACTCCTATTTCCCAGTTCTCCTGATAGCATAATGCAACCAAAAAGACCGACATACAGTAAAATTCACCACCATACTTCTCCATATAACATAATGTAACACAAACAGCCACCATACAATAACATACACCACATACATTTCCAGATGATATAAAGCACCCCACTGTTGTATGTGCTGTATAGTGCTGTATAGTGTGCCTTGGGCTCCATGTACCCTTCTGCTGTATACTATGCCTCTGGTCCCGTGTGCTCTATACTATGCCTGTGGCCCCATGTACCTGTGTGCTGTATACTATGCCTGTGGCCCCATGTACCTGTGTGCTGTATAATATGCCTCTGGCCATGTGTACCTGTGTGCTGTATACTATGCCTCTAGCTCCGTGTACCTGTGTGCTCTATACTATGCCTCTGGCCCCGTGTACCCAGTGCTGTATACTATGCCTCTGGCCCCGTGTGCTGTGTACTATGCCTCTCACCCTGTGTACCTGTGTGCTATATACTATGCCTCTGGCCCTGTGTACCCGTGTGCTGTATACTATGCCTCTGGCCCCGTGTGCTGTGTACTATGCCTCTGACCCCATGTACCCATGTGTCGTACACCTCTGACCTCATGTACCTGTGTGTCGTACACCTCTAGCCCTGTGTACCCGTGTGTGTCGTACACCTGTGGCCCCGTGTACCCTTTGTGTTGTACACCTCTGGCCCCGTGCACCCGTGTGTGTCATACGCCTCTGGCCCCGTTTACTCGTGTGTCGTACGCTTCTGACCCTGTGTACCCATGTGTCGTACACCTCTGGCCCCGTGTACCCATGTGTCTTACACCTCTGGCCCCGTGTACCCGTGTGTCATACGCCTCTGGCCACGTGTACCCGTGTGTCGTACGCCTCTGGTCCCGTGTACCCATGTGCTGTATACTATGCCTCTGGCCCCATGTACCTGTATGTTGTATACTATGCCTCTGGCCCTGTGTGCTGTAGACTATGCCTCTGGCCCCATGTACCCATGTGCTGTATACTATGCTTCTGGCCCTGTGTAACTGTGTGCTGTATGCTATGCCTCACATCCCGTGTACTGTATATTATGCCTCAGATCTCGTGTACCTGTGTGCTGTATAAAGTGCCTCTGGCCCCGTGTACCCATGTGCTGTATACTATGCCTCTGGCCCCGTGTATCCGTGTGCTGTATACTATGCCTCTCGCTTTGTGTACCCGTGTGCTGTATACTATGCCTCTGGCCCCGTGTGCTGTATACTGTGCCTCTGGCCCCATGTACCTGTGTGGTGTATACTGTGCCTCTGGCCCATGTACCCATCTGCTGCATACTATGCCTCTGGCCCCTTGTACCTTTGTACTGTATACTATGCCTCAGATCCTGTGTGCTGTATACTGTGCCTCTGGCCCCGTGTACCTGTGTGCTGTATACTCTGCCTCTGGCTACGTGTACCTGTGTGCTCTATACTATGCCTCTGGCCCCGTGCACCTGTGTGCTGTATACTATGCCTGTGGATCCGTGTACCTGTGTGCTGTATACTATGCCTCAGACCCCATGTACCCATGTGTTGTATACTATGCCTTGGGCTCCGCGTACTGTACTCTATGCCTCTGGCCCCATGTACCCATGTGCTGTATACTATGCGTCAGATCCCGTGAACCCATTTGCTGTATACTATGCCTCGGGCCCCGTGTGCTGTATACTGTGCCTCTGGCCCCATGTACTTGTGTGGTGTATACTGTGCCTCTGGCCCATGTACCCATGTGCTGCATACTATGCCTCTGGCCCCTTGTACCTTTGTACTGTATACTATGCCTCAGATCCTGTGTGCTGTATACTGTGCCTATGGCCCCGTGTACCTGTGTACTGTGTACTATGCCTGTGGACCCGTGTACCTGTGTGCTCTATACTATTCCTGTGGCCCTGTGTACCCGTGTGCTGTATACTATGCCTCAGATCCCATGTACCCATGTGTTGTATACTATGCCTCAGATCCCATGTACCCATGTGCTGTATACTATGCCTCAGATCCCATGTACCCATGTGCTGTATACTATGCCTTGGGCCCCGTGTGCTGTATACTATGCCTCTGGCCCCATGTACCCATGTGCTGTATACTATGCCTCAGATCCCGTGAACCCATTTGCTGTATACTATGCCTTGGGCCCCGTGTACTGTATACTATGCCTCTGGACCCATGTACCCATGTGCTGTATACTATGGCTCAGATCCTGTGTGCTGTATACTGTGCCTCTGGCCCCGTGTACCTGTGTACTGTATACTCTGCCTCTGGCTCCGTGTACCTGTGTGCTCTATACTATACCTCTGGCCCCGTGTACCTGTGTGCTGTATACTATGCCTGTGGACCCGTGTACCTGTGTGCTCTATACTATTCCTGTGGCCCCGTGTACCCGTGTGCTGTATACTATGCCTCAGATCCCATGTACCCATGTGTTGTATACTATGCCTTGGGCCCCGTGTACTGTATACTATGCCTCTGGCCCCATGTACCCATGTGCTGTATACTATGCGTCAGATCCCCTGTACCCATGTGCTGTATAGTGTGCCTTGATCTCCATGTACCCTTCTGCTTTATACTATGCCTCTGGCCCCGTGTACCTGTGTGCTGTATACTATGCATCTGGCTTCGTGCACCTGTGTGCTGTATACTATGCCTCTGGCCCCGTGTACCTGTGTGCTGTATACTATGCCTCTGGCCCCGTGTACCTGTCTGCTCTATATTATGCCTGTGGCCCTATTTACACGTGTGCTGTATACTATGCTTCAGATCCTGTGTACCCATGTGCTGTATACTATTCCTTGGGCCCCATGTATTGTATACTATGCCTCTGGCCCCATGTACCCATGTGCTGCATACTATGCCTCAGATCCCATGTACCCATGTGCTGTATACCATGCCTTGGGCCCCGTGTACTGTATACTATGCCTCTGGCCCCATGTACCCATGTGCTGTATAGTGTGCCTTGGGCTCCATGTACCCTTCTGCTGTATACTATGTCTGTGGCCCCATGTGCTGTATACTATGACTCTGGCCCCGTGTACCCGTGTGCTGTATAATATGCCTCTAGCCCTGTGTACCTGTGTGCAGTGTACATCTGGCCCCGTGTACTCATGTGCTGTATACTATGCCTTTGGCCCCGTGTGCTGTATACTATGCCTCTGGCCCCGTGTACTGTATACTATGCCTCTGGCCCCCTGTACCTGTGTGCTGTATACTATGCCTCTGGCCCCCTGTACCTGTGTGCTGTATACTATGCCTCTCGCCCCCTGTACCTGTGTGCTGTATACTATGCCTCTGGCCCCCTGTATCTATGTGCTTTATACTATGCCTGTGGCCCCATGTACCCGTGTGCTGTATACTATGCTTCAGATCCCATGTACCCATGTGCTGTATACTATGCCTCGGGCCCCATGTACTGTGTACTATGCCTCTGGCCCCATGTACCCATGTGCTGTATACTATGCCTCAATCCCCTGTACCCATGTGCTGTATAGTGTGCCTTAAAATAAAAGAAGGAGGGGGAACAAGAGGCGCAATAGTGCCCTATCACTATGGCACTAGGAGTAAAGTGGTGAAAAAGGGATCCACTCACCTGGAGCAGTTGTGTAACCCACAACCGGCTTGAAGGCGTATTTAGTGATTTATTCTGGATGGCTGCTGCAGGACTTCCACCGTCCACTCATATGTGGAGATATGCCGAATCGTGGGGAAGAAAATGGTGTGTCACGGTCCGCGCTGCCAAATAACATCCACTCCGAAAATAATGCACTTGAAGATGGAACTTCAAAGTAACCTTTTTATTGCTTCCTACGCGTTTCGGTGCCCTCCTGGCACCTTCCTCAGGATAACACCACCTCAACAACCTCTCTTATTTATATCACATCTCAAATACATGATAAGTGGGAGTGAACATCACAGGTGACGTCAGAATCGTCATCCAAGGAGGAGGGTTACAAATTTTGGCGCAAAACACATTATAAATATACATACAATAAATAACACAGGTCAACAAAAAAAAAATTTTTTCTGGTGCCCAAAAATATTATTAATGAATTTGGTGGTATTTTTGGGGTGCTGATTCTGAATATGCTATCAGTTTTGCCAGATGGCTCAAGTTTTTGAGATATTTTGTATCTTATTTATAGCACTTGTTGGTAAATGCGACGCATCATCTCATTAATTTCTTTGGATTAGTACTTGAACTGACAGTTCTCAATATAGTTTTGTGTTAATATAGTGTTCTAAAAGTTTGTTCATAGCTTGGTTTTTGGCACTAACTTTATGTTGTTGTCTGTTGTCCAGTGAAAAGCATGAACTCATCAAGAAGAAGTTGTCTTAACGATCCAGACTCATTCTGTTACATTTGTGGTGAATATACACTGACAAAAAATAGAAGAAACATAACAGACTTCGTTAAAAAAGTAGCAAAAAACGTCTTTTTGTTACACATTTTACGAAAAATCTCAAAAACTTGAGCCAATCTGGCAAAACTGATGACATATTCAGAATCAGCACCCCAAAGTTACCCTAAATTCAATGAAATATCTTTGGCACCAAAAATGCTGTTGACCATGTAATTAATCACATATTATCCATACACATCAAAAAGTTGATTTAAAACAACTGTGCATAAAAAAAGCAGCGAAAATCTCAGCAGAACCGCTTCTAAAAACTGCAAGCAATATCCATTCTAAAACAAAATATATATATATAAGGCAATTAATTCTCTCTCTGGGGGATAGAACCAGCGATTCACGCTGTCTTTCAAGCAAGAATCAGTATTAATGACTACCGCCACTTGTTCTGTTGCATATTTTGCCCAGTAGCTCAATCTATATATCTATATATATTTTGTTTTAGAATGGATATTGCTTGCAGTTTTTAGAAGCGGTTCTGCTGAGATTTTCGCTGCTTTTTTTATGCACAGTTGTTTTAAATCAACTTTTTGATGTGTATGGATAATATGTGATTAATTATTTATTGTATGTATATTTATAATGTGTTTTGCGCCAAAATTTGTAACCCTCCTCCCTTGGATGACGATTCTGACGTCACCTGTGATGTTCACTCCCACTTATCATGTATTTGAGATGTGATATAAATAAGAGAGGTTGTTGAGGTGGTGTTATCCCTGAGGAAGGTGCCAGGAGGGCACCGAAACGCGTAGGAAGCAATAAAAAGGTTACTTTGAAGTTCCATCTTCAAGTGCATTATTTTCGGAGTGGATGTTATTTGGCAGCGCGGACCGTGACACACCATTTTCTTCCCCACGATTCGGTATAGTGTGCCTTGGGCTCCATGTACCCTTCTACTGTATACTATGCCTCTGGCCCCGTGTACCCGTGTGCTGTATACTATGCCTCTGGCCCCGTGTACCCATGTGCTGTATACTATGCCTCTGGCCCTGTGTTCCCGTGTGCTGTATAATATGCCCTTAGCCCTGTGTACCTGTGTACAGTGTGCATCTTGCCCCGTGTACCCGTGTGCTGTATACTATGCCTCTGGCTCCGTGTACCCGTGTGCTGTGTACTACGCCTCTGACCCAATGTACCCATGTGTCGTACACCTCTGACCCCATGTACCCGTGTGTTGTACAACTCTGGACCCGTGTACCCTCTGTGTTTTACACCTCTGGCCCCGTGCACCCATGTGTGTAATACGCCTCTGGCTCTGTTTACTCGTGTGTCGCACACCTCTGGCCCCGTGTACCCGTTTGTCATACGCCTCTGGCCACGTGTACCCATGTGCTGTATACTGTGCCTCTGGCTCCGGGTACCTGTGTGCTCTATACTATGCCTCTGGTCCCATGTACCTGTGTGCTGTGTACTACGCCTCTGACCCCATGTACCCATGTGTCGTACACCTCTGGCCCCATGTACCTGTGTGTGTCGTACACCTCTGGCCCCGTGTACCCTCTGTGTTGTACACCTCTTGCCCCGTGCACCCGTGTGTGTCATACGCCTCTGGCCCCGTTTACTCGTGTGTCGCACGCCTTTGACCCCGTGTACCCATGTGTCGTACACCTCTGACCCTGTGTACCTGTGTGTCATACGCCTCTGGCCACGTGTACCCGTGTGTCGTACGCCTCTGGCCCCATGTACCCATGTGCTGTATACTATGCCTCTGGCCCCATGTACCCATGTGCTGTATACTATGCCTCTGGCCCTGTGTAACTGTGAGCTGTATACTATGCCTCACATCCCATGTACTGTTTATTATGCCTCAGATCCCGTGTACCTGTGAGCTGTATAAAGTGCCTCTGGCCCCGTGTGCTGTATATTATGCCTCTCACCCTGTGTACCCATGTGCTATATAATATGCCTCTGGCCCCATGTACTGTATACTGTGCCTCTGGCCCCATGTACTTGTTTGCTGTATACTATGCCTCTGGCCCCGTGTACCTTTGTACTGTATACTATGCCTCAGATCCTGTGTGCTGTATACAGTGCCTCTGGCTCCGTGTACCTGTGTGCTCTATACTATGCCTCTGGGCCCCTGTACTTGTGTGTTGTATACTATGCCTCTGGCCCTGTGTGCTGTAGACTATGCCTCTGGCCCCATGTACCCATGTGCTGTATACTATGCCTCAAATCCCGTGTACTGTATATTATGTCTCACATCCCGTGTACCTGTGAGCTGTATAAAGTGTCTCTGGCCCCATGTATCCATGTGCTGTATACTATGCCCCTGGCCCCGTGTGCTGCGTACTATGCCTCTCGCCTGTGTACTCGTGTGCTGTATACTATGCCTCTGGCCCCGTTTACTGTATACTGTGCCTCTCGCTCCATGTACCCATGTGTTGCATACTATGCCTCTGGCCCCGTGTACCTTTATACTGTATACTATGCCTCAGATCCTGTGTGCTGTATTCTGTGCCTCTGGCCCCGTGTGCTGTATACTATGCCTCGGGCCCCATGTACTTGTGTGCTGTATACTATGCCTCTGGCCCTTGTACCTTTGTACTGTATACTATGCCTCAGCTCCTGTGTGCTGTATACTATGCCTCTGGCCCCGTGTGCTGTATACTATGCCTTTGGCCCCGTGTACCTGTGTCTTGTATACTATGCCTCTGGCTCCGTGTACCTGTGTGCTGTGTACTATGTCTCTGGTCCCGTGTACCTGTGTGCTGTATAGTATGCCTCTGGCTCCGTGTACCTGTGTGCTGTATACTATGCCTCTGGCTCCGTGTACGTGCTGTATACTATGCCTCTGGCCCCGTGTGCTGTATACTATGCCTTTGGCCCCGTGTACCTGTGTCTTGTATACTATGCCTCTGGCTCCATGTACCTGTGTGCTGTGTACTATGCCTCTGGTCCCGTGTACCTGTGTGCTCTATAGTATGCCTGTGGCCCCATGTACCCGTGTGCTGTATACTATGCTTCAGATCCCATGTACCCCAGTCTCACATGTCTGTGTGTTTATCTATCATCTATCTATAAATCTGTGTATCAGTAACTGAAATGTTGGGGTCCTCATGGGCCAATAAAAGAGAAGTATATGGACATGAATGCGGAGTGCTGCCTACTTTTTATAGTTCATCTATCTATCTATCTATCTATCTATCTATCTCTATGTTTTTATCTATAGGGTTTGTCTGAATCTCATTTTAGAGAAACTAAGGTGGAGCTCTTAAATTCAATACAGAAATGTTGTATGACTGATGTTATTGAATGAGTCAGGGCTGATCAGCGTTTTTCATCAACGCCTTTTGGGTCTGACCAAAAAATTCACTACACAATACAGAATCACAACATGTATGTACTGTGACCACGGGGTCGGTGGCCAGGCCCCCAGCCCGTACAGAAGTATGAAGGGACGGGATGTAAGATGATCCTGGAGCCCCCGGGGTCCACGTCCCTTACACACCTCCTGTTACTGCTGCTGAATGAGGGTGGATTTCACTGTCCCCTAAGGGAGGGGTGAGAGCTGAGGAGCAGATATGATTTTATTGATTTATACGTGATCTGTAGATCCTACGCCCCCAGCCCGTACAGAAGTATGAAGGGACGGGATGTAAGATGATCCTGGAGCCCCCGGGGTCCACGTCCCTTACACACCTCCTGTTACTGCTGCTGAATGAGGGTGGATTTCACTGTCCCCTAAGGGAGGGGTGAGAGCTGAGGAGCAGATATGATTTTATTGATTTATACGTAATCTGTAGATCCTAGAACTGCAGTGTACGGCTCTGCTTCATCATGTAGGAGGGCAGGGACTGTACTAAGTTCTCTCTCCCTGTGGTTCTCCTTTAAAGACTAAACTTCAGACAGAAAGGCAACAGACAACCAGCAACTGAAAACCGCTGTAGTAAAGGCCCGACAGCGTCTGGTGATGTCCAAGAGCTCAGACTTCAAGATGTCATTGCCAACAAAGGGTTCTACCCAAGTATTAGAAATTAACATTTTATTTACAATTATTTAATTTGTCCAAATACCTTTGAGCCCCGGAAATAAAGAGATTGATTATTAATTTATCACATTTCTCTGCAATCATTTTGTTTAATCCACTGAATAAGGCTGGCATCACACCACGGTTTTTGTCTGTCAGGGTGGATCCTGTTTTTTGCAGGATCACCCGGACAGAACCCGACCAGACAGGATGTGTAGAAAGTGTGGCCAAATATGGTCCCGGATCAGGTTTTTTAACAGGATTCGTTTTCTGCCGCTGTCCATGGTGCTGAAGTCTTCCTGTGTCTGCTCTGCCGCTGTCCATGGTGCTGAATTCACAGCCTGTGTCTGCTGTGCCACTGTCCATGGTGCTGAAGTCTGCCTGTGTCTGTTCTGCTGCTGTCCATGGTGCTGAATTCACAGCCTGTGTCTGCTCTGCGGCTGTCCATGGTGCTGAAGTCTGCCTGTGTCTGCTCTGCCGCTGTCCTTGGCGTTGAATTCACAGCCTGTGCTGGAAGTAGTACTGTCCATGGTGCTGAAGTTTGGACAGCAGGATTTCTGAGCATGCTCTGTGCAAAAAAGCAGATCCAGGAAATGATCCGTTTTCTACCGCATTCGGCACCATAGACTCCCATTATATGGGAACCGGATGGCGCCGGATCCGGTTCTGTCTGGTTTTGTCTCATTTTTGCACCAGAGACAAATTTCCGATTTTGAGGACGGTGAAAAACCTGACAAAACCGGATCAGACACAGAATACACAAAACCTGATGGCCAAATATGACAATCTGGCACCATAGGGATACATGGGAGGCAAAACCGGATCAGGTTCTGTCTGGTTCAAAGAACCTGATGCCAAAAAACGCTGGTGTGAAGCCTCAAAGCTGAAAGTCTGAACGTAAACTGAATTGTTCTGTTCAAAATCCATTGTGGTAATGAACTGAACAACAACTAGAAGAATGTCTCTGTCCAAATATATATGGGCCTAACTGTATGTGAAAAGAAGACTACTCTTTCGGACCGCCCGCAGCCGAGGCTCTGGTGGGCTCCAGCCATCAATATATGATTGGTTAACCCTTCACTTACCAGTTCTCTCGTGAATGGGTCGTTCTCGGCATTCAAATTCGGGCTGATGGAGAGGCAACACCTAGAAGAAAGGCACAGAAAAGTCAGGAAACGTTAGGAAAGCGCAGATCAGGGATCAGCATCCTGGTGGAAAACTACAACTCCCAGCATGCATTAATAGTCACAGGCTGACATGTAATAGTCAGGGCATGTAAGGAGTTAAAGGGAACCTGTCACCAGGTTTTTGCAACCTTATCTGAGAATAGCATAATATAGGACCCGAGACCCTGATTCCAGCGATGTGTCACTTACTGGGCTGCTCAGGGTAGTTTTGATAAAATCCCTGTGTAATCAGCTGGAGATTATCATTAGCAGTCTGCTTGGCTGCTGCCAGATAGTCCGGCCTGTTCACACACTGCTAAATCTGCAGCAGAGAAAACACTAATGTTATCAAAATGACAGTAAGCAGCTCAATAAGTGACACATTGCTGGAATCAGGGTCTCTGTCTCTACATTATGCTGCTCTCAGATGGGATGGCAAAAAAATGGTGACAGGTTCCCTTTAAGTCTCAAAACAGCGCAGGAGGTTGCAGATTCCCAAAATAGTCACCGTGTCCTCTGTTTCTATGGAAATGAAACCAAAAAAGGTAAAACTTAAAGAAAAAACATCAATGAAAAAGTAGCGATTTTATTGAAACCTAAAAATATGCAAAGAACGTCCCGGAATCACTGTGCCAACTCCAGTCCATATATTCGATAAGGCACAAGGGGGCAAACAGTGAGAGACCGCGACTGCTCCGGAGGCCAAACTAATACATTATGCTCAATTCAGTCCAATTATATATATATATATATATACACTAGTTATTGAGCCTGTTTTTTTATTGGCACATTTTTAATTTTCTACAAACTACATGGAAGGTGCATTTCTATCAGACGACATGTTTCATATTCTCTATATATCATTTCTGTACAAATAAAAATGTAAAGGGAACCTGTTGTTCTTTTTAGGTCCTTAAGACTGGGACATACCCAGGGGCGGACCGACCGCATGTGCTGCCGGTTCTATTGCACCGGGTCCCCGAGCTGCTAGGGGCCCCTCAGGGCTCTAGCGGGTCCGGACTTTCGGGCTCCGGAGGGTGCAGTGGCGGTGGGGGGGCTGGCGGTGCAGCTCTTCAAAGTATCCAACTGACTCCTCACAGTGACTGGTGGTCTGAGACAACCAGTACTGCTGTGCTGGGAGCCGATGCTGCAGCGTCACCTCCGGGTTCTTCCTGGAAGCTGGAGAAGCTCTCCCTCACCGGGAAGTCACACTGCAGCGCTGTGATACCGGCGGGCAGCGGCTGAGCCATCCATCCATGATCCTGATCCCCCTCCTGGCCTGCTCCAGGTAAGAGCCCCGGAGCAGGGCTTTGGAGGGGGAATAATGCACAAAAACAGTGACCTGTCCAATATGATTTGGGGGGGGGGCCTCAGCTACATCAAGGAAGGGGGGTCCTAGGGCCCCCCACTTTCCTTGATGGAGCTGAGCTTCTCCCCCAGGACCCAGCTTCCGAAGGGGGGGTCCTGGAGGCCCCAGGACCCCCCTTCCTTGAAGCATCCAAGCTTATCCCCCAAACTGGGGTAGAAGATCAGCTGCATCAAGGAAGGGGGGATCCTGGGACCCGCCCTCCGGAAGGGGGATCATAGGGGAGAAGCTCTGCTGCATCAAGGAAGGGGGGCCCCCCTTCCTTGATGCAGCCAAGCTTCTCCCCCAGAGCCCCCCTTCCTTGATGCTTCCAAGCTTATCCCCCAAGCTGGGGGAGAAGCTCGGCTGCATCAAGGAAGGTGGGGGAGCCCTGCGGAGCCCCCCTTCCTTGATGCAGCTGAGTTTCTCCCTCATGATCCCCCTAGGGACCCCCTTCTTTGATGCATCCAAGCTTATCCCCCAAGCTGGGGGAGAAGATCGGCTGCATCAAGGAAGGGGGTATCCTGGGGCCCCCAGGACCTCCCTTCCTTGATGCAGCCGAACTTCTCACCCAGGACCCCTAATAGGGGCCCCCCCTTCCTTGATGCTGCCAAACTTCTTCTTCTTCAGGGAGTGGGGAGTGTAGCACCGCACAGGAAAGCCGGCGGTGAACTCTTCTCACTGCCGGCTTTCCCGCCAGTTATTTCAAATGAACAGCTGAGGTATCAGCTGATGCTGATCAGCTGTTCATTTGAAGTAGCTGCGCAGTGCTGTCAGGGTTCATGTGAGTTCATGCTTGACTGCTTGAACTCACATGAACTTTCCCTCGGCCGCACAGCTCAGCTACATCTCTGGTAGAGGTTCTCCACCAGAGATGTAGCTGAGGTATAGAAGAAAACTGGATTGGACTACGTCGGACGGAAGATTATTTTTTCGATAAAGATGGAGTCTCTAAGTGTTGTTTTGTTTTTTTTTCTAATAAAACTTTTTTCCTCTGTGTGTTTTTTTAACACTTTAACAGAAATTCATGGTGGTCATGTCTAATATTGGCGTGACCCATGAATTTCGGGCTTAGGGCCAGCTGATAATACAAAGCTGGCCCTAACCCCTTTATTACCCAGTGAGCCACTACACCAGGACCCTGGATGAGTTGGGTACAGCGCCAAAGATGGCGCTTCTATGAATGCGCCATTTTCTGGGGTGGCTGCGAACTGCAATTTGCAGCGGGGGGGCCCAAAAAGCTTGGGCCTCCCTGCGCTGCGGATACCAGCCCCCAGCTGCCTAATTGTACCTGGCTGGACACAGAAATAGTGCGAAGCCCCACATATTTCTTTTTCTATTATTTCATGAAATAATAAAAAAAAACGGGCTTCCCTGTATTGTTGTGTCCAGCCAGGTACAAATAGGCAGATGGGGTGTGGGGGCAGCCCGTTCCTGCCTGCTGTACCTGGCTGGCATACAAAAATATGGCAAAGCCCACGTCAAACTTTTTTTTGAAAAATTCTTTAAAAAATAAACAAATACAAAACTATATTAGGGACTGCATCTTTATTAACCCCTCAAGTGGAGGGATTAATAAAGATGCAGTCCCTAAATGTGTTTTTTTTTTTTTTTTTTTTAATTTATGAATTTTTCCTAAAAATTTTGAAGTGGGCTTCGCCGTATTTTTCTAGGTTCCCTGCTGCGAATTGCAGTCCGCAGCCACCCCAGAAAATGGCGCGTTCATAGAAGCGCCATCTTCTACGCTGTACCCAACTCATCCAGAGCCGTGGTGCATTGGCTCACTGGGTAATAAAGGGGTTAGGGCCAGCTTTGTATTATCAGCTGGCACTAAGCCTGAAATTCATGGGGTCACGCCAATGTTAGACATGACCACCATGAATTTCTATTACAGTGTTAAAAAAAAAAACACAGAGAAAATTATCTTCCGTCCGACGTAGTCCAATCCAGTTTTCTTCTTTAGCTCAGCTACATCTCTGGTAGAGAACCTCTACCAGAGATTTAGCTGAGCTGTGCAGCCGTGGGAAAGTTCATGTGAGTTCATGCAGTCAAGCATGAACTCACATGAACCCTGACAGCACTGCGCAGCTACTTCAAATGAACAGCTGATCAGCATCAGCTGATACCTCAGCTGTTCATTTCAAATAATCGGGGGGGGCCCACTACAGTCTAGGTCCGCCCCTGGACATACCGGTATAACGTATCCTCAATAGTGATGAGCGAGTAGTAAGATCTTTGGGTTCTAATTGCTCTTACCGAACACTTTAAATGGTTTCAATAGTCGTCATGAATAGCGAACCGAATACAATGGCACATGGCCCCCAGTGACGACACACGTTCCCTAGTGACGACACACGTTCCCTAGTGATGACACACGTTCCCTAGTGCTGACACACGTTCCCTATTGATGACACACGTACCCCAGTGATGGCACACGTACCTCAGTGATGGCACACGTACCCCAGTGATGGCACACGTACCCCAGTGATAACTCATGGCTCCCAGTGATAGCACATATCCCCCAGTGCTGGCACACATCCCCCAGTGGTGGCAGACATCCCCAGTGATGGCTCAAGGCTCCCAGAGATGGAACACGTGCCCCACTGATGGCACACATCCCCCACTGATGGCATACGTCCCCCAGTGATGGATCATGGCACCCAGTGATGGCACACGTACTCCAGTGATGGCACACGGCCCCAGTGATGGCACCTAGCCCCCAGTGATGGATCAATGCACCCTGTACTGGCACACATCCCCCAGTGCTGGCACACATCCCCCTGTGATAGCACATGGCCATCTGTGATGGCACATGGCCCCCCTGTGACGGCACATGGCCCCCCTGTGATGGCACATGGCCCCCTGTGATGGCACACGGCCCCCACATGCTGCTACCCATACTAAAATAAAAGACACTTTACTTCTTTCTCCAGCGCTGTCCTCCGTGTTTCCCTGATTGCCGCTGCGCGCACTTCCTGATTCTCGGTGAAGCCGGTCATGTGATTGGCACAGCAGAGTGACATTATCTCTGCGCGCCCCGATCACATGATCACAGAGATAATCAGGAAATGTGCGCAGCGGCAATCAGAAAGACACGGAGGACAGCGCTGGAGAGGGAAGTAAAGTGTTTTTTATTTTAGTATGGTCAGCAGCATGGGGGGGTTCATATACAGCACGGTGGGGGGGCATGTGCCATCACGAGGGGATGCAGGCACATGTAATATGTGCCGCTCCCCCAGTCCATCACCTCGGCGTGGTTTCAGCACTGAAGTGATGGACAGCGGGTGCAGTGCTTATTACATGAGGCTAATGAGTGGGAGCATGTGACCTCCCGCTGCCTCCGCAGCCAGCCCGCCCCCACTACCAGGCACCGCTCGAGAGCCGCCCCTACCCTCCCCTGAAGTATATAATCCGTATATTCAGATTAGAAAACGCATACGCACCACCCATTTTCCCCTAAAATTTGGTGGAACAAAAGTGCGTCTTATAGTCCAAAAAATACGGTAAACAATAATAATAATAATAATATAAATTACCTCTTGGTTGTGTTTTTGTCGGGTTCAAGGTGGATAGATACCACAAACCTCTTCTTTGCCCCCTTTTGCAGTCTGAAGCCTTGTTGGTCATGAGGCAGCGGTCTATAAAACATATAAAAATGTGTAAATACTAGTAATGCAGACAGGAAGGTGAATTAAAGGAAAATAGTAATAACTGCTTTTTTTTTCAGTTGAGTGCACATGTCCAGTAATCATCTGTTAGAACAGATCCTGCAGAGATCCATAGAATAAAGTTGTGCCGGATCCGTTTTTTACCATCGGAGTCTATGGAAAATGGATCCGTCCACTACACTAATCAGCTCTGATACCCCATCACTACCTGATTGCCCCCTACCTATACCTGATAGCCCCTAACTACCTGATAGCCTCCCTCCCCCTAACCTATCACTACCTGATAGCCCCCCTAAACCTATCACTACCTAATAGCCCCCCTAACACCTTTCTCACATACCTGATAGCCCCCTAACCTATCACTACCTGATAGCCCCCCTAACCTATCACTACCTGATAGGGCCCCTCTAACCTATCACTACCTGATAGGCCCCCTAAATTATCACTACCTGATAGGCCCCTTAACCTATCACTACCTGATAGCCCCCCTAACTATCATACCTGATAGGCCCTAACCTATCACTACCTGGCCCTGCAGCTTCCTACTACATTACTAACCGTCCCTCTCTGACCTAATAGTGAATTATAAATGTGGAATAAAGCAATCTATAAATTTACATGATCACAGACATGTGGGCGTTCCTAGATGGCTGGCTGTAGGGTGGGCAGTCTCTCCGGTATGCTCTCCCCCCGCCTCGCTGCTGCAGTCACGCCCCGGTGGGCGTAATCATTCATTCAGGAGCGCGCTCCTGAATACAAATTCCCATCTCCTTCTTCCGGGTATGACGCTTACCAGCCGTGGCACACCATCTCCGGTCCTGCGCAGTGTGGTGGGGGGTATTGGGTGTACAGGCCGGCTTTGGAATGCACACTGCACATGCTCTGGAGCCAGACAGTACGCCAATACACCTCCAACCTGTGCAGAACTGGAAATGACACACTGCGGTCCGGCGCGTTATACCCGGAAGAAGGAGACGGCAATTTGAAATCAGGAGTGTGCGCCTGAATAAATGATTACACCCACCGGGACGTGATTGCAGCAGCAAGGCGTGGGTAGAGTGGACCCAGAGAGACTGCCCACCTGATGGCCAGCCATCTAGGAATGCCCACATGTCTGTGAACATGTAAGTTTATAGATTGCTTTATTCCACATTTATTATTGACTATTAGATCAGAGAGGGATGGTTAGTAATGTAGTAGGAAGCTGTAGGGTCAGGTAGTGATAGGTTAGGGGGGGCTAAACTAAGTGACAGGTTCCCTTTAACTCGCACCATTGTAAAGCGCATTATTCCCCTATCCCATCGTGATTGCGGGGCGCCAATGTGTTGCCATGACAATGAAGGGTCAGCGATGACTCCTGTTCCTGTCATGACGTATTTCCTGTGGATGTTGGCTGTGCACCGGTGTTCACAGGAGATGATCATTGTGCTGTGCAGAGACGTGCGGATGATGCTGATGCTCAGCTCTATACAGCACAAGCGATCGGACTATGCAGGCTTCAAGTCCCCCAAAGGAACTAGTAAAAACAATAGAAAGTAAAAAAAATTTCATATATGGAAATACCACACACAAAACCCCCCACAAAAGTTAAAATCACCCCCCCCCCTTTCCCCATTAATAATAAAACAAAATACACATATTTGGTATCGCCGTATTCAGAAATGCCCGATCTATCAAAATATAACATAAATGAATCCAATCAGTAAAGTACTTGACAGAAAAAACTTAAAAACACCAGAATTTTGGGGTTTTTTGGTCGCCGACATTGCAATAAAAGGCAATAACAGGCAATTAAAACATTGAATAAACGGCAGAATGCCATAATCAAAAACGTCAGCTCAGGGCACAAAAAATAAGGCGTCATACAGCCCAGATCCCGAAAATGAGAACGCTACAGGACGAAGGTGACTAATGCACAATTTGTGGGGACCAAATTTCTGATTTTGTTTTCCATTTAAATAATAAAAAAAAAAATCTATAAATGTTTGGTGTCTATGAACTCGTACCGACCTGGAGAATAATATTGACAGGTCAGATTTACCATATAGTGAACCTGGTAAATAAGGGTGCATACTCACTATCAGTAAACGCAGAGGGTGGGGGAGCAGCAAGCGCCATATTTCCATACCCATCACTTGGGTGTAGAAATATGGCGCTGGCAGAAGTGACATAGGCGACATCCAGACGGAAGTGGAGGAGCCAAGTCGCAAATATATAGAGATTAGGTAAACCCCCATTAACCTCTATAATGTTGCCTGTGAGCACAAACACCAACACCGTAGATCTTACCTGAAGTTGCCCAAGCAATCTTTTTCTTTGACCTGCAGCGATTTGTGGTATGGCACGCCGCTGTCACTCTCTGCATCTTCATGTGGGATGGAAGCAGCGGGAGGCGTCTCTGAGGTTACATGTTTGGGGACGCCGCTGTCACTCTCTGCATCTTCATGTGGTACAGCAGCAGCGGGAGGCGTTTGGTGAAAAGGACGCTGAAGCCACTTCCGCAGCCTTTCACACATCTAAAAAGAAAAAAGATATACAGATAAAACTTATGGCTTCTATCCAACACAACTCAGATGGGAACTCCAGGCCCAGAGGGCCACCAGCAGGTCATGTTTTCAGGATTCCCTTAGTATTGCACAGGTGCAATCCCTGCACTGGTGATTATTCCCACCCTTGTGCAATGCTAAGGAAATCCTGAAAACATGACCTGGCTGGTGGCCCTCGAGGCCTGGAATTCACCACCTCTGCTATACAATAATATACATAGTGACCGAATAATACCACATACAAGGGAGAAATATTGCCACACCATGATCAGTGTGCACGTTACCACCACAAAGTGACTGAATAATCTAATATATAAAGCTGAATGTGTGTATGTGTGTGTGTGTGTATGTATATCTGGGACTGGCATCTACACCGTTGCAACTACAGCCACAAAATTTTGCACAGTCACACGTCTGGACCCCGAGAGCGTCATAGGCTATGTTGTGAGGCGAAATTTTAACCCTGCGTGTTCCAGTTCACCAAACGATTTTGCCCCTATCTACATAATGGGGAAAAAGTGAACGGAAAAGTGTTGGAGGAATATCGACAGCTGTCAGCTATAGCCACAAAATTTTGCACAATCACATGTCTGGACCCCGGGAGCGTCATAGGCTATGTTGTGAGGCGAAATTTAAACCCTGCGCGTTACAGTTAACCAACCAATTTTGCCCCTATCTACAAAATGGGGAAAAAGTGAATGGAAAAGTGTTGGAGGAAAATCACAACATTTTCCACAATCACACGTCTGGACCCCGGGAGCGTCATAGGCTATGTTGTGAGGCAAAATTTTAACCCCGCGCATTCCAATTCACCAAACAATTTTGCCCTTATCTACATAATGGGAAAAAGTGACAGTTACCAGTTGACAGTTGTGAATGAGAGGGGCTTAATGACAGCGCCAAAGACTAACAGCACATACCAGCATATAGTCACTAAGGTGGGGCCCTGACATGGAATATTCACCACACACAGGGACTTGTATACACACCACATGCCCACAAAGAGTAACAGCAAGTGTATAGTCGCTAAGGTGCAGCCCCAATATTGGATACTCACCACGCACCTGAAAAAACACACACACACCACAAAGAGACACACACAACACAGAGACACAACACACACCCCCGCGGGACACACACACAACCCTATAGCTACACATGCACTCACCCCATAGGGACACACACAACACACAAAATCCCCCCCCCCACAGGGAACCAACACACATATACACACCCTATAGGGACACATGCACTCACCCCACAGGGACACACACACCACAAAGAGACACACACACACCACACAGACCCCCCCCACAGGGACACACACACATACACACCCTATAGGGACACATGCACTCACCCCACAGGGACACACACACACCCCACAAAGAGTCACACACAACACAGAGACCCCCCCCCACACACAGACACCCCCCCACAGGGACACACACACATGCACACCCTATAGGGACACATGCACTCACCCCACAGGGACACACACACACACCACAAAGAGACACACACAACACAGATACACACACACCACACAGACCCCCCCACAGGAACACACACACATACACACCCTATAGGGACACATGCACTCACCCCACAGGGACACACACACACCACAAAGAGACACACACAACAGAAACACACACCACACAGACCCCCCCCCACAGGGACATACACACCCTATAGGGACACATGCACTCACCCCACAGGGACACACACACACACACCCCAGGGACACACACACTACACAGACAGACACAGATGTGCACAAATCACCTCACACAACTCGCCTCATACGTGTGCTATCTTTAATTTCCAAACATAAACATCTGATTAAAAACAGCCAATGTGCAACACATGTGCCATATAGGTAATTAAGGCAGATGTCAGTCACATGAGCTGTCTATTATGTGTATGTGCGAGGTAACATATACTGCCCGGCCAGGGGAGGGTTTACTGTTGGCTGTAGATTTATTAGGTTGCCTATAGCAACCAATCACAGCTCAGCTTCTATTTTCTTACAGGTCATTAATATGACATATTCAAATTCTATTTTGTTATAGCTAACATCAGTTATTTATTAACCCGGGCGTAGCCGGGTACTACAGCTAGTACCACATACAAAGGAGAAATACTACCACACCATGATCAGTGTGCACATTACTACATAGTAACCGAATAATACCACATGCAAGGGAAAATACTGCCACACCATGATCAGTGTGCACATTACCACATAGTGACCGAATAATACGCATACAAGGGAGAAATACTGCCACACCATGATCAGTGTGCACATTATCACCACATAGTGACCGAATAATACCACATAAAGGGAAAAATACTGCCTACACCATGATCAGTGTGAACATTACCACATAGTGACCGAATAATACCACATACAAGGGAGAAATACTGCCACACCATGATCAGAGTGCACATTACCACCACATAGTGACCGAATAATACCACATACAAGGGAGAAATACTGCCACACCATGATCATTGTGCACATTACCACATAGTGACCGAATAATACCGCATACAAGGGAGAAATACTGCCACACCATGATCAGTGTGCACATTACCACATAGTGACCGAATAATACCGCATACAAGGGAGAAATACGGCCACACCATGATCAGAGTGCACATTACCACCAAATAGTGACCGAATAATACCACATACAAGGAGAAATACTGCCACACCATGATCAGTGTGCACATTACCACATAGTGACTGAATAATACCACATACAAAGGAGAAATACTGCCACACCATGATCAGTGTGCACATTACCACCACATAGTGACCGAATAATACCGCATACAAGGGAGAAATACTGCCACACCATGATCAGTGTGCACATTACCACATAGTGACCGAATAATACCGCATACAAGGGAAATACTGCCTCACCATGATCAGTGTGCACCTTACCACATAGTGACCGAATAATACCGCATACAAGGGAGAAATACTGCCACACCATGATCAGTGTGCACATTACCACATAGTGACCGAATAATACCACATACAAGGGAGAAATACTGCCACACCATGATCAGTGTGCACATTACCACATAGTGACCGAATAATACCGCATACAAGGGAGAAATACTGCCACACCATGATCAGTGTGCACATTACCACATAGTGACCGAATAATACCGCATACAAGAGAAATACTGCCACACCATGATCAGTGTGCACATTACCACATAGTGACCGAATAATACCGCATACAAGGGAGAAATACTGCCACACCATGATCAGTGTGTACATTACCACATAGTGACCGAATAATACCGCATACAAGGGAGAAATACTGCCACACCATGATCAGTGTGCACATTACCACATAGTGACCGAATAATACCGCATACAAGGGAAATACTGCCACACCATGATCAGTGTGCACATTACCACATAGTGACCAAATAATACCGCATACAAGGGAGAAATACTGCCACACCATGATCAGTGTGCATATTACCACATAGTGACCGAATAATACCGCATACAAGGGAAATACTGCCACACCATGATCAGTGTGCACATTACCACATAGTGACCGAATAATACCGCATACAAGGGAGAAATACTGCCACACCATGATCAGTGTGCATATTACCACATAGTGACCGAATAATACCGCATACAAGGGAAATACTGCCACACCATGATCAGTGTGCACATTACCACATAGTGACTGTATAATACCACATACAAGGGAGAAATACTGCCACACCATGATCAGTGTGCACATTATCACCACATAGTGACCGAATAATACCACATACAAGGGAGAAATACTGCCTCACCATGATCAGTGTGCACATTACTACATAGTGACCGAATAATACCGCATACAAGGGAGAAATACTGCCACATCATGATCATTGTGCACATTACCACCACATAGTGACCGAATAATACCAATACAAAGGGAGAAATACTGCCTCACCATGATCAGTGTGCACATTACCACATAGTGACTCGAATAATACCGCATACAAGGGAGAAATACTGCCACATCATGATCAGTTGTGCACATTACCACACATAGTGACCGAATAATACCACATACAAGGGAGAAATACTGCCACACCATGATCAGTGTGCACATTACCACCACATAGTGACCGAATAATACCGCATACAAGGGAGAAATACTGCCACACCATGATCAGTGTGCACATTACTACATAGTGACTGAATAATACCACATACAAGGGAGAAATACTGCCACACCATGATCAGTGTGCACATTACTACATAGTGACCGAATAATACCACATACAAGGGAGAAATACTGCCACACCATGATCATTGTGCACATTACCACCACATAGTGACCGAATAATACCGCATACAAGGGAGAAATACTGCCACACCATGATCAGTGTGCACATTACTACATAGTGACCGAATAATACCACATACAAGGAGAAATACTGCCACATCATGATCATGTGCACATTACCACCACATAATGACCGAATAATCCACATACATAAAGCGCTGCGAATTCATGTGCGCAATTAAATAAAGCTTAATTATTATTATTAATACAAGGAGAAATACTCCACACCCTGATCAGTGTGCACATTACACCACATATGACGAATAATACCACATACAAGGGAGAAATACTGCCCTCACACAAGATCAGTGTGCACAATTACCACCACATAGTGACCGAATAATACCGCATACAAGGGAGAAATACTGCCTCACCATGATCAGTGTGCACATTGCCACATAGTGACCAAATAATACCGCTTACAAGAGCCAAGTACCGAGAGAAAGTAGAAGGGGTCCACGGTGGGTCCAGATGAGTCAGGACACCAGGAGGACCGGGCCGACACCAGGGTGCAGGCCTTGTAAATGTGGTTGTCAGCTGCATGTCCCGACCAAGAATTAACTGGTGGGGTGAAGGGACTTTATGCCCGGAACCAAACCCCGGCACACGAAGGAAAGGCCGTCACATAGGACTAGGATTACCGGTCGGGAATGTCCACAGAAAGTGCGCGACAGCTGGCCGGAGTAGATGCGCAGGAAAGAACTGAGAGGCCTGAAAGGACTAGAATGGGGGTGCCCCTAGAGAACTGTCATGGCTGCTAGACCAGTGACCGGAGCCGATTGTGTACTGTGTATTGCTGGAACTGTACCAATAAGAGTAAAAGTACCCGGACAGACTCAGAACTGTGTGGGAGACTCTCTTTGCGCGACGGTGACAAGCTCCCGCCTGCAGAGCAGCACACTGCCTATTACGCGCCGGCAGGAGACACTGCCAAAGGAGGATAAGCACGGAGGCCAGACGACGCATCCCTGCATATGCTCTGAGGAACATCAGCCCTACCCGTGGAGGGCTCACCATCCATTAAATTAAAAAAACATTGGCTTTCCTGCCTTTTGATCCCCAGCCAAGGTAAGCCAGGCAGTTGGAGGTGGCAGGCTGTAGCTGTCTGCTTTATCTGCACTGAGAATCAAAAATTCCGCAGAGCGCTATCATTTTTTTTTAATTTTTTTTTTTTCCACACAGACCAACAGCTAATCACAGACGCTGACACAGAGATTGGGCGTCTGTGATTGGCTGCTTGAGTAACCTGAAAACAGCCCATACATAGTACCATACTGGAATGTATGGGCTGATTGAGATTACTCAACAGCCAATCACAGATGCCCATCCTCTTTGACAGCATCTGTTATTGGCTGTTGGTCTGTCACATATAGAAATGTGATAAGAAATCATTTTTAAAAACATGACGTAGCGCTCCACAGACTTTTTGATTCTCACTGCAGATAAAGCGGCACCTACAGTCTGCCACCCCCAGCTGCCTAGCTTTACCTTGGCTGGTGATCAAAAACAGAGAAGTCTAATGTTTGTTTTAACTCATGTAAAATATATTTTTTAAAAAAATATGTGGCCCCTCATATGTTGATCGCCAGCCAGCAAAAACAAGCAGCTGGGGCTGGGATTCTCTTTCTTGGTAGGGCCCAAGCGTTCTTTGGCCCCCCACCTGAAAATTGCAGCCCACAGCCACCCCTGAAAATGGCGCATTAATCATAGCTCCATTTCAGGCACTTTACCCTGCTCTTCCAGTGGCTCTGGTGGTGAGTGGCACCTTGGTAATAAAAGGGTTAATACCAGGGTTAATACCAGGGTTAATACAGGCCAGCTTTGTATTATCAGCTGGTACTAAGCCCAAACTTCATGGTGTCATGCCAAATTAGACATGTCCACCATGAATTTCTAGTAAACAGAAAAAAAAAAAGATATTTTTATTAATTAAAAATAACAAACACATTTAGGGACTCCATCTTTAATTTAAAAAAATCCTCGTTTTGACAAAATCCAGGGTCTTCTGTCTTCAGCTCTGCTACATCTTTGCTATCAGTCAAATATGTCTGCCGACAAGGATGAGCAGGCACAGAATGACACTGGAGCACGTTACTGTGTAGTGCGGCACTATGTTCTTTTTTTGTCATTTCATGTAGTGTAGAAAGCTTGGGAAAAGCGTGGATTGTGCTCTGGAAGTCAGTCAGGTATAGCTAACTATGTTATTTTCTGCAGAGATAGTCTTCATAGAGTGTACGTCTTCCTATAGTCAACGGGTGATATGTGTATTACTTATACACACTGACACTATATACAGAGCTCGGTGTAAGTCAATGTGTATTGCATTAACTGACACTGACACTATATACAGAGCTTTTTTACAATTTTATATTTTAGTATTATTTGTCCACTATTGGTGGCATTATTGTTTGGTATGACATAGTGTATTTGTCCTATGTATGTAGTATTATTCGGTCACTATGGTGTGGAATAGTGGTCTCATTGTGTGGTAGTTATTATCCTTATATGTGGTGGCATTTGATCTATGTGTGCAGTATTTATAGCATATGTGGTAGTTGATTTGCACTATGTGGTGTAATATGTGATCTGGTCACAGTGTGGTGGTATTTATGCTTTCTATGTGGTATTATTGGCCTTGGTAGAGTGGATTGTGGTCAAACATTTGTTTTAACTGATATCAACAAGGGGAAACTTCTTTATTTCCAATAGATATTAAATACTTGGATGTTTAACCCCTCCCTGTCCTGTGACACAGCAGCAGAGATGCAGTTACAGAGGTTCGCCAGAGAAAGCAAGTTGAGCATTTGGTGAGATTTTCACCTCAGTATTTATAAGACAAAACCAGGAGTGAGTTAGAAATGCATAAAAAATACCTGTGATTGCTCCACTCCTGGTTTTGTCTTACAAATACTGAGGAAAAAACTCTCCAAATACTCAAAGCTCCACATTCTTCTGATGGTGCGGATTCCACCAATAAATAAGTGATCACCTTCCTAACCTGTGCATCGCTGAGAACTTGTGTTCACCGAAAAATCCCTTTAATGCAAACTACAGCAATTGTACATCGCAGTTATGGTGAGCGCACAGTGATGTGCAGGAGTCGCCTGTGTTTTACAGTCCAATATAATGGGTATAACGGATAACAGGTATTTGCATATAGCTGAAGGGTGGGTGGGCCTGGGTGGGCCCCTGGAGTCAATTTTCCTGGTGGGCCCCAGACACCTCAGTCCGGCGCTGTCGCTCATCATATCAGCTCACTGCCGATATGATCAGTGATGGTCCCTCTTTGCAGCGGCAGAGCAGGGGAGCGATCTCCCGGCTTTGCCTGCTGCCGCATTGCCGCTCTGACTCCTCTGCGCAGCGTGACACTGGCGGCGCATGCGCAGGAGGTCAGACAGTCTCAGGGTGATGACGTCATGAGACTGCTTCCTTCCTGTGCGGGTGTCGGCAGTGTCGCGCTGCGGAGGACGGTCCTGGCGTTGCCCCAGGCCAGGCTGCAGCAGCTGAACAGCGCTGCGTGAGTATGGAAGGCGGGGGCCTGGGGAGTGAGAAGCCCATCTCTTCTGCCATAAAAGATGGGCTCCTCATTCACCAGCCTGGGGCCAAGGGTCCCACACAGTGCTCCACCATCCCATCTGTCCTGCTGCTGGCTGGGGGTCCTATAGTGCAGCATGTAGTGTGAGGTGAATGCCACACTGGAGATGCTGCTTCTACTATTGCCCCCAATATGGGGCCCTCAGGGAGCTCCCACGGGGCATCACAGGCCTTAGTATGTAGCAAACACTGTGGGAGCTCCCTGAGGTCACCATACTGGGGCGGTGAGATCCTCACTTCACGGGGCCCCATGATTTCTATGTATGATCCCTGACTGGGCCCCATGATTTTTATACACTCCCCTGACTGTACCCCATCATCTCTATGTACGCCTCTGATGGGCCCCATGATCTTTATGCATGCCCGAATGAGCCCCATGATCTCTATGTACGCCCCTTATAGGGACACATGTCCGCTCCTCATGTGGCCCCTTTAACCTCTATGTGGCCCTTGCCTCCACTTGGCAGTAGTAGAAGCAGCATCTCCATAGTGTGGCGTTCACACTGCATGCTGCACTGTACAGGGTTCCCCGCCAGCAGCAGGACGGATGAAGAGGTAACTATTTGGGACCCTTGGCTGAGGCTGGCAAGACATACTACAGGGCAATGGGCATGATTATCATGCCCATTGGCCAGCATGTCATGCCAGCCTCTGGAGGTACTATCATGCATGCCCATTGCCCAGTATGTCCTGCCAGCATCTTTGGTACTATCATGCTCACCAGCATGTCTTGACAGCCACTTGTGGTAGTACTAGCATGATAGTACCACAGAGGCTGCAGTACATACTGAGCATGGGTATAATAGTGCACAAAGGCTGCATGACATACTGGGCGATGGGCATGATGTACCACCAGTAGACTGACTAGGCAGTCTCCAGGGCTCCGTCTCCCCTCCTCGCTGCTGTTAGGCTGGGTTAACATTTCGTTTATGCTGTGCGTTACAACGGATTAGTTGTAAGTCAGCACAAACGCAATTGCATTGCGAAAATGCATAATAACACTTGCAAAAATAGGCATGCGTTTAAAGTATGTGTTATTTGCAACGTACAGGAAAACCCGGTCGGCGGGTGGAGGCCTACTGACCGTTTCTCTCACAGCTTTGTACTAGTGTCATTCTGTGCCTGCTTATCTCTGTCAGCAGACATATTTGTCTGATGGCAAAGATGTAGCAGAGCTGAAGACAGAAGACCTGTGGATTACGTTGGGAGTGAGGATTTTTTTTTTTAAAGATGGAGTCCCTAAATGTCTTTTGTGTTTGATTTTTATTAAACATTTTTTTCCTCTGTGTTGTGTTTTTTCTTCTGTTTACTAGAAATTCATGGTAGCCATGTCTAGTTTGACGTGACGCCATGAATTTCAGGCTTAGTACCAGCTAACAATACAAATCTGGTATTAACCCCATTATTACCCAGCGTGCCACGCCCCATCAGGGCCGCTGGAAGAGCCAGATAAAGCACCTGGAAATGGCGCTACAATGAATGCACCAATTCCAGGGGTGGCTGCGGGCTGCCATTTTCAGCATGGGGGCCCAGAATGCTTGGGCCTTACCATGCTGAGAATCCCAGCTCCCACCTGGCTGGTGATCAAAATATGGCAGGAGACCATGCATTTTTTTTTTAATTCTTTTTTTTTTAATAATTAAAAAAAAAATTGGGCTTTCCTGACTTTTGATCACCAGCCATGATAAAGCCAGGCAGCTGGGGGTGGCAGCCCATAGCTGTCTGCTTTATCTGCGTTGAGAATCAAAAATTCTGCGGAGCGCTATGTAATTTTTTTGTTGATAATTTTTTTTTCACACTTCTATATGTGTGACAGGCCCAACAGCTAATCACAGACGCTGACACAGAGAATGGGCGTCTGTGATTGGCTGCTTGGGTAACCTGAAAGCAGCCCATACGTAGTACCATTCTAGAATGTATGGGCTGATTCTAGATTACTCAAACAGCCAATTATAGATGCCCATCCTCTTTGACCGCATCTGTGATTGGCTGTTGGGTCTGTCACATATAGAAATGTGAAAAGAAATAATTTTTAAAAACATGACCTAGGGCTCTACAGAATTTTTGATTCTCACCGCAGATAAAGCGGACAGCTACGGTCTGCCACCCCCAGCTGCCTGGCTTTACCTTTGTTGGTCATCAAAAAGACAGAGAAGCCTAACATTTGTTTTAGATATTTTTTTTTTTTAAATGTGTGGGCTCCCTCCATATGTTGATTGCCAGCCAGCAAAAACAAGGCAGCTGGGGGCTGGGATTTTCGGCATGGTAAGGCCCAAGGTCCATTCATCATAGCACCATTTCCAGGCGTTTTACTCAGCTCTTCCAGCGGCCCTGCTGGTGAGTGACATCCTGGGTAATAATAGGGTTAGTACCAGGCCAGCTTTGTATTATCAGCTGGTACTAAGTCCGAAATTCATGATGTCACACCAAATTAGACATGGCCACCATGAATTTCTAGTAAACAGGAAAGAAACACAGAATTTTTTTTTTATTAAAAACAAAACACATTTAGGGACTCCATCTTTGATAAAAAAAAAACCCTCGCTCCGAAGTAATCCACGGGTCTTCTGTCTTCAGCTCTGCTACATCTTTGCCATCAGACAAATATGTCTGCTGACAGACATGAGTAGGCACAGGATGACACTGGAGTACTGTTACTGTGTAGTGCGGCGCTATGTTGCTTTTTTGTCATTTCATGTAGTGTAGAAACCTTGGGAAAAGTGTGGATTGTGCTTTGAAAGTGATCGGTTATAGCTAACTCTGTTATTTTCTGCAGAGATAAGTCCTGCATAGAAGACGTGATATCAGTCTGCCACAGATAAAGAACTTCACCCAGAGACATCACTGGTGAGTATGTGTATTACCTATACACACACACACACACACTGACACTATACATACACCGAGCTCTTGTGTATAATGTCACTGGTGATCACTGTATAACCTGCACACTATATACAGAACTCCTGTGTATAATGTCACTGGTGATCACTGTATAACCTGTGCACTGACCCAATATACAGAGCTCCTGTGTATAATGTCACTGGTGATCACTGTATAACCTGTACACTATATACAGAACTCCTGTGTATAATGTCACTGGTGATCACTATATAACCTGTACACTATATACAGAACTCCTGTGTATAATGTCACTGGTGATCACTGTATAACCTGTACACTATATACAGAACTCCTGTGTATAATGTCACTGGTGATAACTGTATAACCTGTACACTATATACAGAACTCCTGTGTATAATGTCACTGGTGATCACTATATAACCTGTACACTATATACAGAACTCCTGTGTATAATGTCACTGGTGATCACTGTATAACCTGTACACTATATACAGAACTTCTGTGTATAATTTCACTGGTGATCACTGTATAACCTGTACACTATATACAGAACTCCTGTGTATAATGTCACTGGTGATAATGTATAACCTGTACACTATATACAGAACTCCTGTGTATAATGTCACTGGTGATCATTGTATAACCTGTACACTATATACAGAACTCCTGTGTATAATTTCACTGGTGATAACTGTATAACCTGTACACTATATAAAGAACTCCTGTGTATAATGTCACTGGTGATCACTGTATAACCTGTACACTATATACAGAACTCCTGTGTATAATGTCACTGGTGATCACTGTATAACCTGTACACTATATACAGAACTCCTGTGTATAATGTCACTGGTGATCACTGTATAACCTGTGCACTGACCCAATATACAGAGCTTTTTTACGTTTTTATTATTTGTCGTTACATGGTGTCATTATGTGCCTTGGTAATGACATGACGATATTTGTCCCTTGTATGTGGTATTATTCGGTCACTGTTGTGGTAATATGTGGTGTCATGGTCTGGAGTGTTTGGTGCAGTCGCTGTCCTGGAGGTCTACCTGGTATGGCAGACTTGGAAATCGCTGGCGACCTGGTAAGACACGTGGTGAGGAGTCCTAGGGGCCGCCTGGCTTGCCCTGGAGCTCAGGAAGCCACACTCTGGTCAGGGCCTGGAATTAACTGGTGTTATATGCAAAATCCGGTATGTATTCCCCAGAAGATATTCGGGGACACACATAGAGCAGCAGGAGCTCTGTGTAGTGGCTGTGTGCGGTTGACACGGCCTGTTATCATGGACTTGGCCCTTCCAGGGAAGGAGCCTGGCTGTAGGGCAGAGACTCTGTAAGACTGTGTGAACAGGGGTGTACCGGCGGTGTCCTGGATCCCTGTGGGTCTGTAAATGTCTCATATGTTCTATGTATCATGAACTCTGTAAAGATGTTGGGTTCTGTGTATAATGATTTATGTAAATATGTACCATTGATCATGAATTATGTAGATAATGCTGGGCAGGCGTAACTGCTATTAGAACAGACTGGGATGTCTATAATGTTCTGTTGATAGGTGAGTGATCCTGTATACTGCCATGTATGTGTTGTACAGATGTAAATAGTGCCAGGCGGGTGTAACCCTCCGAGTGCCCGAGGTGTGCGCTACCTCCCAGTGAACTGTGGTGGGTTTGTATGCCAGGGCGGCTTATTAGTACCAGCCTGACACTGAGCTGTATAGCTATGTATATGTGCATCTGTGCACCAATGTAAGGCATTCATTCAGATGTCCGTGTTACATGTTCAGGGTTTTTCATGGATACAACACGTACCCATTATAGTATGTGGGACTGTTTACATGTCCATTTATTCCATGGTCCACATGTCTGTGCAATCCATGTGATTTATTTATTTTTCTCCTGCAGCATGGATGAAAATTGGCAATACAAGTGTATGGGTCTGTGAAAACCATGTACAGCACACGGATGGCATCAGTGTACAGCCCGTGTATTATCCTTGCTTAAAGGGGGAGTCCAATACCTGGACAACCCCTTCTCAATCCCTATGTTTCTGCCTAGTAAAATAGTAACACCTATACCCCCCTCTGATGCCAGCACCATTCCTGCAGTGTCAGCACTGGCTCACCAGGAATCAGCGCTGGCTTCACGCTCCTTACCTGCAGACAAACCAAGACAGCCGAAGGAAGTGAAGGCCAGTGCTGATTGGCCGCAGGGATCACGTGACGTAACATTGTCATGCGATCCCGGGGAGAACCGGTGCCTACAGCAGCGGAGGTGAGTATAAGTGTTATTAGTTTACTGAGAGGAAACATAAGGATTGAGAAGGGGTGGTCACAGTAGTGGACAAACCTTTTAAGACTAAGTTCACTAAATGTCCTGTAATCATTTCCATTTGGGAAATGTAAAAACGGATCCATTAACAGATCCATTGACTATAATGCTAACGGATCTGTCCACATTTGACATCCATTATGTGTAAATCCATCAGACATCCGTTTTCCTAGTGGACAAAGTCCTACATGCAGGTCTTTTCTTGTGTGGATCCAAAAAATGATCGCCAATAGATCTGTTAAGGCTGTAATGGGAGTCTATGGGCAACGGATCTGTTAGTAAAGACTCCATTATGCTATCAGTTAACAGATCTGTTAAACTACACTGCACATGCGTGGAACCCATAAAAGATATGCAAAGATACATAAATGATGATAGAGAGAAAGATATATCATAATAATTGGAATAAGAACCCTATGACGAGGCAGTTAACTATCTCACCAAGAGCTGATTCTCGTGAAATATTGTCTCTACTCAAAAGTCTTGTTAAGGCTGAAGGCACACTGTGCGAGGGACTCGCATCACTCACCGGCCCATCACAGGACACTAGCAGGATCGATTGCACTCGACAGTGTTGCCCATCAGGCAGGGCACACTGTGCGAGGGACTCGCATTGCACTCGGACCAGTGTTGCCCCATCAGGCAGGGCACACTAAGCGAGGGACTCGCATTGCACTCGGACCAGTGTTGCCCTATCAGGCAGGGCACACTGAGCGAGGGACTCGCATTGCACTCGGACCAGTGTTGCCCTATCAGGCAGGGCACACCGAGCGAGGGACTCGCATTGCACTCGGACCAGTGTTGCCCTATCAGGCAGGGCACACTGTGCGAGGGACTCGCATTGCACTCGGACCAGTGTTGCCCTATCAGGCAGGGCACACTGTGCGAGGGACTCGCATTGCACTCGGACCAGTGTTGCCCTATCAGGCAGGGCACACTGTGCGAGGGACTCGCATTGCACTCGGACCAGTGTTGCCCTATCAGGCAGGGCACACTGGTGCGAGTCCCCTGCACTAAACTCGCATAGCCAGTCAGAAGCGAGTGCACTCATAGCATGCGATTGTAACGTGCGAGCGGACAATGCAAGTCTATGGGTGCGAGAAAATCTCGCCCCCATACAGCACACTGTGTGATAGTCGCACGTGTGTGCTTTGCAAATCGCTTCAAACTTCGCGGCTGTCAAAAGCCACCGAGTTTGAATTTGCCGATTTCCCGGTACAGTAACAATAATGTTTCAGTGCTGTCACAGCAGCTAAGAAACCTCATTCTTGAAAACACAGCCGCTGACAAAATATTACAGTAATAGGGGTTAATCAGCATGTTAACCCCCTGTGCAGGCTCTGTACAACATGTCAGCGCAGAGGCTGCAGAGGGGGTTAATGACCCGGTGTCAGAAGGGTTAAATCGATGTTGTGAGTTGTGAGTGCCCACACTCTTTGGACACATGCTGTCATGACACCCTGGCTATGCAGGGGTTAATATCTTGTTAATTTGGCAGCCACTAATTGTAGGGACCGTGTTATATACTTTACTGCATGCCGGAGCTGTCCAGCAGCTGAGAGCTCCTGCTCTGAGGAGCTGTGTCTGTACTGTACGCTAAGTGCGTACCCAAAAATGGTAGAATGCCTCTGTCCATGGTTCTGTTATTACTGTAATAACACGCTGATTGTCAGGACCATGGACAGAGGCATTCTACCATTTTTGCGTACGCACTTAGCGTACAGTACAGACACAGCTCCTCATTTCAGGAGCTCTCAGCTGCTGGACAGCTCCGGAACGCAGGAAAGTATATAAAACTGTCCCAATTAGCGGCTGTCAAATTACACAGATATTAACCCCTGCACAGCCAGGGTGTGATGACAACATGTGTCCAAAGAGTGTGGGCACTCTCTGAACACATGTTGTCATCACACCAACATCAATTTAACCCTTCTGACACCAGGTTTATTAATAATAATAATAATAATAATAATAATAATAATTTATTCATTTATATAGCACTATTAATTCCATAGCACTTTACATACATTAACCCCCTCTTCAGCCTCTTTGCTGACATGTTGCACATAGCCTGCAGAGGGGGTTAACATACTGATTAACCCCTATTAGTTTAATATTTTGTCCAGTGGCTGTGTTTTCAACAATGATGTTTCAGCGCTACCTTAGAACAACATTATTGTTACTGTATCGGGAAACCGACAAATTCAAACTCGGCGGCTTTGACAGCTGCCGAGCTTAAATTCACCGGTAAATGCTGTCCGCGGACCTACAGTTTGCTTCAGAACCACAGACAGCATCACACACGCACTCATGCAGCACACTCGCATCACATTCACATGCATACAGCCATGCACACTCACCACATGCACCATACGCACCACACTCACAAAAAAAACAAGCATGACACTTGCATCACTGTCGTGCATCAAACACGCTCCGTGTTTGATGCATGATAGTGAGCCCCCAGCCTAATACCAATTCCTGTTGTTCTTGATTAGTTGATATCTGTTACGCCCAAAGGGCGAGAAGATGTTGGGTGGACTCACAGGACCACTGGTGGAGCAGTGCTACCTGAATACCCGATAAAGCAAGAGACTGGAGAGCAACTTCAGTAAACTGAAGGAAATTTATTAAAGGAGGGTTAGTAAAGGGAAAGGTGTCTGAGGGGAGGACCCTCTAGACCACGAGACCACACTCTCCTGGTGGAGTACCAGCGAGGGAACCTCTGTACAGGGATACACCCGGCACAGCACCAGGAGATCTAAATGCCACGAATCTCGGACCAGAGGGGCGACCTGTACAGAGTGAACAGAAAAGAGGAGAAGACTGTGGGACACTGGCTCTGGGAGCTCCGTACAATCCCGGAAAGGCTGATCCAGCCGGTATAGGAATCTGGATGGTCCCATGCACTTCAGGAGTGGCTTGGCCAGCCCGGGGTGGGATCCGGAGTATCCAGAGAGATCCAGAATAACAAATTACCAGCAGAGGATTCTGTGGAGACAGAGATGTAAGAATAATGCTGAAAGCAAGGCAACAATCTTCCTAGTGCAGAGCACTGCAGGAGTGCAACCTGGACAGAGACAACGTTCTTAGAGCATGAACACGATGCCCAGCACCTCCCTTAGGGGGAGGATGTCTTTTATACAAAGAGCAGCTCAGCACTTAGGCTGAGAGACCTAATAGAGAACAGGTTGTCCACCCCCCCAGAGACATTATAGCCACATTTATTAATAAAATATAACATTTGAAACCACTGATAACAGTTTGCTCATCCCTGCTACCGGATTGCGGTTCCCTCCACACATTTTTGATGAAAAATGTGTGTGACCGCAATTGCGTTCACTGCATCCTGATCTGGATGCGGTGAACGTAATTTCTATTTTAAAGTGTGACCCTAGCCATAGTAACACCTCAGAAGAAATGCTGCACAGGCCTCCAGGATTCGCTGTGTCAGATGCTGCACATCTCGTATCTTCACAGCATAGACAATTGCCTTCAGAAGAGGGATGAGGCAAACTTTATTGTGAATGGTGAAGTTACCAAACAAAACCCCCGCTATTGGTCTGACACTAACCCACAGTGGATAGATCCCTCCAAGACTGCTGGGACACAAACATTGATGGTATGGTGTGGTGTATGGGGTACAAAGATAGTGGGGCCATTCTTCATCAATGGAGACCTCAATGCCAGTGGATATCTGAATCATGTAGCAATTATAGATATCCAGTGGCATTGAGGTTTCCATTGATGAAGAATGGCCCCACTATCTTTGTACCCCATACACCACACCATACCATCAATGTTTGTGTTCCAGCAGTCTTGGAGGGATCTATCCACTGACAATCCAACACAATGGGCCGCACTTTGAACACATTTTATTAATGGTCATAAACTTGTAAATAACTCATGAAAGAATAAAGTGATGTTAAACCCAAGCACACCATTGTTTTTCTTATGAAATTCTCAATAGGGTTGATGTGTCACATGACCCTCTTCCCATTGTAAAAAATAAAGTTGGATCCAAAATGGCCGAGTTTTCCCTCCTCCCAGATACTAATGTGTCACAAACAGGAGGTTGATATCCCCAACCATTCCCATTGTATTTAGGTGCCTCCATATAAATGGGCCACCCTGTACAGTGAAGAAAATAATTACTTAACCCCTTGCTGTCTGTAATGCTGGTAACAAGGTGATCAGGAGCGTCTGACTGCTCTGTAGGAGCCAGAACTCCTAATGGCTGGGAGGGGATCAAATACTTATTTCCCTCTACAAAATGCAAATACATTTATATCATTTACACCAGGGGTCTCAAACTCCAGGCCTCGAGGGCCGCACACAGTCCAGGTTTTCAGGATTTCCTTGGAGTTTGACAGTTGGTAATTTGATTACCAACTGTCAAATGCTTTGGCAATCCTGAAAACCTGGACTGTGTGCGGCCCTCGAGGCCTGGAGTTTGAGACCCCTGATTTACACCATGTGACTTTCTTATCTTTGATTTTCTCTCTCTCTGATAAAATGAACCGACCCATAAAATTATCGACTGTTCATGTCTTTGTCAGTGGCCAAAGGTACAAAATCAGCAAGGGGTCAAATACTTATTTCCTTCACTGTATCTATGTGTACATGGGGCCACCGAGACTCTTTTGCTTGTGTCTGGGGCCCACAAAACCCTGGAGCGGCCCTGTATCTGCATATAGTGGACACCAGAGGCTTCATCCGCTATCTGAAGACACATCTGCATGTTCTTCTCACTATCTGACATGAAATTAGAATCAACCTTTCCTGTTTTAGGACAATTAGGATGAACCAGAATGATTAATATTTGCCAAATGCCAGAAAAATGACAGAGACAGAATGATTTAAGACATTTTTATTACTTTATTGTAATTTTCTGAGATAATAACCTTTGGGGTTTCAGTAATCATCAATATTAACAGAAATAAACACATGAAATAGATCCCTGTGTGTGTAATGACTTTGTATAATATATGGGTTTCCCTTCATATATTGCAGTAGTCACTATATAAACTTTTTGATGGATTCTAATTCATTGAGATTCCCCTATATATACTTAGGACACATTCCTCCATGTATAAACGTGAGTCCTGATCTGATTTATCATTGTGAATAATTACTGAATGTGATGGGTATAATTCAGTGATGAATAGTCATTGGTGATGTCAGTGTTACTGGGAACATTCAATAAAAATATATATTAAAAAAATAGAGTGAATCATTCCTGGGCGACAGAATGGGGATAATTACATGTAATTCTAATAAGAAATAATACCTTAATATTAAGAATATTCCATAGGAATACAGGAAGATCCCCCAGATAAACTGCTCACAGTCACAGCTGAGCAGATCCTTCCTGAGCTCTGCTGAGAATGAAGGGATCTGAGCAGGAGAGCCCTATATATAGCCTTCCTATTATGACATCACAATAGTGATGACATCACAACATTCCATTCCAGTCTAGCAGTGTTCAGTTCATATTTTTTTTCTTCTAACTTTATTAACAACTTACAAACCTAACACCAGCAGGTGACAGTAAGAGCAGGTTCCATTTTCAGATTATAGAAAGAAAATATGGCAACCTTAAATGTAATTGTAATCCTGCATAGAGCCGGGAGCTGTACAGACACCATCAAGCTGGGCCCAATGCTAACAATACATCTCAAAATGTAAGGAAATGGAGAAACTTCCGTAGTTTTTTTTCTTTTTTTTTTTCTCCTCTTTTCTTTTTACAACATCTTTTGCATTGGGGAGCGAGTGATGATGTGTTACTGTATGGCGGTGTATGTGTAGCATTATGTCATATGGAGAACTATAGGGGTGCAGTAGGGTATATGGGTAACAGTGAGGTGCTTTATAGCATGAGGATACGTATGTGGTGCATGTAACTGTATGTATGGCGGTGTTTGTGTAGCATTATGTCATATGGAGAAGTATGGTGGTGAATTTTACTGTATGGCGGTCTTTTTTTGTGGCCTTATGCTATTTGGAGAACTATAGGGGTGAATTATGGTATATGGATAACAGTCTGGTGCTTTATAGCATATGAATATGTATGTGGTGCATGTTAATGTATGGCGGTGTTTGTGTTGCATTATGTTATATGGAGAACTATGGGGTGCAGTAGGGTATATGGATACATATGTGGTGCATGTTACCGTATGGCGGTCTTTTCGGTTGCCTTATCATATCAGGAGAACTATGGGGGTGCAGTAGGGTATATGGATAACATTGGTTTGCTTTATAGCATATGGATACATATGTGGTGCATGTTACCGCATGTGTACTGTTACTCCTATTTCCCAGTTCTCCTGATAGCATAATGCAACCAAAAAGACCGACATACAGTAAAATTCACCACCATACTTCTCCATATAACATAATGTAACACAAACAGCCACCATACAATAACATACACCACATACATTTCCAGATGATATAAAGCACCCCACTGTTGTATGTGCTGTATAGTGCTGTATAGTGTGCCTTGGGCTCCATGTACCCTTCTGCTGTATACTATGCCTCTGGTCCCGTGTGCTCTATACTATGCCTGTGGCCCCATGTACCTGTGTGCTGTATACTATGCCTGTGGCCCCATGTACCTGTGTGCTGTATAATATGCCTCTGGCCATGTGTACCTGTGTGCTGTATACTATGCCTCTAGCTCCGTGTACCTGTGTGCTCTATACTATGCCTCTGGCCCCGTGTACCCATGTGCTGTATACTATGCCTCTGGCCCCGTGTGCTGTGTACTATGCCTCTCACCCTGTGTACCTGTGTGCTATATACTATGCCTCTGGCCCTGTGTACCCGTGTGCTGTATACTATGCCTCTGGCCCCGTGTGCTGTGTACTATGCCTCTGACCCCATGTACCCATGTGTCGTACACCTCTGACCTCATGTACCTGTGTGTCGTACACCTCTAGCCCTGTGTACCCGTGTGTGTCGTACACCTGTGGCCCCGTGTACCCTTTGTGTTGTACACCTCTGGCCCCGTGCACCCGTGTGTGTCATACGCCTCTGGCCCCGTTTACTCGTGTGTCGTACGCTTCTGACCCTGTGTACCCATGTGTCGTACACCTCTGGCCCCGTGTACCCATGTGTCTTACACCTCTGGCCCCGTGTACCCGTGTGTCATACGCCTCTGGCCACGTGTACCCGTGTGTCGTACGCCTCTGGTCCCGTGTACCCATGTGCTGTATACTATGCCTCTGGCCCCATGTACCTGTGTGTTGTATACTATGCCTCTGGCCCTGTGTGCTGTAGACTATGCCTCTGGCCCCATGTACCCATGTGCTGTATACTATGCCTCTGGCCCCGTGTACCTTTGTACTGTATACTGTGCCTCAGATCCTGTGTGCTGTATGCTATGCCTCTGGCCCCGTGTACCTGTGTGCTGTATACTATGCCTCTGGCCCCGTGTACCTGTGTGCTGTGTACTATGCCTCTAGCCCCGTGTACCTGTGTGCTGTATACTATGCCTCTGGCCCCGTGTGCTGTATACTACGCCTCTGGCCCCATGTACTTGTGTGCTGTATACTATGCCTCTGGCCCCATGTACCTTTGTACTGTATACTATGCCTCAGATCCTGTGTGCTGTATACTGTGCCTCTGGCTCCATGTATCTGTGCGCTGCATACTATGCCTCTGGCCCCGTGTGCTGTATACTATGCCTCTGGCCCCATGTACTTGTGTGCTGTATACTATGCCTCTGGCCCCATGTACCTGTGTGCTCTATACTATGCTTCTGGCACCTTGCACCTGTGTACTGTTTACTATGCCTCTGGCCCCGTGTGCTGTATACTATGCCTCTGGCCCAATATACATGTGTACTTTATACTGTGCCTCTGGCCCCATGTACTTGTGTGCTGTATACTATACCTCTGGCCCCGTGTCCTGTATAATATGCCTCTGGCCCCGTGTACCTTTGTACTGTATACTATGCCTCAGATCATGTGTGCTGTATACTATGCCTCTGACCCCGTGTACCTGTGTGCTGTATACTCTGCCTCTGGCTACGTGTACCTGTGTGCTGTATACTATGCCTCTGTCCCCGTGTACCTGTGTGCTGTATACTATGCCTGTGGCCCCATGTACCCTGTGCTGTATACTATGCTTCTGATCCCATGTACCCATGTGCTGTATACTATGCCTTGGGCCCCGTGTACTTTATACTATGCCTCTGGCCCCATGGACCCATGTGCTGTATACTATGCCTCAGATCCCGTGTACCCATGTGCTGTATACTATGCCTTGGGCCCCGTGTACTGTATACTATGCCTCTGGCCTCATGGACCCATGTGCTGTATACTATGCCTCAGATGCCGTGTACCCATGTGCTGTACACTATAACTTGGGCCCCGTGTACTGTATACTATGCCTCTGGCCCCATGTACTTGTGTTCTCTATACTATGCCTCTAGCCTCGTGCACCTGTGTGCTGTATACTATGCGTCTGGCCCCGTGTGCTGTATACTATGCCTCTGGCCCCATGTACTTGTGTACTGTATACTATGCCTCTGGCCCCAAGTACTTGTGTACTGTATACTATACGTCTGGCCCCTTGTACTGTATACTGTGCCTCTGGCCCCATGTACTTGTGTGCTATATACTATGCCTCTGGCCCCCTGTACATTTGTACTGTATACTATGCCTCAGATCATGTGTGCTGTATACTATGCCTCTGACCCCGTGTACCTGTGTGCTGTATACTATGCCTCTGGCCCTGTGTACCTGTGTGCTGTATACTATGCCTCTGGCCCCGTGTACCTGTGTGCTGTATACTATGCCTCTGGCCCCGTGTACCTGTGTGCTCTATACTATGCCTCTGGCCCCGTGTACCCGTGTGCTGTATACTATGCTTCAGATCCGATATAACCATGTGCTGTATACTATGCCTTGGGCCCCTTGGACCCATGTGCTGTATACTATGCCTCAGATGTCGTGTACCCATGTGCTGTATACTATGACTTTGGCCCCGTGTACTGTATACTATGCCTCTGGCTCCATGTACCCATGTGCTGTATACTATGTCTCTGGCCTCCTGTGCTTTATACTATACCTCTGGTCCTGTGTACCTCATACTGTGCCTCTGGCCCCATGTACTTGTGTGCTGTATACTATGCCTCTGGCCCCATGTACTTGTGTACTGTATACTATGCTCTGGCCCAAGTACTTGTGTACTTATACTATACGTCTGGCCCCTTGTACTGTATACTGTGCCTCTGGCCCCATGTACTTGTGTGCTATATACTATGCCTCTGGCCCCTGTACATTTGTACTGTATACTATGCCTCAGATCATGTGTGCTGTATACTATGCCTCTGACCCCGTGTACCTGTACCTGTGTGCTGTATACTATGCCTCTGGCCCTGTGTACCTGTGTGCTGTATACTATGCCTCTGGCCCCGTGTACCTGTGTGCTGTATACTATGCCTCTGGCCCCGTGTACCTGTGTGCTCTATACTATTCCTCTGGCCCCGTGTACCCGTGTGCTGTATACTATGCTTCAGATCCGATATAACCATGTGCTGTATACTATGCCTTGGGCCCCTTGGACCCATGTGCTGTATACTATGCCTCAGATGTCGTGTACCCATGTGCTGTATACTATGACTTTGGCCCCTTGTACTGTATACTATGCCTCTGGCTCCATGTACCCATGTGCTGTATACTATGTCTCTGGCCTCCTGTGCTTTATACTATACCTCTGGTCCTGTGTACCTCATACTGTGCCTCTGGCCCCACGTACTTGTGTGCTGTATACTATGCCTCTGGCCCCATGTACCTGTGTGCTGTATACTATGCCTCTGGCCCCGTGTACCTTTGTACTGTATACTGTGCCCCAGATCCTGTGTGCTGTATACTATGCCTCTGGCTCCGTGTACTTGTGTGCTCTATACTATTCTTCAGATCCCATGTACCCATGTGCTGTATACTATGCCTTGGGCCCCGTGTACTGTATACTATGCCTCTGGCCCCATGTACCCATGTGCTAAATACTATGCCTCACATCCATGTACCCATGTGCTGTATATTATGCCTTTGGCCCTGTGTACTGTATACTATGGCTCAGATCCCCTGTACCCATGTGTTGTATTGTGTGCCTTGGGCTCCATGTACCCTTCTGCTGTATACTATGCCTCTGGCCCCATGTACCCATGTGCTGTATACTATGCCTCAGATCCCCTGTACCCATGTACTGTATAGTGTGCCTTGGGCTCCATGTACCCTTCTGCTGTATACTATGCCTTTGGCCCAGTGTACTTGTGTTCTGTATACTATGCCTCTGGCCCAATGGACCCATGTGCTGTATGGTGTGCCTCAGATCCCGTGTACCCATGTGCTGTATACTATGCCTTGGGCCCCGTGTTCTGTATACTATGCCTCTGGCCCCATGTACTCATGTGCTGTATACTATGCCTCAGATCCCGTGTACCCATGTGCTGTATACTATGCCTTGGGCCCCGTGTTCTGTATACTATGCCTCTGGCCCCATGTACTCATGTGCTGTATACTATGCCTCAGATCCCCTGTACCTATGTGCTGTATGGTGTGCCTTGGGCTCCATGTACCCTTCTGCTGTATACTATGCCTCTGGCCCCGTGTACCCGTGTGCTGTATACTATGCCTCGGATCCCCTGTACCCATGAGCTGTATAGTGTGCTTCGAGCTTCATGTACCCTTCTGCTGTATACTATACCTCTGGCCCCGTGTACCCGTGTACTGTATACTATGCCTCTGGCCCCGTCTACCTGTGTTCTGTATACTATGCCTCTGGCTCCGTGTACCTGTGTACTCTATACTATGCCTCTGGCACCATGTTCCTGTGTGCTCTATACTATGCCTTTGGCTCCATGTACCCGTGTGCAGTACACTATGCCTCAGATCCCGTGTACCCATGTGCTGTATAGTGTGCCTTAGGCCACGTGTACTGTATACTATGCCTCTGGCCCATGGACCCATGTGCTGTATACTATGCCTCAGATCCCGTGTACCCATGTGCTGTATACTATGCCTTAGGCCCCATGTACTGTATACTATGTCTTTGGCCCCATGGACCCATGTGCTGTTTACTATGCCTCTGGCCCCGTGTGCTTTATAGTATACCTCTGGCCCCGTGTACTGTATACTGTGCCTCTGGCCCCATGGACTTGTGTGCTGTGTACTATGCCTCTGGCCCTGTGTACCTTTGAACTGTATACTATGCCTCAGATCCTGTGTACTGTATACTATGCCCCTGGCTCCGTGTACCTGTGTGCTGTATACTATGCCTCTGGCCTCATGTACCTGTGTACTGTATAATATGCCTCTGGCCCCGTGTACCTGTGTGCTCTATACTATGCCTGTGGCCCCATGTACCCGTGTGCTGTATACTATGCTTCAGATCCCATGTAACCTTGTGCTGTATACTATGCCTTGGGCCCCGTGTACCCATATGCTGTATACTATGCCTCAGATCCCGTGTACCCATGTGCTGTATACTATGCCTTGGCCCCGTGTACTGTAATTATGCCTCTGGCCCCATGGACCCATATGCTGTATACTATGCCTCAGATGCCGTGTACCCATGTGCTGTATACTATGACTTTGGTCCCGTGTACTGTATACTATGCCTCTGGCCCCGTGTACCCATGTGCTGTATACTACGCCTCAGATCCCGTGTACCCATGTGCTGTATACTATGCCTTGGGCCCCGTGTACTGTATACTATGCCTCTGGCCCCGTGGACCCATGTGCTGTATACTTTGCCTCAGATGCCGAGTACCCATATTGCTGTATACTATGACTTTGGCCCCGTGTTCTGTATACTATGCCCCTGCCCCATGTACCCATGTGCTGTACACTATGGCCTCCTGTGCTTTATACTATACCTCTGCCCCGTGTACCTTATACTGTGCCTCTGGCCTCATGTACTTGTGTGCTGTATACTATGCCTCTGGCCCCGTGTACCTGTGTGCTGTATACTATGCCTCTGGCCCCGTGTACCTTTGTACTGTATACTGTACCCCAGATCCTGTGTGCTGTATACTATGCCTCTGGCTCCGTGTACTTGTGTGCTCTATACTATGCTTCAGATCGCATGTACCCATTTGCTGTATACTATGCCTTGGGCCCCGTTACTGTATACATGCCTCTGGCCCCCTGTACCAATATGCTGTATACTATGCCTCAGATCCCATGTACCCATGTGCTGTATACTATGCCTTGGCCCCGTATACTGTATACTATGCCTCAGATCCCCTGTACCCATGTGCTGTATTGTGTGCCTTGGGCTCCATGTACCCTTCTGCTGTATACTAGCCTCTGACCCCATGTACCCATGTGCTGTATACTATGCCTCAGATCCCCTATACCCATGTACTGTATAGTGTACCTTGGCTCCCTTCTGCTGTATACAAATGCCTTGTTGCCCTGTGTACTTGTGTGCTGTATACTATGCCTCTGGCCCCGTCTACCTGTGTGCAGTATACTATGACTCTTGCTCCGTGTACCTGCGTGCTCTATACTATGCCTCTGGCCCCGTGTACCTGTTTACTATGCCTCTGGCCCCGTGTACCTGTGTGCTCTATACTATGCCTCTGGCCCCGTGTAGCTGTGTGCTCTATAACTATGCATGTGGCCCTATGTACACGTGTGCTGTATACTATGCCTCAGATCCCATGTACCCATGTGCTGTATACTTTGCCTTGGCCGCGTGTACTGTATTCTATGCCTCTGGCCCCATGTACCCATGTGCTGTATACTATGCCTCAGATCCCCTGTACCCATGTGCTGTATAGTGTGCCTTGGGCTCCATGTACCCTTCTGCTGTATATTATGCCTTGGCCCCGTGTACCCGTGTGCTGTATACTATACCTCTGCCCTGTGTACCTGTGCTGTAAAATATGCCTCTAGCCCTGTGTACCTGTGTGCAGTGTACATCTGGCCCCGTGTTCCCATGTACTGTACATTATGCCTCTGGCCCCTTGTGCTGTATACTAAACCTCTGGCCCCGTGTACTGTATACTGTGTCCTCTGGCCCCATGTACTTGTGTGCTGTATACTATGCCTCTGGCCCCGTGCACCTGTGTGCTGTATACTAAGCCTCTGGCCTCGTATGCTGTATACTATGCCTCTGGCCCCATGTACTTGTGTACTGTATACTGTGCCTCTGGCCCCAAATACTTGTGTGCTGCATATTATACCTCTTGCCCAGTGTACTGTATACTGTGCCTCTGGCCCCATGTACTCGTGTGCTGTATACTATGCCTCTGGCCCCTTGTACCTTTGTACTTTATACTATGCCTCAGATCATGTGTGCTGTATACTATGCCTCTGACCCCGTTACCTGTGTGCTGTATACTATGCCTCTGCCCCGTGTACCTTGTGCTGTATACTATGCCTGTGGCCCCATGTACCTGTATACTATGCCTCTTGCCCCGTGTTCCTGTGTGCTCTATACTATGCCTGTGGCCCCATGTACCCGTGTGCTGTATACTAATGCTTCAGATCCCATGTTCCCATGTGCTGTATACTATGCTTGTGCTCTGTGTACTGTATACTATGCCTGTGGCCCCATGTACCCGTGTGCTGTATACTATGCCTCAGATCCCGTATACCCATTGCTGTATACTATGCCTTGGGCTCCGTGTACTGTATACTATGCCTCAGATCCTGTAATACCCATGTGCTGTATACTATGCCTCAGATCCTGTGTGCTGTATACTATGCCTCTGGCCCCATGTACTTGTGTGCTGTATACTATGCCTCTGGCCCCATGTACTTGTGTGCTCTTTACTATGCCTCTGGCCCCGTGTACCCATGTGCTGTATACTATGCCTCACATCCCGTGTACCCATGTGTTGTATACTATGCCGTGGGCCCCGTGTACTGTATACTATGCTCTCTTGCCCTATGTACCCATGTGCTGAATACTATGCCTCACATCCCTGTAACCCATGTGCTGTATAGTGTGCATTGGCTCCATGTAACTTTCTGCTGTATAGTATGCCTCTAGCCCCGTGTACCCATGTGCTGTATACTATTCCTCTGGCCCCGTGTACCCGTGTGCTGTGTACTACGCCTCTGACCCCATGTACCCATGTGTCGTACACCTCTGACCCCATATACCTGTGTGTCGTACACCTCTGGCCCCGTGTACCCTCTGTGTTGTACACCTCTGGCCCCGGCACCCGTGTGTGTCATACGTCTCTGGCCCCGTTTACTTGTGTGTCCACACGCCTCTGACCCCGTGTACCCATGTGTCGTACAGCCTCTGGCCGCGTGTACCCATTGTGTATACGCCTCTGGCACGTGTACCCGTGTATCATACGCCTCTGGCCCTGTTACCCATGTGCGTATACTATGCCTCTGGCCCCGTTCCCGTGTGCTGTATACTATGCCTCTGGCCCCGTGTACTGACACTGTGCCTCTGGCCCATGTACTTGTGTGCTGTATACTATATCCTCTCTCCCTGTACCTTTACTGTATACTATCTCCCGTCCTGTGTACTGTATACTGTGGCTCACACGCACCACACACGCACTCACGCAGCACACACGCATCACCTCACATGCATACAGCCATGCACAGCTCCACATGCCCATCACAAAAAAACAAGCAGAAACTTGCATCGCTGTCGTGCATCAAACACGCTCCTTGTTTCTTGTTTACCTTTATACCCAAAGGGCGAGAAATGTTGGGTGTCTCACAGGACCACTGGTGGAGCAGTGTACCTGAATACCCGATAAAGCAAGAGACTGGAGAGCGACTTCAGTAAAACGAAGAAAATTTATTAAAGGAAGGTTAGTAAAGGAAAGGTGTCTGAGGGGAGGACCACACCTCCTCGTGGAGTACCACCGAGGGAACCCCTGTACAGGGAAACACCTGGCACAGCACCAGGAGGTCTAAATGCCACGAATCTCGGACCAGAGGGCGACCTGAACAGAGTGAACAGAAGAGAGGAGAAAACTGTGGGACACTGGTTCTGGGAGCTCCGTACAATCCCGGAAAGGCTGATCCAGCCGTATAGGGAATCTGAATGGTTCTATGCACTTCAGGAGTGGCTTGGGCCAGCCCGGGGTGGATCCGGATATCCAGAGATCCAGAATAACAAATTACCAGCAGAGGATTCTGTGGAGACAGAGATGTAAGAATAATGCTGAAAGCAAGGCAACAATCTTCCTAGTTGCAGAGCACTGCAGGAGTGCAACCTGGACAGAGACAACGTTCTTAGAGCATGAACACGATGCCCAGCACCTCCCTTAGGGGAGGATGTCTTTTATAACAAAGAGCAGCTCAGCACTTAGGCTGAGAGACCTAATAGAGAACAGGTGTACAGCCCAGATGCAACACTGCAATGTAAGAAGATTCCCAGGAACCTGCCAAAGACGCTAATTGCTGGATGAGAAGGAAGCAGATGGCCACATGGAATCATGGGCAGGGTGAGCAGAACTAGCGGAGCCGCATGATGGCACTGATCTCCCTACTTAGCAGAGACCGTTTTCCGCAGCAGGACAGAGCGGTGAGGCGCATAGAGCCGCGGGATGGCCATAGGAGACCGAGCCTGCGGCTGAGGCATGACAACATCTATATATAAAAAGTTTATAATTGTCTTAACTAGTTTGTAACTATGCCATATTACTATGTTATTGTTCTCTTTTCCTGTTTGTTAATAGAAAATGGAAATTTGTGTTTAAAGTGTTTTTGTTTAGAAAAAAAGATCTGACAAACTGGTTTATGGATAACAAAGTCAATGTTCTGAGCGGCCATCACAAAGCCCTGATCTCAATCCTATTAATGATGTGCAAAGCTGAAAAGGCTGCGAGCAGCGAGACCTCCAATCATGGCTCAGCTACACCAGATCTGTCAGGAGGAATGGGCTCAAATTCCTACAACTATTGTGGTTCAGCCTGCACCAGGGCCCCGAAAAGCTAGGGGCCCCTCAAAGCTCCAGCTGCGGGTCCGTTCCGTCTCTTTCCTGACAGGGCTCCGGACCCGGAGGAGGTGCAGTGGCCGGCGACTGGCTGCGCAGCAGTGTCACCTCCGGCATCTTCCGTGGAGGCTGGAGAAGCTCTCCCTCACCCCGAAGTGAAGTGAGTAAGCGCTGGTGGCCGGCGGGTGACTGAGGGCGGCTGAGGCTGCGGGCCTGCGGCAAGATGGAGGAGAGGCATGCGCTCATACCCGTGCCTGAGGGCCTGTCGTCTAACTATGACACTACTGATGATGCTACCTGAGCTGAGGATTATCCGACTCTGTTGCTCCCCCTGCCTGCCTGCTCCAGTAAGAGTGCCAACATGATTTGGGGGGGGGGGGGCCTTCCTTGAAGCATCTGAGCTTCTCCCCACAGGACCCCCCCTTCCAAAGGGGGATCCCGGGGGGCCCCAGGACTTGGATCCTCAAGGAAGGGGGGGTTTCCTGGGCCCTAAGGGCCCCCTTCAGAAGGGGGGCACTGGGAGGGAAATCCCTTGCTTCAAGGAAGGGGGGGCCCCCAGGACTCCTAGGGGCCCCCCCTCTTCCTTAATGCAGCCAACATCCCCCCACTCCCCCTAGGGCCCCTCCTGACTTGATGCAGCCGACCCACCCTCTGGACCCCCCTTCCAAAGGGGGGGGTCATGGGGCCCCAGGACCCCCCTTCCCCTTTAGCAGCCGACTCCCCAACTTTGGGGATAAGCTGGATCAATTAAGGAAAGGGGGGGAGTCCTGGGGGGAAAGCTCGGCTGCATCAAGGAAGGGGAGGGGGCCCAGGACTCTTAGGAACCCCCCCCCCCTTCCTTAAGCAGCCGGCTCTCCCCCCGGACCCCCCCCCCCCCAAGGGTTTAACACTAAGTTTACCCCTGCCATGCCTCCTGAGTGGGACAGCATTCTTTAGAGGGGGGTTACACCCCCTACAGACATCGTCCACATGCATTCCATTATTTCACCCTTTGTTTCATCCCTGAGCAGCAGGGGTGAACAAAGGGTTTTCTTTTATAAATAAATGTGGCTAAAAATGTCCTAAAGGGGGTTACCCCCCCCCCTGGAGACATACCACCCCCCCACTCAGGTGGGGGATATAATGATTTAATTCCTTATGTCAGTAGCCGGGTCCTGTCGGCTACTGTACATTTTTATGAATGAAGCCGCCAGCTCCTCTGGCGCAGCGCCATACTATACCTAATGTGGTATAGTAAGGCCCGCGTCCAGGGGCCTCCAGCTTATACAGTAGATCTAGGGCTGTGGGAGCCCATTGGTCCCTTTCTGTATAAGCCTGCTGGACTTCAACAGCGCACATACTATGGGGGCAACCCCAAGACATTATACCACATTTAATAATAAAATATAACATTTGAAACCACTGATAATTTGCTCATCCCTCGGGAGGGTAACCGTACGGTTAGGCACCGATTGCGGTTCCCTCCACACATTTTTGATGAAAAATTGTGTTTTGACCGCAATTGTGTTTTACCCCTCCGGTCTGGAT